>CM042872.1:5390726-5495726 GCA_023658055.1 Thaleichthys pacificus | reverse complement strand
TGTAGCATCACAGATATCAGCATGAATCACATTGGCATCGCAATGTTCTTATTGACAAAATGAGTTGTCTGCCTGACTGCCTCCCTGAGTGGCTGTCTGTCTGCCTCCCTGACTGCCTGTCAGTTTGTCTACCTGTCTGTCTGCCTGCAGTCATGTATATCTGTCTGACAGACCCTAGTATTTACTCTACTATCATTTGCCTGCCTGCTAGGGTATGGAAACCGCATGGTTACTTGAATGATCTCATCTTCAGCGCTCATCTGGATAACCACGGTACTTCCCATCTCAGGAAACCACATGCATGTCACCTCAGTGTGACTGAGTGTGACATGGTCAGACGACCATGTCTCTACATGGTCGCCTGACCACATGCAGATAATGGGAGGGGAAACGCTCTCACGACACTGTTCACTGTTCGACCCTTCGATCCCCTTCCTGTCCCAGTAACAGGAAGAGGCAACAGGATTCTCAGGGGGACAGTGTTGTGTCAGGGCGTTTCACTCACTTCACCTACAGCTTGACGGACGACACGAGCGCGTCCGTCAGACAGCGGGCAGCCATGTCACGGTACGTGATTCCCTGAGGCGTTCCCTGCGTTCTGGGCGTCGCCTAGGTTTGGATTGTCAGTAAGTGTGCAGGACATAGGAAAGCAGGAAGAGCACTGTTCACACACACACACACACCCACACACACATGCATTCCCCCACACGAAAAAACCCGACCACAAACAAACTATCCCTGTCGGGCAAACACACACTCCTGTACATACACACTCTTCTCTCATGATCCCACACGAAGATAGTGTTGATGAGGAATGCTGAAAGAGAACCAGGACTAGGTTCTGCGCCAGCATGGGAAAGATTCTGTCGTAATCGTGCCATTCCACTGACGTAATCGCCTCCCATCCATCCCCCAAGGCCTATGACCTCACCATCGATTCTGCAAAGAGGACTCTGGTGTGTGCACCTAGCCAGGCGGATGAAACCTCTAACCAACTGTCAGAGGGACACAAACACACACATTAGTTGGTATAGGTTGTTTGTGTAACTTGTCTCCAGCGATGACGGAAGAACTAGTAGTCCTCCTCTGGGTTTTAACTAGCCTCCTGAGACCTAGCAATTTGGAAAATTACTTTGCAACCATACTAATCTTTGTATGTATTTATTTACAGACAAACACACACACACTCACACACACTGTATGCCCAAACTGATTTGAGCCCAACCAGCTACATTTAACCACAAACAGGAACCCAAAATGCACTGGTTGTTGGACAGAGTGGCTCTGTTTTCCTGCTGTAATTTAGACTAGCAGAGCTTGGGGCTAAACTTGACTCATGCAGACCAGGCTGGATACTCAACACACAAACACAGAGACGCCGATGCATGTGTGCACACAAACAAGTAGATCTGTGTGTAGTTCTACCTGAACACTGTGGTGACTCTACTCTGAGAGGATTTAAAATGCCCAGTTTAGGGCAGTATTATTCTGTCATGTATTTTGCTAAGCTTATCATAAGACAAGCCGTCTCACCCACGCTTTACCCTACTTACTCAGGTGTGAAGAAGGCTGGGCCATTAGTAGTATTAACACTTTCGCTCGCTAATGGGATTGGGGCCATTGACACCTTCACACTACGTCGTCTTTCAAAACAGCTCTTTCATTAGATGTTTTAATTGTGTTACTTTTATGTTGGTCGAAACATTAATATGAATAATGTCCGAAACAAATTTAATTATCCTAACTAACCCCTTCTAGATAGATGCCCCTCGAAAGGTTTACACAATGTGCTTCGCTATATAGCTGCTGGTGGTGCGTCATTACGCACAGGTACACTTTCACACACCTGTGTGGCCAGTGTAGTGCCTGGCCAGATAAAACAGATACAAAAATACACTGTATACGTGATATAATATAATGCTACGAAATAAAACCTACCCTGTTATTTTGATCCATCTCTCTAACTTCCTCCTCTCTAACGCCTTGTCTTATCATGAGCCGGACGATCGTTGCGTTGTTTGTGCGGCACGCTTGAAAGAACGACAGCGGCTCAGGACTGTCTGGAGATAGTGACCGTTCCGAGTCCGCGAAAACATCGTCCGGTGGGTAGAACGAATCGTCCGACACAATACTCCTTGTATCCGGAAAGTCCTCAAAGTTGTCATATTCTTCAAAGTCGTCATCCTCCCCCTCGGACTCGCAGGATCCCAGGTAGTCATCATCCGAGAAGGACGGTGGTTCCTTGGCTATGGCCGGGTGGACGTGTGCGGCGGCTTTAGGACTCTGCTGAAGCGGTTTGACTCGAACAGAAGAGGAGCCTCCTCCATCCCTGTCGTCGGTGATCAGCACCATCTAACCCCCTAAGCCAGTGTCCTCGGGGGGAAGGAACGCTGGTGGTGGGACGCCGGCGAGGACTTCATCAACATCAACCCCGAGAGTCCAACTTCTCAAAGTTGAAAAGTAATAGACAAATGGATGACTTGATAAAAAAACATGATTCGGTCAAACCAAGCGAGTTCCTGCCACACCGGGATATTCTACCCGGATATTCCAGCATCATGCACTCCCCTAGAAAAGGACATGCAAATGTTTCATACCGTGAGTCCTCTGTCCGGGTATCAACTCCGCGTAATATTAGGCTACACTGGGGTTTTAATCCATTTTGCCACAGTTTACGACGAGAACAGCAAAAACATCAACAGACGACACGTTTGGTCCGAGTTTCATACCTACTCCCCATTACTCTACCGAATTGAAACCAAAACGTTATGTCCAAAGTATTCGTAGGCTAGAAACGCAGAAGTTGCGCTTCTCGTTAGAGTTAGGGTAAAAAGAGTTGAGCACAAAAGCACGAGTGCTCCACGCATCCATCTAGACCGTAGTGAAACTGCTGCTTGGATAAACTGCGGTCTGCTAATCCGATTTGCCTCCCGCTCGCCCTCTCTAATTTCTCTCGGTGTCTTTGTCTCTCGCTCTGTCAGATTGAAAATACTGAGACCAGCCCCGCAACCTTCTTATAACTGTTAAAATTCTTGCAAAAGGGCCATGTCAGAGGTCTGGTTTTCTATACCGCCCATACACTTAACTGAACCAGTTTAATATGTGCAAGCTGTCATTCGCGTGGTCTGGTAGGCTACAACTAATTCATTAAGCAGTAACTCGCTGTTAGGAAACTAGAGTTACTGTTTCGTGGAAATTGGAATCAGGTGCTGTCCCGATGTCTTTCTGTTGTGAGGAGAGAAAAGTACCGGCATGTCTTTGTCTCAGTCGAATCATGTAGTGATTGTCAGCTTTACAAAATCCTGAGTCAAGGCATCTGTTGTGATTTAGAATCAAACGAGGTTATGACATGTGTTTAGAGTCTTTGTATTTGCGTTTGCAAACTGTATTTAGATTTTAGATTTTAAATACAACATGAATTCAGGACAATAAGTTGGTAGGATATAACAAATAGTTAATATTTCCGTTGCCTGATGCAGCTGTGATGAATATGGAACTCTGGTACCTAGAAGGCCAGTGAGGGTGCCTCTATACTGTGTGTGTGTATGTGTGTGTCTGTGTGTTTGACCCTAATCTGTTATTGGCACAGGCTCTCAGTCTGCAGTGTATCAGCACATAGGGCAGCTAATCTGATCCTACAGGAGAGGGAAGAGCTGTCCAGACAAGCACACTGCCCTCTCCCCCTCCCTCTCCCCCTCCCCCACCACGCTAAGAGACACACACAGGGTTGAAGCCAAGAACTGCTGGCTTTCATAATATGTCTTGTTTTTCCAAGATTGCCCCTAAAGGCCCGATGTAGTGTGGTATCTCCCAAATGGACACCCGGGAAACAACTCTCTTCTCGTAGCCTATTCCTTTCCACCGCGCTATACTGCTGTGAGTTAGACTGTGAAATTATTATTATTAACTGTGACATGAACACTTTGCTCTGAAACTGTTCTCCTCTCTTCTCTTTACACTCATCTCATGCATCAGCTCCCTCCCTCTATCTCATCTACTGGGTGCCTGTCTGTTTGTGAGTGCTAGCCTAATTTTGGCGTGTGAATACCTGAGGGCAGCTCTTTGTACCAGGTGTGACCCAGCCTAGTCTGCACAGTACACCCCGGAGCTAGCATAGCTACCTGAGCTAATGACATTAGCTCATGTAGGCTCAGAGCAGCCAGATAAATCCCAAGATAGACAATCAGAGAGAGTGAAGCCCTACAGGAGACCCCCCTTTCTGGAACATTCCCTACCTGGATTTGGCTGCCTTTGAATTGGTATTTCCTTAAATCTGAGATTGCACTGAGTGAGATTATGTGCACTGGGACGCACAAATACTTCTAATAGGCATACGCATAGCACCATACAAATACATAGCGATTCTAATAGAGCGAAGTATATGGAAGGATCCGGAATTCTGTGTTGCGTTATTATTTGATGGAACTCCTGAACACCTTCTGTAGGGGTTCCCAAAGAGCAGATCAGTGGACGTGAACAGAACAAACATCTTGCCCCAGACATGACTGCCATTTTCGTTTTTGGAGAGCTTGAGACCTGGACTCCTGATGGTGTTCAAGCTTTTCCTCGGGAGAGATTCCTCATGGATTTACGGCCGTTCTGCATCTATGTGCTTCGAAGGCAAAACAACATGAGTTAGCCAACAGGGACTGGGACAAGTCAGAGCATGTGGTCCCCACAGGCGTTCATTCACTCCCCTAACCGCACAGAGCCCACACCTCAGCCCCACACCTCAGCCCCACGCTGCTTCTATGGAAATACTAGGAGCTGCGAAGCTGTACACAAAGATCTCCTGTGAGCTGGTTCTCCACCACGCTGGCCTGTGTGTGTGCGGTGTGTGTGTGTGCGGTGTGTGTGTGTGGTGTGTGTGTGGTGGGTGGGTGTGGGATGTAGGCCCTATGTGTGAGCCTGTGGTGTGTGTGCCTTTGTGCATGTGTGCCGTGTGTGTGTGGTGGAGGGGGGGGTTTGTATGTCGAATGTGTATATGAAGGGCTTTCCCTTTTCCAGCAAAGCACTAATTCACTCAGTATTAATAGCTTGATTAGCAAGTTTCATAAGTGTGGCCCAATCAGCTAATTAGCCAGCATAGAGGACACATTTTTAAGGGCATTTGTATCTGTGTGTGTCTGTGTGTTGGTCAAAGCATGTACTTCGATGGGAGTCAGGTGGCTGAGCGGTTAGGGAAGCGGGCTAGTAATCTGAAGGTTGCCAGTTCGATTCCCAGCAGTGCCAAATGATGTTGTGTCCTTGGGCAAGGCACTTCACTCTACTTGCCTCTGGGAGAATGTCCCTGTACTTACTGTATGTCGCTCTGGATAAGAGCGTCTGCTAAATGACTAAATGTAAATTATACACATATACATAACATTACATTTACATTAGTCATTACATTTAGTCATCACATAAGTGATGATGAACAACTTTGAATCACTTACAATTGTACCTAATTTTCAAAGGTTGGCTGTTTGTAAGTGACTTTTGAGTTGATTGAAAGAGCAAACACATAAACACAATTACATAAATAGAACCACTTTATTGAAGTTCATATTTCTGCCAATATCTCTGTAAGTGTGAGATCCAAAACAGGGAACACCAGTAGCCATCTTATCTCTTATAAGTAGACAAATACAGTATATAGAATAATATAGTCAGGGATGGGTAGACAAGCCTTTTACCAATCATGCCAATGCTCAACCCCCCACCACCACCACCACCCACCCTAACACACACACACAAACACACACACATTTACAAGGCCACATTTCTTCCAAGTAAATCAGAAATCTATTTCTCTCCGACATGTGGAATGTGAAAGCTCTGCTCTGTCCTTCTGACCGCGCCAGGGAGACCCATATAGCTGGAGGAGCTGGGAGGATCCGTCACGTCCACAGCCTCCACACCCATGAGGTCAGCCGGTCTCACCATCCCTCCCTGGGGACCCCTAGAGGAGAGAGACCAGAGCTGGTGAACCATCGCCCACCTGCGACTGTGGTGGTCTTTCACAGAGGGTTTCCCCAGAGGAACAAAATGACATGAGTCTCAGTGGAAGATCTATGCTGAAGATATTGAGAATTCTTTGTTTTTCAATTGAAATTATGATGTTTTACAACAGTGTAGGTATAGTTACGTGTTAAAAATATACAAATATTTCAGGTTCTGAGGCTGGGAATTCAGCTCTGTTTACGGTAAAGATCAAACCGTTTCCTAACTTTGATGGGCTTTCAATTGTCCAGCTGTGGTGTTCTCTCTTGCTTCTATCATCTCTCCTCCTTTTCCACGTCCGTTGAGGGTCTGTCTTCTTTCCTCTCCTTCATCACTTCACTCCCCACTTCTCTCTCTCTCTCTCTTTCTCTCTTTCTGGCTCTGTCCACTCCCCCTCTTTCTCCCCCTCTCTTTCTCACACCAGTCCTCCACCCTCGTCATCTCCCTAGAGAGACTGTTTCGGAGCCAGGCGCAGATTACAGGCTCCAGTCTGTTTTGCAATCATTCTGTCCAGAAACTCTGGACTGACGCCTACAGTTGTGATCAAGGCCGTAATCATAATACATATTGGGGGGACACATCCCCCCCCAATATTCAAATCTGGTCAAAATGTCCCCCCCAATATATTGATATACAAATATACATGTTCTACGCTACGACAGGCAACCACGCAAGCTGTCTGAAATTATCCTAACAAATTAAATTTGTCCCCCCCAATGTTGACTCCATGGCTACGGCCTTGGTTGTGATACACAGATACTATAGAAAAACACAGTGGTCCAGACAAGGCTGAAAAACTCAAAATAATGTTAGCAAGCTCATTATCAGGAGACAAGGGAATGGTCAGAACAGCTTAAGGTTTGAGCTCATACATGACGTAGCATTTCTGATGAGTAAAAAGAAGTCAAGGTGGGGCTCTGATTCTCCCCACCCCCCACCCCCTTACTGGCCCCCCAAGTACTGGCTATGGACCCCACATTTAACGGCCAAGGGGGGTGGGGTGTGTGTTGCAGCCCACGGTTGCCAAAACCAGCAGGAAACGTGAAATCCCCCTGATCTTGTTTCCTGTTACTGCTTTGTCTCCTGGCTCTTGACACTATCACCCAACCTGGCAACCGCATGTTTAAGGTGTTTTGACTTATGTAACATCATGACACTATGTCCTGGTTTAGACAGGAAACACCCAGCAAGCCAGCTGAGAGTGTGTGCATATTTGTGTGTGTGTGTGTGGGGGGGGGGGGGTTGTGTGTGTACAGTGATGCCAGGGCATGCACGCATCCAGGATTTAGAAGAGAGATTTCCTGTTTTTTGGCTTCAGTTCAGGTCTTGGCTGCCCTGTTTCTACTGCACAGCACGCAAGCCTCACCCCTGCTCTGGTACACTCAACCTATGAACAGACCTGGGACCAGTTCAGCCCCACACAAACCACAGCTTTTACCAACAGCTTGACATGTCATACCTGACCCTGGGTCAATGTCCTGAATCCCAGTGATTTCTCTCATTAAGTGACACATTGATAGGACATGTTGTAGCATGTGCTTCAAGTATGTGCTTGTGTGTGATAAGGCGTATGCTAGCCTGGTGTGTGTGTTCATTCTAGACCCTGGGCATTTGTTCTGTGATATCTCTCTAACTAGGCTTCTCGTTGCTCGTGTGTGTCTGCTGTGTTGCTTAGAGGACCAGGCCGATATGAACCCTTGTCTTATCTGCGTTTCACAATGGCTGACAATATCTCTCATTCTCTCTGTTTCTCTCTCTTACTGATATCAACCGTATGACGAATAACCTCTCACCAGTTAAACTAAGACGACAAAGGTTTGCTAAGTGATATCTAAGTCTAAGTTTGATACCTTGGAGCCATCACATAATACCTTATGGCATTATTTGTAGAAAAAGCAAGGCTCTTTTCCAGGTCCCTGTCTTCAGACACATAAATCACTTTACATGAGACCACACAAAACACCTACCTAACAATTAATACATTCTTTATCAGCATTACTGACATGAATTAATGTATAAATAGGTGTAAAATATGTATTAACATTACATTATATTCAATATATGATATGTATGATTACATATATCCATATGTTTATAAGTTGTTTCCCAACCTCTACCTAATGCTTTCTTATTGACCTTATAAACCCATAACATGACTTTTACAACTCCTTTATAATTGCCAAATCTAATAATTATGACCATATATGGTTATTTATATATATATACATTATTTAGGAATTATGAAAAAATGATAACCCAAAACATTATCATATAGCTTATGAATTCTTATTGAATCAGTTGTGACAGTATTTATACATATATTTTTTATAGATTACTAACATTTACAAATGTTTACTAAATATGATGATGACACTCAATTATGATTAAACTATGAACTAATCCATTGTTAATGGTTTATTGTGTGTAGTTATTATAAAGTGCTACAAAAATAAAAACATGTCATCTTGATTGGAGTCCAATGGCCTTGGGAAGTATTCAATGTAAGCTCTACTTGTAAGAACTCTGATCAACATGTGATCTTAGAAAAGGTCATTCTGCCTTGACAATGTTTGATCACTTCATCAAATCTCATACAATACCCCTAAAGAATTAGGCTATGGGAGGTGACAGTAAGAGGTTTGTAATATAATTAGAGTGGTCTAACCCCACAGTGGTCAATGTATCCCTCTATACAGTATACTCTCTCTCTCTCTCTCTCTCTCTCTCTCTCTCTCTCTCTCTCTCTCTCTCTCTCTCTCTCTCTCTCTCTCTCACACACACACACACACACACACACCTCACAGCTAAACCCACTCACTCTTCCTGGCTTAGAGGATATGTAACATGGACCATACGTGAATATCCTGTATGTCAAGGTGAGGTACTAGATTGACCAGCATGATGATGGATCAGCAGGCAGACAGGTATAGAGAGCAATACCTAGCACATTGGCGCCCTAGGCAAGATTCATCACGAGGCGCCCTCTGCTGGTAGTGCGGGAGGGTTAATTAATGGATGCACTTGGGAAAATGCCGCCCCCCTCTTCATGCCGCCCTAGGCGGCTGCCTATGTCGCCTATAGGAAGCACCGGCCCTGATAGAGAGAAGGACAGAAAAGGAGACAGACAGGTAAGGAGAGAAGGACAGACAGGTAGACAGACAGGTATAGAGAGGACAGAAAAGGAGACAGACAGGTAAGGAGAGAAGGACAGACAGGTAGACAGACAGGTATAGAGAGAAGGACAGACAGGTAGACAGACAGGTATAGAGAGAAGGACAGACAGGTAGACAGACAGGTATAGAGAGAAGGACAGACAGGTAGACAGACAGGTATAGAGAGAAGGACAGACAGGTAGACAGACAGGTATAGAGAGAAGGCCATAAAGGTAGACAGACAGGTATAGAGAGAAGGACAGACAGGTAGACAGACAGGTATAGAGAGAAGGACAGACAGGTAGACAGACAGGTATAGAGAGAAGGACAGACAGGTAGACAGACAGGTATAGAGAGAAGGCCATAAAGGTAGACAGACAGGTATAGAGAGAAGGACAGACAGGTATAGAGAGGAGAACAGACACATAAAGAAAGAGGCTGGTGGAATACTTCACATAGAGATAAGACAGATATTATTAAGGTAAATTAAGATCCTTAAACCTACACTCCAACTAAAAGTAATTATCTGTTACAGGGAGCTGCAAGCTCAACTCTGTCCTGAGTCTAGTCCTTCGACCAGAGCCTGCACATTTATATTGTTGATATTCAATTGGTTTATTTAAAGTTGTTAAAAAGGCCAAAAGCTTCATTGTTTTGAATGTGATGCCTAACAGTGTAGAGGTAAACTGTCTCTAAACTGGTTCAAGAAGTTTGTGTCCAAGGGTGAAAGAATCAATCTGCAGTACTATGTCGCCCTCTACTGGTGGAGGAGAGGATAGTGTGTATAAAACTCAGGAGCACGAGAGAGATAAACAACAATGTAACACAGCATGATGACAGTTAAGATTATCAGTCAAACATGTGTACACAACATCATGCAGTGCCCCCTACACAACATCATGCAGTGCCCCTACACAACATCATGCATTCCCCCCCCCCCCTCCCCCCCCCCATCACACACACACACGTGCTCAAGTGTCCACCTGATGAAATTCTCTACATCTTTCCATCCTGTTGCATTTTCCTCCCAGGGCAGCCAGGAGGAGTGGGTGGCCATATCAACGGCAACCGGGGGCCAGGTCCAAGTATTCATCCCTGTCATGGCCAGTTCTGCATATGGTTTTGTGCTGGTGTCAGTAGCATGTGAGCAAAGGAAGAACATGCTACCTCCACACAGTAGATAACTCACCTGAGCATCAATTGGCCTCAAATAGGTATCAATTCGCTCAAATTTGCTCTCAGCAAGGCACTGCTGAGAGCAGTGTGTGTCTATACCATGCATATACTGTATATGTATATATGCTGCTAGAGAAAGCTGCTAGCTCCACCCTGCCCTCTGAGTCTAGTCCTTCTACCAGAGCCCAGTCCTCCATCCCCCCTCCACTGTTGTCTTCCAGTGGAGTCTGGGTGTAGAGGACAGTGGAGTCTGGGTGTAGAGGACAGTGCAGTCTGGGTGTAGAGGACAGTAGAGTCTGGGTGTAGAGGACAGTGGAGTCTGGGTGTAGAGGACAGTGCAGTCTGGGTGTAGAGGACAGTAGAGTCTGGGTGTAGAGGACAGTGGAGTCTGGGTGTAGAGGACAGTGCAGTCTGGGTGTAGAGGACAGTGCAGTCTGGGTGTAGAGGACAGTGCAGTCTGGGTGTAGAGGACAGTGGAGTTTGGGTGTAGAGGACAGTGCAGTCTGGGTGTAGAGGACAGTGCAGTCTGGGTGTAGAGGACAGTGGAGTCTGGGTTTAGAGGACAGTAGAGTCTGGGTGTAGAGGACAGTGGAGTCTGGGTGTAGAGGACAGTGGAGTCTGGGTGTAGAGGACAGTAGAGTCTGGGTGTAGAGGACAGTGGAGTCTGGGTGTAGAGGACAGTGGAGTCTGGGTGTAGAGGACAGTGGAGTCTGGGTGTAGAGGACAGTAGAGTCTGGGTGTAGAGGACAGTGGAGTCTGGGTGTAGAGGACAGTGCAGTCTGGGTGTAGAGGACAGTGCAGTCTGGGTGTAGAGGACAGCTGTTTTAGGACGGAGCCCCACTCCTGTCCCCACCCTCCTCTGATCACCAGCTGTTGATATGTGTCATAATCTCTACATTTGATCATGTGTTTTTATACTGATGACTTCTATTGTTGTGATTTTATGTATGGAAATAAAGTTATTTGAACATGTCCACCCTTCAGAGTTTGGAATGTGATGCTTGATAAACAGTGAAGAGTTGTACTGTGTCTAAACTGGTTCAACAAGGTTGAAAGAGTCAACTGGTGGAACAATCTGCTGTCCTCTTTCTCCCCCTAGTGGTAAAACAGTGAATTGTATAAATCAAACTCAAGAGAAGGTGAGAAATGAACAACAGTGTAATTTATCACATCATTTCATAGATTATAATATTTTATGAGCTCACAAAGAAACTAAAGCTTAGTACAGTCAACATTCATGTTCAACAGTAAACAAGTATCACAATTAAGTAAGGTGACTAAGCAAATGTTTTGCCAAATATTTGTAGAAAAAGATACAATGCTTTTGTCATAGTGTAAATGCACATTATAGCATAAACAGGCGTTATATATATATTTTTCCAGCAAGGCTAACTGACTTCTGATTCAGAAACTGTAATACATGAAAGCACCACACTAGATACAATTCATTCATTCCTGTTGATCTTTGTTCTTTGTACCTGGATGCTCATGTTAGAGGTTGTTTTCCTTCATGACAGGAGGTTGTAAACACAAACAATGTGCTGTTCTACTGTTACAGATAGAGGTGGTGTCAGCTCTAATGACTGTGCTGTTCTACTGTTACAGAGGCCTTCACTGGTAAGATCCTCAGAGGGTGAAGAGTGCAGCCATTATAAATGTATGGAAACACTCTCTCAGTGAAGGTGTGTGTGAATGTGTATAGGTGTGTGTTTCTATCAGGGTCAGAGAAAGACAGCTTTCCTCTGTCCCAGTCCAGCTGCATTCTGATCTTCTGGGCTTTCTGTCTCACTGTGAGAATAGTGACTGGACCTGATGAGGATGCTGCTGTGTATTCACCATCATAGAACCAGATTGCCCAGTCTCCACCCCATAAGAGTACCTTCCTCTGGACAGACTCTGTTACCAAACCTAGGTTCCAGAATGTACTGTCTCCAACCTCAACATCCCAGCTGTGTGTCCCTGAGTAAAAGCCCTCAGAGCCCAGGACCCATCCACAGTAATCAAACCTCTCTGGGTTGTCAGGAAGCTGCTGTCTCTCCTGACTGTCTCTCACACTGGTCAGATCCTCAGACAGGATGAGGTCTGGGTGGGCAGTGTTGGGGTCCAGAATCACAGGAGCTGAGGAGAGAGATCAGGTTTGTGTTGATGCAGTGTTTGATGTTTACACCCTCTCCCACCAGGAGTTGACACCAGGACAATCCCAGTAATGATTACTTAACAATCATGTACATGGATGTCATTGTTATTCTACATGCATTGATCATGCTGATTTCAAAATATCAGGCTGGTATTGGTGTGAGATGTGATAGAGCAATGCAGTACATTAAGTAACAATGGTCATGCTCAGTTTGAAGCCTGTACTGTAGTGACATGGATGGTCCATAGACAGATATGAGAATGATAAGACAGATCATGATCAATAAGGAAATATATTGTTAGTAGTACTATATGGAATATTCATATGATTACATGATCAGAAACTCACTGCATGTGACAATGTCCTGCATCTTCTCCCAGACTCTGAAGGTCAGGTTGCCCAGGTGTTTGGCCACGTCTATCAGCGCTCCTGAGACCAGCTGTGGATCCGGAAGAGTGGACTGGGCTCTGGAAGAACATTCTGGAGTCAGAGCTGCTGTGGGGTTGGGTTCACAACCAGAGAGAAGAGAGAGACAGGAGGCAGGTCACTTACCTTTTCACTGTATCCTTGTAGTTCTGTGGAGATGCAGAAGATGAAGTTAGACACTCATAAACACACCCAGCCAGCCATTCCATATGAACGTAGAGAGATCAGTCCTGACCTGCAGGAATGAGATCTCTTCATCTCTCAGCTCCTCCTCTATGGCTCTGATTGTGTGTGAAAGTGTTGATATCTCTGTGTTCAGACCCTCAATCTTCTCCTTCATCATCTGACTCTTCTGCTCCTCCTCCTTCCTCAGTGCAGCTATCCTGGCCTCCTCTTCCTCTTGTAGAAACTGGTGAAGCTTCTTAAACTCCTCCTTAATCTGCCTCTCTGTGTGCTGGGTCTGGATCTGGAGACATGGAGGTTCATACAGAGGTTTAGGTGACATCTGTTTTACGTCAAACTGTGTTGTATTATTTGATGAATATACTAATTTACCTTAATGTGCTCTGCTGTTTGATCACAGGTTTGTTTAACTTCATTAAAGATCTTCAGCTTCTCCTGTAAGGACTTCAGAGCAGGCTGGAGTTCCTCCTGGGATGATACAAAACATGTTTATAGTTATTAATTTTCTCATTTTAGGTTCTGAGATATGTGTGTTTGACAAAACCCAGTAGAAGAAATAATACATGTCAATAACAGTTTTGATCCTAACAAAGTTTATTTAACATACATCTTCAATAACAACAACTACTACTTCTACTACTTACTACTCATACCTTGAGATCCTGTGCAGCTTCATCTATGGGTCTGAATCTGTGGTTTTTGTGTTTTCTAGATGTCTGACACACCACACACACTGGCTGTTTATCATCCAGACAGTAGAGCTTGAGTTTCTCACTGTGCAGACTGCAGAGCAACTCAGACCCTGCTGAAGCTCTCTGACGTCTCTCCTGTAAGAAGGACTCACACAGGTTCTTCAGGACCAGGTTACATGGTGGCTCTGGTCTGGAAGATCTTCTCCTACAGAGTGGACATTCCTGTGATTCTCTCTGTTTCCAGTATTCCTGCAGACAGGCTTTACAGAAGCTGTGACTACATGACAGGAAGACGGGATCTTTAAAGATGTCACAGCACACAGAACAGAAGAGATCTTCCTCTGGGAGAGACGAGCTGGATGCCATTTTCTCACCCAGTCACACCGTCCTGTGGAACCTGCCGTTGTCTGAAGTTTACTTTCACTTTGGTGTCAAGTGTTTAAAACTTACTCTGATTCAGTCAGCAGTGAGTTAAAATCTCTGTAAATGACAATATTATCTCCTGTAGTTGTGTAAAGGCAGTATCTCTCTCTTCACAATGTGAGTTGTGATTTTAGTCAAGTTTTTTCTCAGAGTAGAAAGGTGAATCTCAGAATCTGTTGATGAGCAGAAAAACACTGAACTCTGCTTCCTGTATTTTGACAGATGAATCACGTAGTAGGCGGGTCTTCAGGAGACCAGGAAGTAAACTGTATCAGTGTGTACTGAATGAACTGAAGAATGATTAACAGGTGATATCTCTCTCTTTAAAAATATATTTAAAAAAAAAACCTGGTTGCAGTGGCAACATGTGACCAGAAGGGCAGCAAATTTTCACAGAGGCAGAAATTATGATCTCTTCCAATGGAGGGGTGTATAGACCGATCTTGTGTGTGTATTTGAGAGTGTATGGATGACACAAGGGTTGTTAATGTTCATAAAATCACCAGGGGGGTGTTCCATCAACGTCGATTAAGGATAAGCGAGACTTATTCCGCCAAATCTCGCTTACTTCAGCGAGAGTTCCATTAAAGTGGCTTATTCTAGTTCTAGCTACGTAACCAAGGTAATGTATACTTCGGAACTAGCCTGCTCCGTGTCAGGCTAAAAGTCGAGCTAAACTAAAATGTGTTGCAAATATTGTCAAACAGGCAGAAACACAATGTCAAAAGACAGTTCCGTCGAGTAAATTCCTGCGTGCAAAGCACTTTGTTCGGAAACATAAGTGCAGACTTTTTGAAGTGCAGACATTAATGAATTTACGTGTTTACTTCATCTCCAAAGAATGTATTAATTTAAATAGGTTATTAATTTAATTATTATTAATATTATTATTAAGATAAAAGGGAAAGATAACCATGACTAAAATGGGGATTCACTGAAGTAAGTATTATTGCACAGATCCAGCACAAACTTTCAGATCATAAGGTGACCCAAACTGAAGCACACTTTGCTTGGCAGAACAGTCATTTAAAATTGCTCAGCATGACTAAGAATATATAATTATTATATTACGCGTGCATATAAACCGAATTCTGATTCTGATATTTAATCCAAATCGTATACTATTCTGGCTGATAGTGTATGGACAGCTGCCCCATATTTCCATATTTCCAATTAACATAGTCTGCCTCCACAGACCCAGAGGTGGCTTGGACAGTGGCAGACTGTGGCTGTTTGAAGGGCAGGGGCGGAAAAATTTAAGGGCTGCTACTGCACAACATGGGCTCTCACCAGTGTAACAATGGGAATGGGACGACACCCCAAGTGTCGTCACAGCCTCACTTTGGGAAAGCATGCCCTAGTGGGAACATTGTAGGGGAGACTGTTAGGCACAGCATCTAATCGTCTTCTTTGGAAAGGGCACCATTTGGGACACTGTCATGTAGGGGCAGCATAAAGGGCACTTCATAACAGCACCCTTCCATACTTGTGCCATACTTGTGAACAGTCAAATTTAGACCATTGTAAGGGCATCTTATAGGGTACTGCATCACATTTTCTCTACTATAAAGGAACTCATTAAGACATGTTGATGGAGGGCACACTGGCATTTATTGCATGGGGCATCCTGGGCACTCAAGCATATTTCCCAATGTGAATGGCAGACAGTAGGGCACTTGGTCTAATTTTTGCCACTCTAAAGAGCATTTTAGAAATGCTTTTTCAACCCTGGGGGCACCAGGCAGTCACCCCCTGAGTCTTCCAGTGGGCCTGGATACACCCATGGGGACAGTATATTGCACCTATAACATTTGGGAAGCCAGAAGGAGAGGATGAAGTAATATAGAGGCTTGTCATCATATACTTTAAACAATGAAAATGTTTTATACACTAAAAAATCTCCTTGATTCTTTGCGTTTCAAGATGACCTGGAAAACTGATGATAATATTCAGGTACTGCTTTGGAGCAGGGTATACCCTTCATATTTCCTTCCATAGTTGCCTTTGCTAAAGCTTTTTAAGTCACCAACCCTGTTCAAGAATGTCCCACATGCAAAGACACACAGAGATGCAGACAGACTGAACAGTGGTCAAGGCTTGGCTACAGTGAGTTTGCTTCCTTGTGTGTGATTCCAGCAGACTACATAGTCTAGGCCTACTTACATAGACTGCAGTTTACTACCCTCATTTCTACTATTATAGTCTACTACTCTCCTTTCTACTACTTTCTAAGAAGGATGGTAGTCTGCTCTTATGTGTTCATTGCCATCCTTAAGAGTTGCTACAGGGTTTTTCTATGTATATATTTTTTAAGAATGACAATAAAATCTAACAAGATAAACAATGCTGGGCCTGCTGAACCTATACGTCTTCCACATATACTGGTCAGGGAAGCATTACTTTTGTCTATGAAGACCCTTGGGGCTGGTGGGATACACGTTCTTTGTATAATCTGAGCACCTTCATCCACAGGGTTGTCAAAGAACGGATACGCCCTAATTGATTGTCAATTAACCAATGGCTTTTGAAAACAGTTAAAGTGACATTATTTCTTAACTTGTTTATTTCAAGTTCAAGTCTTTTATTTGTCAGGTACACAGAACAACACAAGGTTAGACTGGGCACTGAAATTCTTAAGACAAGACAACGCAAGCACCTGGCATAACATAACATATAAGTACACGGAACATAATTTACATCTATGCTGAGCTTAAATAAGTGAAACTTCCTAAATATACAGATAGCAATAAATAATCGACTATACTAACCCTAATACTAAAACTTCCTAAATTACAGATAACAATAAATAGTATACTATACTAACCCTAAATGCACATAAAACCTGTTTCAACCCTATAACCTATTCTAACCTAAATAACCTATTCTAACCTAATTTTTATTAAAGCTCAGCATTTAGCCTATCAGTTAATACATGTGTGTGGCAAAGTTATTTTGAAGTAATTTATTAATTTTGTTCAAGATGTGAAGACAAAAACATTAGCCCACATCAAGTGCAATTAACCATGGCCTTCTTCAGTGTTTTGAATTTTATCCTACAATTTTCAATTGCTGCCACGTTCTTTTTTGGGCTATTATTCTCAATCTCCTGTTGAGAATATTGGCCATAGGCTACTGTCAGAACGGTTTCAGACTGCTCATCAAATTGCGCTAATTATCAGTAGGCCTAATGTTAAGTAGATTTGGTAGGCCTACAGTTTACGTATTTTAACGGTCGTAATGGTTTGACAAGTTGTCTCCCTTGCAGTGTTAATTGCGGCAACATTGCCCTTTTTGGGGACAACTAAAAAAAAAACTCAAAAAATCAATTTGCGCTGCTGAAAAGAACACTGCTTTGCTTTTTGCGACATAACTCCTCTTTATGCCGATCGCCTGATCTTGGCTGCACAGTCTAAGCTTATTGAGGTCTAGCTTGAATTAGCGTTGCCTGTTAGTGGAACAGAACGTTAGTGGAACGGCTTGAGGCTTAAGTCTAAGTTGACGTTTACCCAAGTGAGACTTATTTGTGTAAGCGCGACTTGCGTTAGCGACGTTGATGGAACACCCCCCAGGTCCTGTTGGGATGTGTGGATACAGACAGACAGACAGACAGACACAAACACACGTACACACACACACATATACACTAATGCAAACACACACACACAGACAAAAACACTGGAATACTCAAGTACCGAATCCAATGAATCTTTATTGAACTGAACTGAAGAGAAAGGAGGACTTGAGTGACAGTCTGGTCTCTGAACAATCTCATCTCTGTTCACAAAATACAGAGGTGTGTGTTTGAGTGTGTGTATGTGTGTATGAGTACATGTGTGTCAGCTAGATGAATTGCAGAAGGAATGTGGTTAATTTAACACCAGACGGAATGATGAACAGATGACCTGTCACCTAACATGAGTAAAAGTAGTTCCCAACTCCTGATCCAGGATCAGATCTCCAGCTCCTCCCAGTGATTAATACTGGACTGCAATGAGAGGAGGCTGGCCTTACACCAGTGGATACCAGCCAGCCTCTCCCTCCTGCTCCAGTCACGGAAGAGTCTGGAGCGAGCGTACATACATACATTTTCCTCTCACTGTTGTTCCCTTTAAGTTGAACCTCACAGGTCACCAGACCAACACACCACAGCAACCATTTCAGAAAACATACAAAAACAATAATAAAAATGGTTGACAATGTGACCTCTAGGCAGACTTCCCTCATCTCTCTTTGTCCTTTCTACCCCCTCTGCCTCTTTCCCTTCTATCCCTCTCCTCTCTCCCTCCTCCTCTCTCCCCACTCTCCTTCCTCTATTTGCTCTCTCACTCCACTCTCTCACTCATCTGTCCTTCCTCTCTCCTTCTCCTTTTCCTCCTTTTTCTGTTTTCTCTCTTCTTTCTCCCCCTCTCTTCCCTCTCTCCATCCTCTCCCCCTCTTATCTGTCCCTTCTCTCCCTCTCTCACTGGTAAGATCCTCAGAGAGTGCAGAATGCAGCGATTACCAATGTAAGGAAACACTCTCTCAATGAAGGTGTGTGTGAATGTGTGTAGGTGTGTGTTTCTATCAAGGTCAGAGAATGACAGCTTTCCTCTGTCATAGTCCAGCTGCACTCTGATCCTCTGAGGTTTCTGTCTCACTGTGAGAGCAGTTAACAGAGCTGATGAAGATCTTGCTTTGTATTCACCATGGTAGAACCAGATCCCCCAGTCTCCACCCCATAAGACCCCCTTCCTCTGGACAGACTCTGCTACCACACCCAGGTACCAGACTGTACTGTCTCCAACCTCAACATCCCAGCTGTGTGTCCCTGAGTTAAAGCCCTCAGAGCCCAGGACCCATCCGTAGTAATCAAACCTCTCTGGGTTGTCAGGAAGCTGCTGTCTCTCCTGACTGAGTCTCACACTGGTCAGATCCTCAGACAGGATGAGGTCTGGATGGGCAGTGTTGGGGTCCAGAGTCACAGGAGCTGAGGAGAGAGATCAGGTTTGTGTTGATGCAGTGTTTGATGTTTAAACCCTCACCCACCAGGAGTTGACACCATGACAAACCCAGTAATGATTACTGTATTTTTCGGAAATAAAGCTGCGTCTTGTACCCTGATTTTACAGGTTTCTTGTGGTTGTACGGCTTATATTTCGAAGCGGCTTATGGCCCGGTTTTAGAACCAAAAAGTGGCTTTGTCCCAAGATCTCTACAGACCGTCGAGCTAATTTAATGCTCAACACTTAAACGGGGGCTTATTAGAGGAATTATTTACTGTGTCATGTCAAATACACTATCAGGGCTTGGAAATAGTGACTGGCTTAAGTAGGCGAATGGCTAGTAGAACATAACATTTCACAATAATTGCAGTAAATCAAACAGCTGCAAGTCCCAGTGAAATGTTATATACAGCTAGCAAACTAACGTTAGTTAGCATTGCTAACGACATTGGCTAATTCAACTTCGGAAGGCTATCCTCAAGATTTGCAAGCTAGCTAAACTATATCTAAAATAATTTTGTAGACATAACAATGGATTTTGCCACTAAATGAGTGACTTGGCTTTATATCTGGACATCCACAATCCACAACCGATGTGTGATACAAATCGCCTATACTGCTTGGTATTGTAGCGACAATGCTCTTGATACCCAGAAAGCCCCGCGGCAAGCTGAAAAGCTACAAAGTTAAGGGCATTAGCTTACTTAGATAAGCATTGTTCGTAGTTCTATTGTTGTGTTCATTCTGTTTTGATACGTGTAGTGCTATGGTCTGTAGTTAAGATAATTTGAGTGTTCACCCTAATTGTGAATGTTGTCTAGTTAGATGGCTATCTAACTGCTAGCCATGTAGCTGTCCGATGTGAAAGTGTTCATGAGTAAATAAAGTCGTGAGCATTATTCTTCGTCTCCTGCGCCACATACACCCACTAAGGACCAACTGACTCCTAAATTATTTTATTTTTTAACTCTGTAAGTTCAATGTCTGACCTATGCAGTTATATGCAAAAATAACATATAGTATCCATGCTGCTATTCAGCACTTTGCACTATACTCCTATATGTTGTTCTTATCGTAGGCTATATGTTGTTTTTAACCTGTTGATGTCTGTTTGCACTATTATGTCAAATGTTAAAATGTTGTATTACTTGCACATTTGGAGTATGGGGAAACACAATTTCGATCGTCTGTGTACCGTATTTTTCGGAAAATAAGCCGCATTTTCTATAAACCGCACCCCACCAGAATGGGAGCTTTGTGTTTGAAAATCTGAATATAAATGTATAAACGTAAAGCTGCAACTTATAAATGTTGTGTAACACACTTCGAAAACGAAAGTGCGTAATGTATGTTTTCTATTGCCCGGGAATTAACTAATATTTACCTTTAGACACGTGAGTTCTAAATATGTCCGATGGTCCCCAAAGCCTAAGTTAATTTTCCGAAACGGTAGATAGCTAGCTTTAGCTAGCTTCCGGGCTAAGTTAGCTAGCATAATACTCGTAGCAATGCTACTAAAATGATAGTGTTACTTGTTAGCCTTCTCATTCGTACATTTTGAAGCCATACTACAGCGTTTGTGGCATAATGTTCGAAATCGCATATGCGACGTTACGCTGTGAGACCTGCATTCGAACGATCACATATGTGCGACACTACTCTGGGCTAAACAGCGTTCATGAAAAAAGTGTTTCTACTGTTGTTTTGTTATAAAAACGTTCTCTAAACCGCTTCGAAATATAAACCGCACCACCACAAGAATAATCGGGTTATAAACCGCGGTTTTATTTCCGAAAAAATACGGTAACTTGTTGCATGGTCTGATTGACAATACAGTTCACTATAACTTTGACATAGATGGTCTATAGACAGATATGAGAATGATAAGACGGATCATGATCACTAATGCAGGATATTGTTAGTAGTACTATATGGAATATTAATATGAGTACATGATCAGAAACTCACTGCATGTGACAATGTCCTGCATCTTCTCCCAGACTCTGAAGGTCAGGTTGCCCAGGTGTTTGGCCACATCTATCAGTGCTCCTGAGACCAGCTGTGGATCCGGCAGAAGGGACTGGGCTCTGGAAAAACATTATGGAGTCAGAGCTGCTGTGGGGTTGGGTTCAAAACCACAGAGAAGAGAGAGACAGGAGGCAGGTCACTTACCTTTTCACTGTGTCCTTGTAGTTCTGTGGAGATACAGAAGATGAAATTAGACACTCATAAACACACCCAGCCAGCCATTCCATATTAACTTGGAGAGATCAGTCCTGACCTGCAGGAATGAGATGTCTTCAGCTCTCAGCTCCTCCTCTATGGCTCTGATTGTGTGTGAAAGTGTTGATATCTCTCTGCTCAGCCCCTCAATCTTCTCCTTCATCACCTGATTCTTCTGCTCCTCCTCCTTCCTCAGTGCAGCTATCCTGGCCTCCTCTTCCTCTTGTAGAAACTGGTGAAGCTTCATAAACTCCTCCTTAATCTGCCTCTCTGTGTGCTGGGTCTGGATCTGGAGACATGGGGATTCATACAGAGGTTTAGGTGACCAGGACCCTGTTGAGTTTACCGAATAAGCCAGGCTCATGTCAGTTAGTCAGACTAATTTCCAGTGCATTCGGTTCCATAAAACCAGCTCAACGCAGGTACTATGGTTGGTGGGTGAGTGAAGCCATCTCAATGTAGTTGCTATGGTAACTTATGCAAACTTAAATTAACCTGGTCCAGGGCAAGCTAATTCAGGTTTAGCACGTTTTGTTGCTTAACCAGATGGGAAAACCAAGATTCAACACAGACTTTCTGCCTGTTTTCTTTAGTTTTTTTTTACCACTATCAGTTCCATATGTACATTTATAGAAAATCAACTTCGATAAATAAAACATTGAATCCATTAAACAATAATGAACAATGATTTTATAATGATACTAACCTTCATAGCCTACGTTAAACGTATGGCTATATGGTAGTTTGTGATATCAACTGTTAAGGCAGATGCATGCTACATCTCAATCTAAATGATCCCAGTATAATTATCATGGCTACATAATAGTTAACAGTTAGCCTGGCTCTGCCCTCCTACGTACTTCCGCTCAATTTTGATTTTGCTTCTGTACTAGGTCTGGGAATTCGGCACATAAGTCGGTTTTCTCAAAATAATTTTTTGTAGGGCCAATCAGCGAACAGAGGGAATGGCTGAGAACGATGACGTTGATGTCGTGTGCTAGTTTGAGTTGTAGTTCAGTAATAGCAGCGGAGCAAGATGCGAGCGAAGCCATTCATTCGGTCCGTTGTGGCAACACTGCCGAATATCCAAAAGTTAAAGCCGGAGCAAGAACAATCTTTGCTAAGTTTTGTTGGTGGCCATGATGTTGTGGGAAAAGTTTGATTTTCCAGCTACGGCAGCTAGCTCCGTTACAGTAGTGTCGAAGGAGTTGGCTAAGGCGAACGCTAGCGATTGGTTATGGCAGATCAGAGTGGCTCTGGGCAGATCCAATAGTTTTAATCTTCAACAGAGTATCCGCCTTCAAGGAAGTTAACGCTTGTCAATGGAGCGATCCCAGACCCTCTGTACAAATGAAATGTACTAGGGTCCGGTTAGGACCAGGCTAGTTAACAGTAGCCTACAATTCCAAAACAAACCTAAATCCATTACATCTAGCTTCCATTTTCCCAACACAAAAAAAAGTTGGCTACTGGATAATGTATTGGTCTATAGTATTTATTTAAAACAATGTCAAAAAGTTGTGGATGAGGGAGCTGTCATAGTACACGGCTTAAAGGGGACATTCTTTCTGGAGAAGTCACGTGGCAGTGTGCATTGCTTTTTGCCGTGGTGGATCGATATCATCCATGTTCTACCTCTCGGGCTGCATAAGAACAGGGTGCACCCGCAATTATCTTGACTTCTTGAATCAGTCGGATTGCGTGAACTTGTTAGGTTAATTCAAGTCAGGTTTGGGACTTTAATCATAGCTTTTTGGAGCGGCCTTTATGGAACAGGCCCCAGATTTTAAATGTTCAGTTTTAAATGTCAAAGCAGAGTTGTATTATTTTATTAGTCAACACTTTTACCTTAATATGATTTGCGGTTTGATCACAGGTCTGTTTAACTTCATTAAAGATCTTAAGCTTCTCCTGTAAGGACTTCAGAGCAGGCTGGAGTTCCTCCTGGAATGAAACATACCCGTTTTAAGGAAATGTTATTTAGTGACTTAGTTCTGACAAACTCCAGAAGAAGGAATGACATTCAAAGTTTCTACAGAATGATGGGATAGGATACTTCACATACAATAACACATATCTAAGGATTCTGATACTAACAAAGTTTATTTTACATAGGCTACATCTTATATTTAAAAAACACATAATGTTCTTACTATTCAAACCTTATGATTCTGTGCAGCTTCATCTATGGGTATACATCTGTGGTTGGAGTGTGGTTTAGACGTTTGACACACCACACACACTGGCTGTTTATCATCCAGACAGTAGAGCTCGAGTTTCTCACTGTGCAGACTGCAGAGCACCTCAGACCCTCGTCTCTCCTGTAAGAAGGACTCACACAGATTCTTCAGGACCAGGTTACATGGTGGATCTGGATTGGAAGATCTTCTCCTACAGAGTGGACATTCACGTGATTCTCTCTGTTTCCAGTATTCCTGCAGGCAGTCTTTACAGAAGCTGTGGCTACATGACAGGAGGACAGGATCAATAAAGATGTCACAGCACATAGGACAGGAGAGATCCTCTTCTGGGAGAGACGAGCTGGACGCCATTTTCTCACCCTCCTGCTGTAGTATGACGTTTACTTTCACTCCGATTCAGTCAGCAGTGAGTTGAAGTCTCTGTAAATGACAGCATTTCCTCCTGTAGTTGTTTAAAACGCAGTATCTCTCTCTTCTCCGTTTTTGTTGTGATTTAGTCCAATTTTCTCTAGAGTAGAACGGTGAATCTCAAGAGTCTGTTGGTGAGCAGAAAAACACTGAACGCTGCTTCCTGTTTTGTGAGTCATAGAGTGGGCGTGGCTTCAGGAAACCAGAAAGTAAACAGTATCTGGTCCGTGTGTATTATAGTAACTGCAGAGTATTACATTAACGTCGCTAACGAAATCTGCGCTTACACGAAAAAGCCTCGCTGAGGTAAAAGTCAATTTAGACTTTAGCGTTCCACTGGTTCCGTTCCACTAACAATCAACGCTAATTCAATCTAAACAAGTTTAGATTGTTCGCGCACATGGACAACAGAGGCAGACCAGGCGATCATCAAAAAGAAGATTTATGTCGCAAAAAAGCCAACCCAGTCTCATCCCAACTCGTCAAATATTGACGCTCGGTCAGACCCCTTTGTCTTCTGAGGGGAAACCAGATGCACTGTCCCCACTCAACCAATCTTTATTGAATTAAGGTTAAGAAATAGGCTCATATAAATTGGCAGTGAC
Source organism: Thaleichthys pacificus (assembly GCA_023658055.1). Classification (NCBI taxonomy): domain Eukaryota; kingdom Metazoa; phylum Chordata; class Actinopteri; order Osmeriformes; family Osmeridae; genus Thaleichthys; species Thaleichthys pacificus. Next base: position 5,471,136 of record CM042872.1, on the reverse strand, counting down.
ATTATAAACAACTGTAGGCTATTTTGTAAGCTACTGAATACTTACTGAGAAAATAATTAAGCTTGTATACTATATCATATTCACATTTCAAAAAAGGTTTACATTGAAGATCGCTAAAGGGCCCACTAGATGGCAGTGTGAGAGCACAAATGGTAAGGGCAGAGCCTCTGGTCAATGTGATGGGCATACCAAAATAACATTACAATAAAACAGGTTAGGAATACACAGGGTTGAAGACAGCTGGACAGTACACAGAGTAACCTTATTCAAGAAATAAAACACAGGTAATACCCATGGCAATATACAAGTAATACCCAACACAGGGAATGTACAAAATACTTTTAATGTAATTGAGACTAAATTCAAATTTACATTAGCCCCCCCCATACACACACACCCTATATTGACAATAGATAGATAGATAGATGGATGGATGGATGGATGGATGGATGGGTGGGTGGACAGATATATAGAAGGATATGTTTTCTTTAGTTTTTGTACTTTTTAAATTATCTTTCATAACTTTTAAGATTTGAGAACTTTGATAAAACTATAACTGATAGGTATGATACATGCTCTTAAATTATGAAAAATGCTTCTGAACTACTGTCAACAAGAGAACTCTAAGTTGTAAAAACATTTGTGTACAAATTATAGGAGAGTACTTGCTTGTTTTTACAAAGAAGCGCGATTCGCGGTTTGATGTCAGACAGCGCAAGCCTGATGTCATCCTCCACCTGGAGATTGTTTCTGTACTTCGTTTTCAATGCAGTCAATTTTGAAAACCCTGCCTCGCACAGATAAGTTGAAGCACATGGAAGAAGCAATTTTATGGCGGCATCAGTCAACTGAGGATATTCAGTCATCACACTCAACCAAAACGAAGGCAGAGAGCAAGAGCTAAAGAGGTGTCGCAATCTGGTGTCGCTGCTCGTCCATGGCAACTGAAAGGTCTTTTCCTGGACAACTGAAGGGATCCCAGACCTAAGCAAATTAGGTCAAATCCTCAATGAAATAACGGCTGAATTGATGTTTTCAGCCCTTCAACATCTTGAGCGACCGTATCAATCAAAGGAGATATATTTATCCCTGTCTCTTGAACACAGTCAGCAAAGTTGGGAAACATGTCAAATAAATTGTTCAAATTTAAAATAAAGGAGAAGCTTATAAGAGATTGGTCTGTGGCAACACTGCGTGGACATATGCAGCTCATTCCCCTGTATGTCAGCTACAGTGCAGCTCATTCCCCTGTATGTCGGCTACAGTGCAGTTCATTCCCCTGTGTGTCAGCTACAGTGCAGTTCATTCCCCTGTGTGTCAGCTACAGTGCAGTTCATTCCCCTGTATGTCAGCTACAGTGCAGCTCATTCCCCTGTATGTCAGCTACAGTGCAGCTCATTCCCCTGTATGTCAGCTACAGTGCAGTTCATTCCCCTGTATGTCAGCTACAGTGCAGTTCATTCCCCTGTATGTCAGCTACAGTGCAGCTCATTCCCCTGTATGTCAGCTACAGTGCAGTTCATTCCCCTGTATGTCAGCTACAGTGCAGTTCATTCCCCTGTATGTCAGCTACAGTGCAGTTCATTCCCCTGTATGTCAGCTACAGTGCAGTTCATTCCCCTGTGTGTCAGCTACAGTGCAGTTCATTCCCCTGTATGTCAGCTACAGTGCAGCTCATTCCCCTGTATCTCAGCTACAGTGCAGTTCATTCCCCTGTATGTCAGCTACAGTGCAGCTCATTCCCCTGTATGTCAGCTACAGTGCAGCTCATTCCCCTGTATGTCAGCTACAGTGCAGCTCATTCCCCTGTATCTCAGCTACAGTGCGGTCACGGAATGTGCTGCTCCGGCTTTCGCTACTCACTGAACATAGATGCAGAGGGGAAATGCAGAAGCAGAGGGAACGCAGTTTGTAAAACTTTAAACTACTTTAAATGCAATAGAAAAATACACTGAGTAGACACAATACTACAATGCTTTGTCTGATTGTATTTCTTTCTTGTAAAGTAAACTAATGGCGCCCCCCTTACGATCACTCCGCGTGCCCCCCCCTGTTGAGAACCACTGCTATATTTTTATTTAACCTTTATTTAACCAGGCAGAATCATTAAGAACAAATTCTTATTTTCAGCCATGGCCTGGCAAAAAGTAGAAGCTTTTTGAAGGAGAGGGGAAGGGGGCTATGAAATAACAATCTGGTTAAAAAGCACAACGGCACACAACCAAAGCAGTACAAAATAAATCAAATCAAATTTATTTGTATAGCCCTTTTTACATGCAAGCATGTCACAGAGGGCTTCACATACGCCCATAGAACTGCCCCTCAACCAACCTAAACCCTCAAGGAAGACAAGGAAAAACTCCCAGAAAAACTCTCAACAGGAGAATAAATGGAAGAAACCTTGGGAGGAGCAATTCAGAGAGGGATCCCCTCCTCCAGAGACGGTTGGAGGAGGAGACAAAAAAAGCATACAAAAACAAGCAGGTTAAACAAAGCAGAGCATTAGTACATAGGGAATCAGAGGGGATAACACATTTTAAAGCACAAAGAACACAAAGCAAAACACAGAGACTATTTACACCAAACAACAACCACAATCAAGACATAGACTGACACTATAGAGGATAGAGACATGTGTTAGTCAGAGCATGTTTGAACAGAGTTGTAAATTGAGTAGAGTGCCATTAATTAAACCTGTAGTCCAAAAGTAAGAGAAAAAGGACTAGGCTTAATCCATGGGAAACTGGGCCATATCGTCTGTAAGAACAAATAAAGTATGTAACAAATGTGAACAGATTTAATCTCCATGCCACTATCTTGCATTGGCGGAGCAGCACCTTTGGCCAGATATCTGGTGCATTCCTTTGCCTATTTGGTAGGCTATTGAATGTTTGAATCTCGTCTGACCATACATGGGGCATTAGGCAAAAGTCACATATATTTATGCACAAAGTTGAACACGTTGTTTATGAAATGTCTAAAGTTGGCCAATTTAGATTATGTAGCCCTAGCTTAATATTCTAACCCAAGGGGGTTAGTATATTATGCAGTGTACATAATGCACTTTACTGTTGTGGAAAAAACATCACACGGTTGTAATTATGAAGATGGGTAATGATTATGGATTTAATGAAACTTGTAATCACTTTTCTAGTATATGCTATATTACTGGAAACCATATTAGTATAAGCTATATTATTGGAAACCAGATGCAAAGCTGTTGACTGATTATTGTTACCCCTAGACAATGGTAGAAGTAATAATTAGGGGCTGAGTGAGGGAGAATAATATGTGTGTGCTTCCATAAATAACCAGGAAGGCCAGCTATAACTTATGATACATATTTGTGGCCTCATGCCCAGGAGCCTAGTGCAGCTGGCTGTTCAAGGTCAGAGCAGACCTAAATTGGGAGAATTGTCTATGAAGGAAAGTATCTGTAATTTGAATCCCCTAGAATAAGGGACCCGCTGGGTAAGAATGCCTAATGTATATGTAACCAACAAGTATTGTACCATATTAACATACAATGGGGAGAAGACTATAAAAGTGAAATGTCCGAAGAGAATTTCAGTCTGATCCCGGGATCTTGCTCACGTTTGTTGGAATCTCTGTCACTCTGAATTCTAATAAACACTTTGCGTCAAACTTTGCTGAGTTCCAGTGCCGTTTCAAACTTTGAGAATTGGTTGAAGACATAGAAGATTGTTCACGACATTACCGAATACAATAATAAAGAGAAGCATTTTCGTTTAACCTTCGCGCTGTCTCAGACCCCCCACAGCACGAAGGTTAAAAGAAAATGCTTCACTTTATTTTTGCATTTGGTAAAATTGTCGCAACACGGCGGTGGGTAACAATGACCCGAAGGTTCACAATGACCCGAAGATAGTACAAGGGATAAAGGATAAGCACAGGGTGTGGGATACAGCATAAACAGCACAAGTTGCTCTACCCCACACAAATGGACTGTCCCAAATACTAAATGATAGCTATGTAAGAGCCCGCATCATCACAGTAGGACTACGTACAGCCTAGCGCAGACACTACGTCAAAAGGGGGGTGGCTATGTTGGTCCCAGCATCAAAAAGGGGGTGGGTCTGTTGGTCCTGTCGTGGGAAATTGATTATGGGATGGCAAGGCAAACTAGGAATGGTTACTCCAGGCTAGGCTCTGGGGCCTATAATGGCTGATTCTTAACTGCATAGGCAGAACTCACTACGCAGTTGATAAACTCCGGCTTGAAACTGGTTTTCTCCAAGATAGAAGGGAATGTCAGGAGGAGGGAGGTTGATTTGGCAAAACTAAGTGTGAGACAGGAAATGGTGTCCTGAGAACCATGGGCCGTTATTGCATAACAGCCTATGGTAAGGTCGGTATGATCAAGAGGACCTGTCAGGGAAGGATGAGGGAATGAGACAGGGGGCAAAGAGTAGGGGTGAAAGTACTGGGAGCTGTGTCCGGAGGGACTATCCTCATTGCCAATAAGTGATCGGTTAGAATGAGCTAGGGTAGATTCGGCCAGAACAGAGAGAGATGGAAGATGTAGGAACGGGTTAAGCATGTTGGGGTGAACTGGGGTTGAGATGAAGCGGGGACATGGGAAGTGAAGTAGAGGGGGCTTTTCCAGTAAGAGAGAAGCTGATCAACATTTTAAGAGCCAGAGGATGCGCACGCAGGTGTGGGGTGGTTAGGAACTGGTTAAAGAACCTTCTAGAATGTTCTAGAAGGTTATGTCATTATCATCCCGGGCGGTGGGATTATTCTCATTTAGCCTATAAAACATGAGGTTTGGGGCATTGGACTTTGTCTTTTTGTCTTTTTGGTCTGTCTCTTTGTCTTTTTGTATGCCCTGTGAATGCACATCTGCCTTGCCGAAATAAACCATCGAGCTACCTTGACCTGATTGAAAGATATTTTGTCTTCGACTCCTTTTTTCCTACTACCTTCTACGAACGTCTTGATTCCCTCAACAGTCCCAACATCAAAAAGGGATGGGTATGTTGACGCCAACCAATAGCATGGAAGTATAGATGGTCCAAACGTGTACAAACGTTAAAAAACGGCCATGTACAGATGACATAAATTGACGTCTGTACACGGTTAAATACGCTGTCTGTAAACGAACTGATCTGAGGGCTTTAACTCAGGGACACACAGCTGGGATGTTGAGGTTGGAGACAGTACAGTCTGGTACCTGGGTGTGTTAAAATAGTCTGTCCAGAGGAAGGGAGTCTTATGGGATGGAGACTGGGGGATCTGGTTCAATAATGATGAATACAGAGCCGGATCCTCACCAGTTCTAGTCACTGTTCTCACATTGAGACAGAAACTCCAGAGGATCAGAGTGCAGCTGGACTGGGACAGAGGAAAGCTGTCATTCTCTGACCCTGATAGAAAACACACCTACACACATTCACACACACCTTCACTGAGAGAGTTTTTCCTTACATTGGTAATCGCTGCATTCTCCACCCTCTGAGGATCTTACCAGTGAGGAGGGGAGAGAAGGGACAGATAAGAGGGGGAGAGGATGGAGAGCGGGAAGAGAGGGGGAGAAAGAATAGAGAAAAGAGAAAAAGAAGGTAGTGAGAGAGAGGAAGGACAAATGAGAGAGAGACTGGAGTGAGAGGGGACAAGTAGAGAAAGAAGAGTGGGAAGAGAGGAGGGAGGGAGAGAGGAGAGGGATAGTAGGGAAAGAAACAGAGGGTAGAAAGGACAAAGAGAGATGAGGGAGAGGGGTGAGAGGTAGTGGACAGAGCAGAGAGAGATAACATAGTGAGAGACAGAGGAGGGAGACATAGAAGGGGTTGAGGAGGGGGGAGAGAGTATCTCATACAAACTTACACAAGGGCCACCTATCACACCAATGAGGCAAAAGGGGCGGAGTCAGGCAGTGGCGAATCAGCGGAAACGGCTATCACCGACCCGACCCGGAGACCGTCAATGAATCAAAGAAAGAGTGGTTTATTTAACACGTAATGAAGTGAAGAAGTAACTCATCTGGTGGAGGGTGGCGATTTGAGGTTGTATCTAATGACCAATCAGAGAAGAGATGGAATGAGGGTTCTGATAGAAACCTCCCAGGTAAGATGGGGCTGGTGGAGGATATGACCTCAGCACTGAGGTGGTGAAAGCTGCACAGCTCTCACAGTACAGATGAGTCTGTCTTTTAGTGCCACCGAAAGACCCAGAACACTCTTCAAACTGTCGTCTTTATATCATGTATTACTTTAAATATATACCATATGTACTGTAAACTGTTTATAATCATTTGTATACATTATTATTACATTTTATACAAAACATTTTAGTTTACTATGTTGTGGTGGGAAATTGATTATTGGGAAGGTGGCAACCGGAGAAGTATACATGGGGTCAGATTTGGGGCCTAAAACGGCAGACTGGTGCCTACGCAGTAGAATTATACTCTGAACAGGATCAAACCAGAATAGAGAGAATATCTGATGGGGAAATGGGTTGGCAAACTTAGGATGGGAAATGAATGTGCGTTTTGGCAAGCGTGGGCTGTTATTACATCCGGATAGCTTACAGCTGGTATGGTAAAAGAATAGCTGAACTTACTCTTAAGGGGCTAAAGTCATGTATCAAAAGTGACAGGTCCTGCTGACCTAAGACAGAATCAGGAGAGATGGAGGATGTAGGACAGGTTAAGCATGACGTGGATGGAGACTGAGAGTTGGGGTGAACTGGAGTTGAGATGAAACGAGGACATTGAGAGTGGGGGCTTTCTGGGGGCTTTCCAGTAAGAGAGAAGTTGATCAACACTTTAAGAGCCAGGGGATGCGCACGCAGTTTTGGGGTGGATAGGAACGGGTTAAAGAACCTTCTAGAAGGTAGAAGGTTGCGTCATTGTATCAGACAGGGCGGGGGTCTCAGACCCCCCACATCGCGAAGGTTAAAAGAAAATGCTTTTTATTCGTTTTTGTATTGGGTAAAGTTGTCGCTAACACAATGATGGTTCGTTGTGGACCTTGGGGTCATGTGACCCGAAGGCAGCACAAGGGTTAAGAGATTGTATCCTTTAGTGCCGGGGTACTCAATAGGCAGACTCCAGTCCGGATCCAGACACAATACAATTTGGACAAAAGCCAAAATCAACGTTCTAATTTCTTCATGATCCAAGCGAGGTTCATTGGTGCGTGATTTTACGCTATAGCCTATATTTTTTATACACCTGCTCACTGCTGTCTTTTCATGCATGTTACAGCTGAGAGTTGAATGAACAGAAGGTTCTGTTGTCCTCTTTCTCCCTCTAGTGGTGGAGGACAAAATGCTGTGAATTAAACCAAGGAGAGTTTGAGATTTAAATAACAACATACTGAATCATTTCACAGTTAATACTATGTTATGAGAACACAAAGAATCTAGAACTTCTACAGTCAAGATTCACGCTCAACAACATACAAGTATCACAATATGAGTAAGGTGACTAAGCATTTGATTTAGCAAATATTTGTAGAAAGAATATGCTTTTTGCTATAGTGGACATACACATTACAGCATTAATAGGCATTATTTCAATACTTTGTTCTGCAAGGCTAAATTACTTTTGACTTCAGATAGAGATATAGTAATACATGAAAACACCACACTGCCTATAATCAAGTCATTCCTGTTGGATCTTCGTTCTTTGTACCTGGATGCTCATGTTAGGAGGTTGGTTTCCTTCATGACAGGAAGGTTGTAAACACAAGCAGTGTGCTGTTCTACTGTTCAAGATAGATGTGGTACCTCTTCTAATAACTGATGTTCTACGGTTACAGAGCACTACCCCCTCTGTTTCTTTCCCTACTATCCCTCTCCTCTCTCCCTCCTCGCCTTCCTCTACTCGTCCCCTCTCACTCCACTCTCTCCCTCATCCAGTCCTTCCGCTCTCCATCGCCTTTTTCTGTTTTCTCTCTCCTTTCTCCCCCTCTCTTCCCTCTCTCCATCCTCTCCCCCTCTTATCTGTCTCTTCTCTCCCTCCCTCCCTGGTAAGATCCTCAGAGGGTGGATAATGCAGCAATTACAAATGTATGGAAACACTCTCTCAGTGAAGGTGTGTGTGAATGTGTGTAGGTGTGTGTTTCTGTCAGGGTCAGAGAATGACAGCTTTCCTCTGTCCCAGTCCAGCTGTACTCTGATCCTCTGGGCTTTCTGTATCCCACTGAGATCAGTGCCTGGACCTGATGAGGACATTGGTCTGTATACACCATCATAGAACCAGATTCCCCAGCATTCTCCGTTCTTCTCGACAGACTGTTTCCCACCCAGGTCCCAGTCTGTACTGTCTCCAACCTCAACATCCCAGCTGTGTGTCCCTGAGTTAAAGCCCTCAGAGCCCAGGATCAACAGTTTACGATCAAACCTCTCTGGGTTGTCAGGAAGCTGCTGTCTCTCCTGACTGTATGTCACACTGGTCAGATCCTCAGACAGGATGAGGTGTGGGTGGGCAGTGTTGGGGTCCAGAGTCACAGGAGCTGAGGAGAGAAATCAGGTTTGTGTTGATGCAGTGTTTGATGTTTACACCCTCACCAGGGGCCTGTACTACGAATCAAGATCAACATGCTCTGGATTACTTTGTTACCCGGCTTCACGAAGCCTGACAACCGCAATCATGATAAGCGGTATCACGACGGCGGTTATCAACTCTCTAACTCAACCCAGATCTTTCGAATCTAGAGACGTGCGCGTTCACATGAAGGGGCGGTGTTTGCACCGTAGGTCCAATCGTAAACATGGAAAAAAACAAGAGCCGCATATTTCACGCAGGAGGAGCAGACAATAATCTTACAAACTGTCTGCTCCTCCTGCGTGAAATATTGTAATACAAACATATCAGGAATACAGACATAATACAGGCAAAAAGCAACACAGTCGCTGCTGCCAAGCTGGCAGAAAATAGCAGACGCTGTAAATGCATAAGCTACATGACTTATTGATATCACTGCCCCAGGCACAAGATGTGACCATAATTACACGTGTGCATTCCATAACGTTAAACTTTTGTTGCTGTATTATTTTAGTTGCAACTCTGGCAGTGGCAAACGATCGTGGGAGCAAATAAAAAATAAATATAAAAACATAATTCAAACCGATAAGTAGCAGTAGGCAATACTTGCACATATTTGAAGGCCAACAAGGCTGAATTGCGTGAGTCAGTCCCTTTTGTAGGATATTGGTATACAAAGGGCCTATAGAACAATGAAATTGCTTGTAGCCATCAGGAAGAAAAATTAGGCAAAGAAAACTGGAGGGGGCCCTCCTCCACAGGACACTGCTGCTGAGGAGATGGCCCTCTCCAGCTATTAGGGTTGCCCCATGATGGAAGGGGCATTTCTTCAGACCCTGGTGGCAGCAGCTCTGAAACCCAGGAATATGCATGTTTCAAGTAATCTATGTGACCATGTTCATTCAACAATTATTTATGAATATTGTAGGAGTGAAATGTATTACTGTTCTCTGCAGTGACAGGAAATACAGTGGTGTTGCTGCCACCGCCCACTGTTGTCCCACTGTGCCATACAGAGGTAACAGTGAAACTAATAGTCATACGCCAGTATGTATGCCATAATGTGGTTGCTGAATATTGATCAAATAGGTCATTTACTTTCTCAGGTGGAGGTCCTAGATGATCCGGAAACTGTGTCTGCCTGCTCAGAGAGCGCTTTGGGGGTATACTTTGTTTGTTTACCACTTGCAACACAGATGGTTTACAGTGTCTGTAATGACTTGCTAATGGTGGTGGTCTGAACATGAGACACAAGTCCTTAAAGTGCTCATTTCAAATATGCCTCAATTGATTAAATTGCTATGGTGTTAAACTCAGCAGGAAGAGGAACGTCTTCCTCCCCCTGAGCCTAGGGCCTCCTTAAGGCCAAGACAAAGACACAAGGTATAAGCAATGAACCTTGAAACACAGTAGTCAAATGGGCAACTTCAACTTTCTCCAAGTGTGCCTTGCAAAGGGACAATGTTCTTTATTTGTTTCAGGTTGGAGCAGACAATGTGAGGGCCCTGTATAAAAGAACCCTGGAGCTCGATATAAAGTATAAGAGGCTTTTAATTTAAAAAACAAGGCTGGAGATGGAATGGAAAACTGGAATATGAGAAGAGATAGTACATGATTGAATTTATGACACTAAACTTAGTTACACTGTCTGACATTCTTGTTGTCGTGTTCTTAGGAAAGGGAGAACATGAGGATGTATTTGTTAAACTTTTTTTATACCTTTTTGTGGCTTGTCCCAAATATTTTTGTTGTGCCTTTTGTGGGGGTATTCACAATTTTTCTTTCAATTTCCTATTTATTGTTTTTGAAAAATGCTATAAAAGTGAATGAAACATCCAAATTCAATGAAAGTAGTGTAATGATCATTTATTTAACTTGTGAAGAGCATTGTATGGTACCATACACTTTGTTATTTTTGGTTTGAAATGTTTTGGTTGAAGGAAACCCAAATTTCTGATATGGAAATAATTTGCAAATGGGTCAAAGCAACCAACAGACAACAGAAGGGGTTAAGGGCAGACACCCCAGTTAATAGGGATAACATATCAACATGACACTACATAAAAGTACCCGTGGCGAAATAACGCAACGCTATGCATACAGTCTGTGGGACTGTGAGTGCACGGCTTCGATAAAAAAAACTCACTGTATGTGACAATGTCCTGCATCTTCTCCCAGACTCTGAAGGTCAGGTTGCCCAGGTGTTTGGCCATGTCTATCAGCGCTCCTGAGACCAGCTGTGGATCCGGCAGAGTAGACTGGGCTCTGGAAGAACATTCTGGGGTCAGAGCTGCTGTGGGGTTGGGTTCACAACCACAGAGAAGAGAGACAGGAGGCAGGTCACTTACCTTTTCACTGTGTCCTTGTAGTTCTGTGGAGATACAGAAGATGAAGTTAGACCCTCATAAACACACCCAGCCAGCCATTCCATATGAACATAGAGAGTTCAGTCCTGACCTGCAGGAATGAGATGTCTTCAGCTCTCAGCTCCTCCTCTATGTCCCTGATTGTGTGTGAAAGTGTTGATATCTCTCTGCTCAGCCCCTCAATCTTCTCCTTCATCATCTGACTCTTCTGCTTCTCCTCCTTCCTCAGTGCAGCTATCCTGGCCTCCTCTTCCTCTTGTAGAAACTGGTGAAGCTTCTTAAACTCCTCCGTAATCTGCCTCTCTGTGTGCTGGGTCTGGATCTGGAGACATGGAGGTTCATACAGAGGTTTAGGTGACCAGAGTTTTCAATGTAAAAAAACATTTTCATATTATTTTATTAATAAATGTTTTTACCTCAATGTGATTTGCTGTTTGATCACAGGTTTGTTTAACTCTGTTAAATACCTTCAGCTTCTCCTGTAAGGACTTCAGAGCAGGCTGGAGTTCCTCCTGGATTAAAACAAAACATGTCAGGAGTAAAAGTAGTTCATCCTCTCATTTGACCAGCTGGATCTAAGACGTCTCTCTAACAAAACTCAGCAGAAGAAATTAGAATCGCAGCAGAGAAACAATAAATAATTAGACACTTCAAAATAATAAATAAATATTAAATATTCTAATATTAACAAACACTATATTGCTCAAACCGCTCAGTATATGGACAGCTCTCATTCCAACATCGAGAAAATGTATATGGAATTGATTTGGTTAACGCTGTGTTTCTATAACTGCCTTCACCTTTCTGAGAATGCTTCTTAACATTGGAACTTTGATGCAGGATTTGCTTCCATTCAGCCACAAGAGCATTACAGATGACAGGCACTGATGTTGGGTGATAAGACCTGCTCCATGCATAAAGTGAGGTCCATCCAGAAATGTTTTGTTGAGTTGTGTGGAAAACCTTGATTGGCCTCCACTGATTCCTGACCTACTGTCTACACCATGACACATATTTGAGTTCAATTCTAACCATCTGCAAGCCAAGTCTAATCATCCAACATCAGTGCCTATAATTTCTCCACACACTCCAACATCTTGTGGACGGCCTTCCCAGAAGAGTGGCAGCTGTCATAGCTGCAATAGTGGAGCCAACTGAAGCTTAATGTCCATGGATTTGTAATGGGATGTCCATACAGGTGTGTCTACTACATACTTGTACCCATATTGTTTAGGCCTAAATAATACATCTGTGTCTACTCTGTCATACCTTGTGATCCTTTGCAGCTTCATCGATGGGACAGCAGTCATGGTTTTTGTGTTTTCTAGATGTCTGGCACACCAAAAACACTGGCTGTTTATCATCCAGACAGTAGAGCTTGAGTTTCTCACTGTGCAGACTGCAGAGCACCTCAGACCCTGCTGAAGCTCTCTGACGTCTCTCCTGTAAGAAGGACTCACACAGGTTCTTCAGGACCAGGTTACATGGTGGATCTGGTCTGGAAGATCTTCTCCTACAGAGTGGACATTCCTGTGATTCTCCCTGTTTCCAGTATTCCTGTAGACAGGCTTTACAGAAGCTGTGACTACATGACAGGAAGACAGGATCTTTAAAGATGTCACAGCACACAGAACAGGAGAGATCCTCCTCTGGGAGAGACGAGCTGGACGCCATTTTCTCTCCCAGTCACACCCTCCTGCTGTAGTCTGAAGTTACTTTGACTTTGGGGTGAAAGTGTTAACTTAATCTGATTCAGTCAGCAGTGATTTAACCAGAAACTGCTCTGTAAATTACTATATTTCCTCCTGTAGTTGTTTATAGACAGTGTCTCTCTTTTCTCAGTGTTAGTTTTGATTTAGTCCAATTTTCTCCCCGAGTAGAACGTTGAATCTCAGAGTCTGTTGGTGAGCAGAGAAACACTGAACTCGGCTTCCTGTTTTGTGGGTCATAATGTGTGGCTTGAGGAGACAATTTAGACTTAAGCCTAAAGTCCTTCCACTAACGTTCCGTTCCACTAACAATCAACGCTAATTCAAGCTAGACAAGTTCAGATTCAAACACACCTGATTCAAATGAATGATCGTTATCCAAGCCTGATAACGACCATTCATTTGAATCAGGTGTGTTGGAGAAGGGAAACATCTAAAACATGCAGGGCAGAGAGGCCCGAGGACCAGGATTGGGAACCCCTGATCTAGATAAACTATGTGGGGCCAGCTGAACCCCCTCTTCCACAAGCACACTCTTTGTATAATCTGAACTCCTTACATTTACATTACATTCATTCATTACGTTCATCCACAGGGTCGTCGAAGAATGGACAGGTCATAATTGGTTGTAACTTGTCTAGACGCACAGCTTAGTTTAGGCCTTATCTGATGTCAATTCATTAACCAATGGCTTTTGAAAACAGTGAACGTGACATTAATCCGTGTTTATTTAAATAAATACGTTCTTTGGAGATAAAATAAACATTTCAATTAATTAAGCTGAGTCATATTGTGAGAAAAAAGTCTGCATTTATGTCACCAAACATAGACAGAACAAAAGTCCTCTTGACGGAACTGTCTTTTGAGATTCTGTTTCCTTCTGTTTGAAATTCTTTAAAACACAGCTGACATTGAGCAGGCTAGTTCAGAGGTATAAGTTAATGAAATACCCGTCTCTTTCTCAGAAAAAACTTTTTCATTAGAAGTGGCAACATGTGACCACAGAGGGGCAGCACATTTCTCCCTTCAGCATGAATGTGTGCTTGTGTATTTGAGAGTGTACGACACATGGTTTGTCGATGTTCATAAAATCATCAGGTCCTGGGGGCAGAATATCCAAGGGGGGGCAGACCAGACCCAAGGGTCTGATGATGTCCAGATACAAAAGGATACATTCTCCGCGGCCTAATGAACCTTTTATCTCCTGGTGTTGACACTTTTACTCTCAAGAGTTGTGAGGAGCATTGTACCCTCTCCTTGTCCCATGGTGTGGCCATCTCGCCTCCCCCATCCGGTACCTCTCACCGGCCTTGACACATTCTCTGCAGCAAATCATATCACCCCTGCAACCCTCCCTGTCAGCACGCTGTCTTATTGCATATTCCTCTTCTCACTAAAGGATCCATTCTCCTGAGCATCGCCCTCTTTTCACAGACACAGTCACATTCTGGTGCATAATCATATACATTTGGAATATAAGTTCATCATTATCATTACTTATTCTACCTGAAGCATTGATTATATTTGGAATATAAATGTTCAGCATTGTCATTACACATCTTGTATATCTGAGGTATTGATTGTCTTTTTATTCAACAGAGACACAGAACATATGAAATAGCAGCATTGAATTAGCAGTATAGATTTCATTCCTCCACAATACCAGCCAGCCTCTCCCTCCTGCTCCAGTCATGGAAGAGTCTGGAGCAAGCGGACAGACATACATTCTCTCACTGTTGTTCCCTTTAAGTGGAACCTCACAGGTCACCAGACCAACACTTCACAACACACCATGGCAACCAATGTAGAAAACATACAAAAATAATAATAAAATTGTTATGACATTGTAAACACTGGGCTGACTTTTGACGTAGTAAACCATTATGTATATTTTTTTAATAAATATGATTATAAAACATTTACAGTACATATTTAAAGTAATACATGATATAAATCATGTATCATCCTTCACTCCTCTCACCACAATCTCCCTCTCTCTCTCTCTCTCTCTCTCTCTCACCCTTCTCTCCTCTCTCCACAACCTCCCTCTGTCGTGCTCAACCTTCTCTCCTCTCTAAATGCGAGTAAGAAGTGTGTCTGTTAAATGACTAAATGTAAATGCATTAATGAAACACTTTTACGAGTGCAATAACACAACAACAATTGAACATTGAAGATGTTTATTAGAATTATAGGGCTGGTAGCACGCCAAGCCCGGTGGATGAAAAGGCTTGTGGCAGAGTCGAGCCTGATGTTGGGAGATGGTAACGCCCAGGAAATGGAAGGACTCCACAGTGTTGACTGGGAAGTCAGACAGGGTGAAGGGGCTGGGAGGAAGTGAAAACTCATAAAAAAATCATAAAAGCCATTGAAGATAGCCTAAGTCCTGCACCGCAGACTTGTCCCCTCTGGTTGTGGGGAATTGGATGTGGTCTGGGATGTGGCAAAGTAATGCAGTTGTGACAGCCTGCACAGATCTTGACACTGAGGCCTTGGAGAGCCCATGACCATCTCCAAGAACCTCCAGAAAACTGCCAGTAGTTGGGTTGCAGGGCTGAGTGCAAGGACCTCCTTGTTAGCCTCTGCAGGTCTGCTTCTATGAGGTTCAGGAGCATCATGATATCATGATGTCGTCTGAAATATCTTACACTCATAGTGAGTATAATTGATCAACCATCAATTAAAGTAGAGTTGATTATTCATGTCAGAAACAATGATTCCATGTTGAGGACATGGGGTATTCATTACTCATGTGTTTGTCATTTGTCACAATGTCATTTGTGGCCAATATGTGAGAAGAAAGATTGCAAACGTGGTCTTGGAAAGCTGTTGGCCTATTATTGCAAGATTGTAGATATAGTCAACACTAGAAAATAAGACAGGAAATATGTTGGATTGAGATGCTTGTATTTGTACATTGAATTATGTAGGCTGCTAGCTGGGACATGCCATGTGTGATACCATTTATATGCATGGTTGTTAACCTTGTAGTTCAATCAAGTAGTAAATATAAAACTCATATATATATATTTGCCTATGGAAAGTGGATTACCAAGAAGAGTTAAAAACCAAGGCACAAGTAATTTGAGAAATAGTTGTTTTATTGGAGTTTGTTCTCCCTGCTCCTGCTCTTCACATGGATCTATAAGGTGAAAAAACAAAAACATGTAAGGATGGGACAGGCAACACTGAATATATGATACAATACACAATTCAGCCTTTACTTCATTAAAATAAACATTGTATGCTTAGGCTATGGTAACCTAACTTTGACACTACCTTGTTGGTTGGGCAGAAGGCACAGAAATGGAGGGCCTTGTGAACTTCATCTCTTCAAACAAGAGCTTCCTCTCCTCAATTTGGAGACAAGCCCACTTAATTTCCAAGACCTCCTCTTGGTATTTGGCATCCTGTGTCGCTGATTGCAGGGTCCTGACACCGGTGTAAAACTCAGATGCAGCACAGTTTGCACGTTCACCTTATTGTCTTTGCCTTCATGTAGCATCATACAATGTACATTGAAAAGTACTCAAATAAATGTAATGTTCTGTAGCGACAGAAAATATTTTGTGTGTACCGTAATTCGTCAATTATTTTGGTTATTATGTTTGGTTAACATCTTAAAGTTGTCAGAAGAATCACATTTCAGTACAATGGACAGCGTCTTGTTAAATGGAACTTAATTTCAGTACAATGGACAGCGTCTTGTTAAGTGGAACTTAATTTCAGTACAATGGACAGCGTCTTGTTAAGTGGAACTTAAGAGACACGTATGGTGGTTCTCCTTACGGGCATGTTCAGGAAATGCACGTAAGAAATAACGATGGATCGTTATCTTGATCGTAGAGAACCCTCGTAACAGCTACGATCCATCGTTATCGGGAAACGCAGCCCAGCTTAGTTATGTGCTCCTAAATCGCAGTATATTACAAGTGAATGTTAAATGACTAAATGTTTACACAGATGTGTCTGTCAGTTTAACAAGACAAGTATTTCTGCATGCGTGTATAAATAGACTTGATATGCAGGGGAGATTCTAGACCATTTCAACGGGTGTGGGTGAGGGGGGGGGGGGGGGGCAAGCTGGGGGCCAGGTGTACTGTTAGAGGGGCCAGTTACATTAAACATTATTGTTGTCAAATAGTTTTCTTCATATCTTCACACATTAACAGACAAAATTAATAAATTAAAAAATATTTTATTATTTATAATTATTAATAAAATTATTCAGACTCTACATGTAGGGGGCCACAATCAGGGTTCTTCCTATCTGGGGGCCGGTTGGTCTTCATGGGGTTTGGTCCTGTGGGGGTTAAAAGCTCTTTGCTGAACAACACTCCTCCAGGGTTGTGTCTCTGGTTCTTAGCCTCCTATCACCTCCCCTAATCTAAGCCTATGGACCCGGTTTGCCTATGGACCCCTAATCTAACCCTCTGTGCCGGTTTGCTGGTCTGTTTCCCCTGGTTTGCGACAACGTGTAGAACTAGAAAGGCATTTCCTGCTGAAAATGCGTTGGAATGCTGAAAGATGAAATTATTTTTCTTAAATTGCAGAAAATACAGAAATGAGAAAATACCCGCAAGCTGAAATGAATTTCAAAAATGTGTGAGTCACACAAAAGAGGCAGTGTGGAAACTGAACTGCATCATCTAACAACGCTAAGAGCTGAAATACAATGCGGGAGAAGCTGAAAGCTGAACTGTTAAACAGAAGAAGAAGTAGGCCTAGGCTAGCTAGTCATAAAAAGAATATTATAGTCTTAACAGTTGACATTATAGTTGGGATAGTAATAGCAGTAGCAGATGTGTGCATTGAGTGCGTTTACTCGGCTTTCTTAGTAGGATTCAATGTGTTGATTGAATGAAACATACAGCAGTAGGGCCGATACAGGAAGACACGGCGACACTTTGTTGCAGAAGGATGATGGTGCAAGTTTTGTCCGTGGAGCATACAACGATTAATAAAAAGAATCATGTAGACGTGCTTATTGAGTAATCGCATAACTAATTACACATGTAAATGGAGTAATCGTATGGCATAAACCGACAATTGCTAGTAATCGGGTTTCTCATGGTCAAGTAAACGCACTCAGTGGCGTAGTAGAACAAAACAGTTCCATTAGCGAAGTAGTTAGTAAAAGAGATATTAGCAGCATCTGCAGAATTAGTAGTTGTAGTAGTGGCATAAAATATAGCAGTATCAGTAGTGGTAGTAGTTGTGTTGTGGTGCTCTTAGTCTTTTAATGAGACGAGTTGACTGAATAGCGTGTCCTGTGTCTCCACTAATCAGCTAATAACAATCACCTGTGTAGCACTAATAGACTGAGTGGCCCTTGTTTGTGTGGTTGCCACGGTGATGGTGCAGCTATGAATGCTAACGCGCTGAGGGCAAAGAATAACAGAAATTTCGCTAGAATCCACACCTCAAACAAGTTAACCTAGACGCAAAACTATACTTCCAATCCAAAAAATAAGAATATTTTCCGAGACCCAAGACTCTGCCGAAACCAGAGATGTCCTTTATATTTCTGTGCGGTCAGAAATACGACTCTACAGGCAGTTTCAATATCTTGTTCTTTTTGCTTTCTCTGACGATTTTGTCACCAGATTTGCATTGGTCTCTATGGGGCGAGAGTTGGACTTTGTCTCGCTTTCGTGGGGCTCTGAACAAATGTGTACGTCTGTTGGATTCAACAGACAACTGTCTACGACCAGCACAAAATTAGCTATCTATTGATCCAAAAACGAAGCATGAAGAGCGAAAATTGTGGCAATGCTGGCAAACTAGAAATCTTTTTTCAACGACATCCGAAGCTCCCCTCCACTCTAAGCGTTTCAGTCTGCACTCTAGGCTTTCACGTACACACCCATGTAAATCTCAGAAACGGCTTGAAAAAGTCATGAAACATAATCAGTGATATTGAAAAAAGTTGATTATATATCAAAAAGCTGATTTTTTTTAAAATAGTTTAGGGTTTTGTCAACATTTTAAAGTTTAAATGGTGGCTGTAGCTGAAGGATTGAGGAAGAAGAAGGATTTGAAAGTTGAAGACGTTTAAGAGGATTGAGAGGATTTGAAAAAAAACTCAATTGGAAAACCATGTTAAAAATATTATGAATATTGATTTATATTAATTCAAGCATAAGAGGTACAAAGCTGAAAAGCCATAGCAGTCATGGCCTGAAACGGCTGATTTTTTTGATATCTGAACGGTTTTAATAGCTGAAGATTTGAAGGCGCTGAAAGGTGTCGCGGAAGAAATAGAAGATGCTTGAATAAAGATTCAAAGAACAATACTTGAACAATACTCCAACAATAAAGATTCAAAGAACAATACTTGGAATGCTGAAGCAGAATTCCAACAATAAGTGCGTTCGACTTCATGCAGCGGCGGCGTCGCCTGCAGCCCGGCTGACTTGAAGCAGTCAATGAAATTCTCAGCTTCAAGTCAGCCGGCGGTCGGCGCCGCATGAAGTCGAATACACCTATTGAAACGGTTGTCTTCTCATTTCCTCTGCAAGAGGGAATGCTGATTGGCTAGCGATAGTTGCTATCATTTAACCCACTCATATTGCATTAATTCATTAGAACCCCTTTTGAAACAATTAACAACGTTGTCACCGGCTTTATCTCAGATAGAATCGCGATTCAAACAGTGAAACAGTACCATCTGCCTACTGAAAATATGCTCAGAAAACGTAAATATATGCTTGACATTTATTTAGAGGAAAATGGCTCATTCCAAAAAAGTTTACTGAAAGCAATCATTGACAGTAACAATGCAAAATAGACCATTTGGTCTTCTACTAAGGGGTCCTTAGTTTGGTCCAAGTTTGCATTCCAGGTTGAGGTGGTTCACGACATGTTACTCACAGATCATTTCTGGAAAAAAGCATCATGCTAATTATAACAAGGTCAAAATGAACGATTCAAGTCATTACACGGGTATGTTCCTTTCAGGGGCATCAATACAGTATATGATCTATTGACGAATGTACATAAATGGCTTGAAATAAAAGACATCTAACATAAAACAATTGTTTTATCCATAAATACCAACAAACTACAATCTTCTTGTTTGTTTTACCTGGGATTAGGAGCAACAGTAGAAACGCACGTCATTGAGAGATGTGTCGTCCCCCTCACCCTGGACATCTTCCATATTGGTTTCAATGCCGCAGATGCCCCCATTGCCACAATCCTGGCTCCAGGGTCCATACTCTCCCCACTCATTGCCGTCACCCTCCAGAACTAAGTTGTCGCTACAGCGGAATTTGATGTTATTGGCGGCAGTGTCATCACCAGAGCCCTGTTTGCCCTCCACACGCAGTTGGAAGGAGGTTAATACGCTTCCCTTGAGGCAATACTGAAAACTCGACCAGTCACCCCAGCTGAAGACGAGGAGTAAAATGGGGAAGGGAGGGGGGGGAAAAGGTCAATGAGCTAAAAGAGATCATGAGGGAGCATGGAACAGGGTGCTCTTTTGGTGAATTACCAGGGATATACAAGTAAAGTTACAGTTTCCTCAATCCTCACATCTTAGCATTTATACAAAGTAATTCCATGATCAGACAGAAGCCTGACCTGTACCCTACATTTAGACTACTCACACGAGGCATAAGGCTCAAGTTTACAGAGAAGTTTAACAAGTCCGTAAGAGCTAAAGTGTTATCTTACTGTCCAGTGTGAGACTCGATTGTACGAAGGATGACCATTTCCCCGGGTTTGCCACAATAGAGGCGGATGCCATTGAGGGAAGTGTCATCCCCATGTTGCTGATTAGGTTCCACCTGAGAGTAGATAGACACATGCTAGCATGAAATGTATCCCAATAGTAATGTGGGTTACTTCCATGCACAACTGTATTGATTCCATAACTGACAAACATTTGAACCAAACTCGCAATCTGTAAATTGACACACACAATACATAGTGTTTACCCTCAGACTGAACCCAACAGCATAGTAGTTGTCAGGACACATCTCACGCCATGTCCACTTCCCAAACGTCTGTCCATTGGGCACGGTAAGCACAGATGAGAAGGATCTGGTTATGTCTTCGGAAAGGCCAAGGGACAACGTAGCAAGGACCACAGCAATTGGAAGAAGGATAGCCATGTTTACAGTCTCTCAGCCTGAAGACAAAGAAATCCAATTGAGAACTGATATCTCTTATACCTTGGCCTGGCCCGGGGGTAGGCAACCCTGGTCCTCGAGAGCCGCTGTCCTGCATGTTTTAGATGTTTCCCTGCTCCAGCACACCTGATTCTAATGAATGGTCATTACCCGGCTTCGACAGAGCTTGATAACGACCCATTCATTTGAATCAGGTGTGTTGGAGCAGGGAAACATCTAAAACATGCAGGACAGCGGCTCTCGAGGACCAGGGTTGCCTACCCCTGGCCTGATATGGCCTTCACATTGTTATTTATGTAGCATGGTTTACACGATTAAGATTAGCAATACTTAGTCTATAATAAAGTATCTAGTTCTTGGGGGCACCACCTCATAATTTGTTTAAAAGGGACTGAGGAAACCTGATTTAATAATATTTAATCTAGCCTTCGTAATAATCAGTCTATAATATGAGTAGTGAATTCTAGGAAAGTACGTGAGGGACACTCGAGTATTATACACAATGACTTATTTTAAGAAAATGTAATTATGATGAACAAATACCAGATAAGTTATGGGTTAGTTTGGGTAAAACAGTATAGTCGGTCCTATACCGTAATATGGTAGCGGAATACACAATGGGAGAGCACGTGGAGAGGGGAAAGGCTTAGGAGAGAGAGAGAGAGAGAGAGAGAGAGAGAGAGAGAGAGAGAGAGAGAGAGAGATAGGCCTCAAGAGACACTAGTTGATAGTCTATGCTATGGTAATCCTAACGAGAGTTAGGTTAAATCATTTGCAAAATCAAACGTAACAAATTAAATCACAACATGCCAATGTCACAAGTAAGAAATGAGCAAATCAAGAGCATGTAGTTAAACAAGTTACAATTAAACAACATGAACCTCAAAAAGTGCAAGAGTGTACCTGTAGAAAAGCAAGCAACATATATACCATTTGTGTTATATGGTTATTTCATAATTTATTTTTAAACGAAACAACCAAAAACAAGCCGTTATACTTAAACGTGTGTTTGAGTTGCTAAAGTGACAAAACTATATTACGGCCCTATTTTAGGTTAGTCAACACGGGTTGCAAAATATAGAAAAAACAAAGGCCACATGTTACACGGACCAACATACGCACCTCTGATCCTTGATCTTCTATGGAACTTTCCTTTTGGACTATTTGTAAAACTTTACTTTTTATGTAGCCTATTCTATTCGATTATCCGTATACTAGACTGGAGTCATGTGCATCCGTGCAATTCCGTGCAACTTTTTATAGTGCAAATCCTCAGCTTTTTTTCCAATTCCTACCAGCATCCATATGTGGACCAATAGGAAACAGGAGGAGGAGCTGAGATTTACGAAGCTGACATCACAACCCAGTCTCATCCCAACTCTAATCATCCTCAAACTGTCACTGAACAAGTTTGACAACAAGTTTGACAGGTTTAAACAGGAAAGACCAGCATCACCTGCACCCAGCTGTGTGTCCATGAAGTCTTCTAATGAGGAAGGGTGGGTAATGTCTACTGCTGGTATGCAATTGAACTTTTAAGGAGACACTATGGCTAGAATTTAGAAGTATAAAATGTATCATTTTGTTTTATTTAATTTAACCAGGTAGGGCTCATTGACTTGTAAAATACATTTTTGAGAGCTAGCCCAAGATAGGCAGCAACACGTTTTTACACTATTACAACTTGGAAAACACAGAAATATCTAGTAAAAGAACGACATAATCACTGGAGTATAATATAATCATAAAACAACCATTTTAAAAACATTTACAAATCAGGGAGTCAGCCTAAAAAATGTCTATCAGTAATTTAAAAACATCAATCTGTGACTGATCTGTATGTAAGGTGATGGTACACAGGTATCACTGTGATATACAGAGGTGTACACAGGTGCCACTTCTTCCCCCACCCCACCAGAAATCTGACAAGTTTTTAATTATTATTTTATCATTCACAGATATCAGCAGGACACACAGTCTGAACATCTGTCCTCTGGTGTGTTTTGTATGTATCTGTTCACGTCAAACATAATCATTGGGAGATTGTTATTATGCAACTGTATAGAACATGTTAATTCTCTGTTTCAGGAGCTTGATGAATAGTAGGCTATTCTAGTGTATCTGGACTGGCCAGCTGGCACTTTGTCCTTCTACAGTGTCTCTGATAAAACACTGACACACCTGTACACGTTCCACACCACGTTCACTGGGCCCCTCTATCCAGGGTTCCATGTTTGGAGGTATGACTCCTCTGTGTCTCTGTGTCACGTAGAATAGCCTACTTTGTTAACCTTCATGGAAGTCACACTTGACTTCTCATTTTCAAAAGACAGCTTTAAACCTTTCTTTTTACCAAAGCATTTTATTAATTTGATCTCAGAAGGGTTTTATTATTTGTATTACTTGTATTATTGTTTCTATTGATTTTCATTCCTACAAAAAACTGCGGCTTGTGTGTTTTGGATTCCCGCAAAGACTGCGGCTTGTGTTTTATTGAGTTACATTTTATTTATACTGGGAAACCGCAAAGACTGTGGTTCGAGATACCGCAAAGACTGTGGCTCGAGATACCGCAAAGACTGCGGCCTGTGTTCAGAAGGGTTTTATTACTTTTATTACTTGTATTATTGTTTTTATTTATTTGATGTAAAGCACCTTGAGCTGCAATTATTGTATGAAATGTACTATATTAATAAAGTCTTATTATTATTATTATTATTTTTATTATATAGTGTGGAAATATTGGTGTTGATTTGATTGTTTTGCAAATCTGTCACACTCAAAGTGATTTGTAATAGAAAACTGTTGTCTCCTTGCAGACTTGAGGAGAAATAAATATGCTATTGTAAACACAAGAAATATTGTGTACTTGGAGATTACCCTACCGTTCTCTTTCGTAACACACACCACCAAAACACTATGTACTTACTGGTGACTGACTGGCCCTATAAACTCCCTCCTGTGTAACATATTAAGTTTGTCTCAATGATTAAAGACACATTACACATTACATCATACTATGACAGTGACATCACATCACAACAATGATATCATACTATGGTAATTACATAATACCTCAAAAATGCATGAATATTATGAATAGATGTAATGTATTCTGCTAGATGCAGGGATTAATAATACAGGTCATAAATAAGAACATTTAAAATGATGTGAATACTAGAATCTCCAGTCCTTCCGCTCCCTTCACTTCACTCTAAGAACATAAAATAGTACTTTCTAGAATATCTATTAAATATCTGTCTGAGCATAGTCCTCAGACAGTGTGTCGAGTTAATTGGTGTTGGCGTAGAGCAGGAACCCAGACCACCCTCAGGTCAGAGAACAGGCCATTCTGGTCCTTAAAGATCTCTAGCCACACCTCGTCCTCAGGGTACACACGCAGACACACACACAAATAGGGATGCACAGTTCCAAGAATACCTGGGGGGTATTCCAGGTAGCGGGTTTAATGAAAACTCTGAGTTTGTTAAGCCTGAAAAGTGTCATACTTTGGGTTTCCCGTTCCAGAAAGAGAGGTAATGAAACCTTTTGGTAAGTTTCCATGGTAACTTACTCTGTGAAACTAACCTGCTCGCTAGCAGGTTTTCCATGCCAAACTCTACGTTTCTACCTATCCCCTCCCACCAAATCAATTTCAAGATTGTAGGGGGTCAATATTGGCCAAACAACCAAAACTAATTCCCCTATGGTTTGAAGGAAGATGGGAATTTGAACAGTGTATTAATATTAACCAAATAATACCAATACCAATGGAATTACAGTTACTTGACTCTATGGGTTAAATCAGAGCCAGAATGGTCAAAGTAAGGTTAAATAATATAATCATTTAATCATATTGCAAACGAATGAAATCAATGAAGGTTAACTCTTACCTACTCTACCATGATTATTGTAAACCAGGCTAGATTAAATATTATTAAATCAGGTTTCCTCAGTCCCTTTTAAACAAATTATGAGGTGGTGCCCCCAAGAACTAGATACTTTATTATAGACTAAGTATTGCTAATCTTAATCGTGTAAACCATGCTACATAAATAACAATGTCAAGGCCATATCAGGCCAGGCCAAGGTATAAGAGATATCAGTTCTCAATTGGCTTTATTTGTCTTCAGGCTGAGAGACTGTAAACATGCCTTTCCTTCTTCCAATTGCTGTTGTCCTTGCTACGTTGTCCCTTGGCCTTTCCGCATCTGAGATAAAACATGCAGGAAATAAAGCCATAACCAGATCCTTCTCATCTGTGCTTACCGTGCCCACTTTTTTGGAATGAGTCATTTTCCTCTTAATAAATGTCAAGCATATTTACCTTTTCTGAGCATATTTTCAGTGGGCAGATGGTACTGTTTCACTGTTTGAATCGTGATTCTATCTGAGATACTGCCGATGACAACGTTGTTAATTGTTTCGAAAGGGGTTCTAATGAATTAATGCAATATGAGTGGGCTAAATGATTGCAACTATCACTAGAAGGGAAAAACTTAAGGGACGTTTAAGTCATAGATAATAGGACCATTTTTACACAGGATTGCCCAATTTCTTAGTTTCTATGTGAGGCTGTTAGCCAATCAGCATTCCCTCTTGCAGGGGAAATGAGAAGACAACCGTTTCAATAGGTGTGTTCGACTTCATGCGGCGCCGACAGCCGGCTGCAGCCGGCTGACTTGAAGCTGAGAATGCCATTGTCTGCTTCAAGTCAGCCGGGCTGCAGGCGACGCCGCAGCTGCATGAAGTCGAACACACTTATTCTACACGTTGTCTCTGTTTCAGGAGCTTGATGAATAGTAGGCTATTCTAGTGTATCTGGACTGGCCAGCTGGCACTTTGTCCTTCTACAGTGTCTCTGATAAAACACTGACACACCTGTACACGTTCCACACCACGTTCACTGGGCCCCTCTATCCAGGGTTCCATGTTTGGAGGTATGACTCCTCTGTGTCTCTGTGTCACGTAGAATAGCCTACTTTGTTAACCTTCATGGAAGTCACACTTGACTTCTCATTTTCAAAAGACAGCTTTAAACCTTTCTTTTTACCAAAGCATTTTATTAATTTGATCTCAGAAGGGTTTTATTATTTTTATTACTTGTATTATTGTTTCTATTGATTTTCATTCCTACAAAAAACATGCGGCTTGTGTGTTTTGGATTCCCGCAAAGACTGCGGCTTGTGTTTTATTGAGTTACATTTTATTTATACTGGGAAACCGCAAAGACTGTGGTTCGAGATACCGCAAAGACTGTGGTTCGAGATACCGCAAAGACTGCGGCCTGTGTTCAGAAGGGTTTTATTACTTTTATTACTTGTATTATTGTTTTTATTTATTTGATGTAAAGCACCTTGAGCTGCAATTATTGTATGAAATGTACTATATTAATAAAGTCTTATTATTATTATTATTATATAGTGTGGAAATATTGGTGTTGATTTGATTGTTTTGCAAATCTGTCACACTCAAAGTGATTTGTAATAGAAAACTGTTGTCTCCTTGCAGACTTGAGGAGAAATAAATATGCTATTGTAAACACAAGAAATATTGTGTACTTGGAGATTACCCTACCGTTCTCTTTCGTAACACACACCACCAAAACGCTATGTACTTACTGGTGACTGACTGGCCCTATAAACTCCCTCCTGTGTAACATATTAAGTTTGTCTCAATGATTAAAGACACATTACACATTAGATCATACTATGACAGTGACATCACATCACAACAATGATATCATACTATGGTAATGACATAATACCTAAAAAACGCATGAATATTATGAAGAGATGTAATGTATTCTGTTAGATGCAGTGATTAATAATACAGGTCATAAATAAGAACATTTAAAATGATGTGAATACTAGAATCTCCAGTCCTTCCCCTCCCTTCACTTCACTCTAAGAAAATAAAATAGTACTTTTTAGAATATCTATTAAATATCTGTCTGAGCATAGTCCTCAGACAGTGTGTCGAGTTAATTGGTGTCGGCGTAGAGCAGGAACCCAGACCACCCCGGGTCAGGGAACAGGCCATTCTGGTCCTTAAAGATCTGTAGCCACACCTCGTCCTCAGGGTACACACGCACACACACACACAAATAGGGATGCACAGTTCCAAGAATACCTGGGGGGTATTCCAGGTAGCGGGTTTAATGAAAACTCTGAGTTGGTTAAGCCTGAAAAGTCGCATATTTTGGGTTTCCCGTTCCAGAAAGAGAGTTAATAAAACCTTTTGGTAAGTTTCCATGGTAACTTACTCTGTGAAACTAACCTGCTCGCTAGCAGGTTTTCCATGCCAAACTCTGCGTTTCTACCTATCCCCTCCCACCAAATCAATTTCAAGATTGTAGGGGGTCAATATTGGCCAAACAACCAAAACGAATTCCCCTATGGTTTGAAGGAAGATGGGAATTTGAACAGTGTATTAATATTAACCAAATAATACCAATACCAATGGAATTACAGTTATTTGACTCTATGGGTTAAATCAGAGCCAGAATGGTCAAAGTAAGGTTAAATAATATAATCATTTAATCATATTGCAAATGAATGAAATCAATGAAGGTTAACTCTTACCTACTCTACCATGATTATTGTAAACCAGAGATAGAAAGCAAGAGGTGAGGAAGAAGGAGTACGACAAGCCAGAGCTGAGGAGAAGGTCTCAGGAGATCAAGAATCCACAGATGCTTCACAATTCCTTTTATACCCAAGAACAACTAATCACACCACAATCTTGACCCTTACTTATCAACATGACTGGCAATGCTACAGTAAGTTACACAGAATTCACCTGCCATTAAATGAACATCTCACTGTATACTGCATCCATGATCTGTTCAACAGGATCAGAATGTGCTAATCGTTTTTTATATTCATTAATCTCATAATGTCAGTGTAACTGACAATTCCACACAAACCTGTAAATAAAAGTACATGGGGAGAGAACTACCAGTAGCTACCATACATAATTCTCTGCATCAATTTCTGCAGCAGCAATCAATGTCTCTTTGTCATCTTAATCATCATCATCATCCTTGGGAAGTTGGGTCTGGGGAACCCATAGAGTTAATATTACGCGTAGGTACTTTTCGAGTTTTGGCCGTACGCCATATTCTGGTATGAAAGCTGCGCAATCCTTTATACATGAGGCCCAGGATCTTTAAAGATGTCACAGCACACAGAACAGGAGAGATCCTCCTCTGGGAGAGACGAGCTGGACGCCATTTTCTCACCCAGTCACACCCTCCTGCTGTAGTCTGAAGTTTACTTCGACTTTGGGGTGAAAGTGTTAACTTAATCTGATAACTTAATCAGTCAGCAGCGATTTAACCAAAAACTGCTCTGTAAATTACTATATTTCCTCCTGTCGTTGTTTATAGACAGTGTCTCTCTTTTCTCAGTGTTAGTTGTGATTTAGTCCAATTTTCTTCCCGAGTAGAACGTTGAATCTCAGAGTCTGTTGGTGAGCAGAGAAACAATGAACTCTGCTTCCTGTTTTGTGGGTCATAATGTGTGGCTTGAGGAGACAATTTAGATTTAAGCCTAAAGTCGTTCAACTAACGTTCCGTTCCACTAACAATCAACGCTAATTCAAGCTAGACAAGTTCAGATTCAAACACACCTGATTCAAATGAATGATCGTAATCCAAGCCTGATAACGACCATTCATTTGAATCAGGTGTGTTGGAGAAGGGAAACATCTAAAACATGCAGGGCAGAGAGGCCCGAGGACCAGGATTGGGAACCCCTGATCTAGATAAACTATGTGGGGCCAGCTCAACCCCCTCTTCCACAAGCATACTCTTTGTATAATCTGAACTCCTTACATTTACATTACATTTACATTACATTTACATTACATTTACATTCATTCATTACATTCATCCACAGGGTCGTCGAAGAATGGACAGGTCATAATTGGTTGTAACTTGTCTAGACGCACAGCTTAGTTTAGGCCTTATCTGATGTCAATTCATTAACCAATGGCTTTTGAAAACAGTGAACGTGACATTAATCCGTGTTTATTTAAATAAATACGTTCTTTGGAGATAAAGTAAACATTTCAATTAATTAAGCTGAGTCATATTGTGAGGAAAAAGTCTGCATTTATGTCACCAAACATAGACAGAACAAAAGTCCTCTTGACGGAACTGTCTTTTGAGATTCTGTTTCCTTCTGTTTGAAATTCTTTAAAACACAGCTGACATTGAGCAGGCTAGTTCAGAGGTATAAGTTACCTTGGTTACTCAGCTAGGACTATAATAAACCACCGTAATGGAACGGAGCTCTCTTTTTCTTAATCTACATTGATGAAATACCCGTCTCTTTCTCAGAAAAAACTTTTTCATTAGAAGTGGCAACATGTGACCACAGAGGGGCAGCACATTTCTCCCTTCAGCATGAATGTGTGCTTGTGTATTTGAGAGTGTACGACACATGGTTTGTCGATGTTCATAAAATCATCAGGTCCTGGGGGCAGAATATCCAAGGGGGGGCAGACCAGACCCAAGGGTCTGATGATGTCCAGATACAAAAGGATACATTCTCCGAGGCCTAATGAATCTTCTCATCTCCTGGTGTTGACACTTTTACTCTCAAGAGTTGTGAGGAGCATTGTACCCTCTCCTTGTCCCATGGTGTGGCCATCTCGCCTCCCCCATCCGGTACCTCTCACCGGCCTTGACACATTCTCTGCAGCAAATCATATCACCCCTGCAACCCTCCCTGTCAGCACGCTGTCTTATTGCATATTCCTCTTCTCACTAAAGGATCCATTCTCCTGAGCATCGCCCTCTTTTCACAGACACAGTCACATTCTGGTGCATAATCATATACATTTGGAATATAAGTTCATCATTATCATTACTTATTCTACCTGAATCATTGATTATATTTGGAATATAAATGTTCAGCATTGTCATTACACATCTTGTATATCTGAGGTATTGATTGTCTTTTTATTCAACAGAGACATAGAACATATGAAATAGCAGCATTGGATCAGCAGTATAGATTTCATTCCTCCACAATACCAGCCAGCCTCTCCCTCCTGCTCCAGTCATGGAGAAGTCTGGAGCAAGCGGACAGACATACATTTTCCTCTCACTGTTGTTCCCTTTAAGTGGAACCTCACAGGTCACCAGACCAACACTTCACAACACACCATGGCAACCAATTTAGAAAACATACAAAAACAATAATACAATTGTTATGACATTGTAAACACTGGGCTAACTTTTGACGTAGTAAACCATAATGTGTATTTTTTTATAAATATGATTATAAAACGTTTACAGTACATATTTAAAGTAATACATGATATAAAGACGACAGTTTGAAGTGTTCTGGGTCTTTGGTGGCACTAAAAGACAGACTCATCTGTACTGTGAGAGCTGTGCAGCTTTCACCACCTCAGTTTGTATGACACACTCTCCCCCCTGAACTCCTTCTATGTCTCCCTCCTCTGTCTCTCACTATGTTATCTCTCTCTGCTCTGTCCACTACCTCTCACCCCTCTCCCTCATCTCTCTTTGTCCTTTCTACCCCCTCTGTTTCTTTCCCTACTATCCCTCTCTCCCTCCCTCCTCTCTCCACACTCTTCTTCCTCTACTCGTCCCCTCTCACTCTACTCTCTCCCTCAGCCAGTCCTTCCTCTCCCCTTCTCCTTTTTCTGTTTTCTCTCTCCTTTCTCCCCCTCTCTTCCCTCTCTCCATCCTCTCCCCCTCGTATCTGTCTCTTCTCTCCCCTCCTCACTGGTAAGATCCTCAGAGGGTGCAGACTGCAGGCATTACCAATGTAAGGAAACACTCTCTCAATGAAGGTGTGTGTGAATGTGTGTAGGTGTGTGTTTCTATCAGGGTCAGAGAATGATAGCTCTCCTCTGTCATAGTCCAGCTGCAATCTGATCCTCTGAGGTTTCTGTCTCACTGTGAGAACAGTTAACAGAGCTGATGAAGATCTTGCTTTGTATTCACCCTGGTAGAACCAGATCCCCCAGTCTCCACCCCATAAGACCCCCTTCCTCTGGACAGACTCTGCTACCACACCCAGGTACCAGAGTGTACTGTCTCCAACCTTAACATTCCAGCTGTGTGTCCCTGAGTTAAAGCCCTCAGAGCCCAGGACCAATCTATAGTGAAACCTCTCTGGGTTGTCAGGAAGCTGCTGTCTCTTCTGACTGTCTCTCACACTGGTCAGATCCTCAGACAGGATGAGGTCTGGATGGGCAGTGTTGGGGTCCAGAGTCACAGGAGCTGAGGACAGAGATCAGGTATGTGTTGATGCAGTGTTTGATGTTTATACCCTCACCCACCAGGGGTTGACACCATGACAAACCCAGCAATGATTACTGTACATGTCATGTATGTCATTGTTTTTCTAAATATATTGATCATGCTGTATTCAACATATTAGGCTGGTATTGGTGTGAGATGCAATACATAACAATGGTCATGTTCAGTAGCCTGTACTGTAGTGTCATGGATGGTTTATGGACTGATATGATCATGATAAGACATAGCATTATAAGGAATGCAGGATAATGTAAGTACAATAATGAAGATGAATATGATTACTTGATCAAAAACTCACTGCTTGTGACAATGTCCTGCATCTTCTCCCAGACTCTGAAGGTCAGGTTGCCCAGGTGTTTGGCCACGTCTATCAGCGCTCCTGAGACCAGCTGTGGATCCGGAAGAGTGAACTGGGCTCTGAAAGAACATTCTGGAGTCAGAGCTGCTGTGGGGTTGGGTTCACAACCACAGAGAAGAGAGAGACAGGAGGCAGGTCACTTACCTTTTCACTGTGTCCTTGTAGTTCTGTGGAGATACAGAAGATGAAGTTAGACACTCATAAACACACCCAGCCTAGCCATTCCATATGAACGTAGAGAGATCAGTCCTGACCTGTAGGAATGAAATGTCTTCAGCTCTCAGCTCCTCCTCTATGGCTCTGATTGTGTGTGAAAGTGTTGATATCTCTCTGCTCAGCCCCTCAATCTTCTCCTTCATCATCTGACTCTTCTGCTTCTCCTCATTCCTCAGTGCAGCTATCCTGGCTTCCTCTTCCTCTTGTAGAAACTGGTGAAGCTTCTTAAACTCCTCTAATCTGCCTCTCTGTGTGCTGGGTCTGGACCTGGAGACATGGGGGTTCATACAGAGGTTTAGCTGACCAGAGTTTTCATTTATTTATGTCAAAACTGTGTTGTATTATTTGATTAATAAACTATTTTACCTTAATGTGATGTGCTGTTTGATTACAGGTTTGTTTAACTTTGTTAAAGATCTTCAGCTTCTCCTGTAAGGACTTCAGAGCAGGCTGGAGTTCCTCCTGGAATGATACAAAACATGTTTTCAGAAACAATGGTTCATCATCAAATTATTGACAAAACCCCTTAGAAGTGAGAATCAAAGTTTTGACAGAATGATGGAATATGATTCTTCACTTACAATAAATATAGCATATACATATACTTTATATTATGTATCTGTAAGGTATATAGGTAAGTGAGTAAAATGTATCATTATCTTGTAGTTAGTTATCATACCTTGTGATCCTGTGCAGCTTCATCTATGGGTTTGAATCTGTGGTTGGTGTGTTTTCTAGATGTTTGACACACCACACACACTGGCTGTTTATCATCCAGACAGTAGAGCTTGAGTTTCTCACTGTGCAGACTGCAGAGCACCTCAGACCCTGCTGAAGCTCTCTGACGTCTCTCCTGTAAGAAGGACTCACACAGGTTCTTCAGAGCCAGGTTGAGGGGAGGGGAATCCTTTGATGATGTTCTTCTGCAAACTGGACAATCTCTTTCTTTCTTTTTCTTCCAGTAATCCTGCAGACAGGCTTTACAGAAGCTGTGGCTACATGACAGGAGGACAGGATCGTTAAAGATGTCAAAGCACACAGGACAGGAGAGATCCTCCTCTGGGAGAGACAAGCTGGATGCCATTTTCTCACCCAGTCACAACCTCCTGTAGTCTGAAGTTTACTTTCGCTTTGGGGTGAAAGTGTGTAAAATGTAGTCTTTCAGTCAGCAGCAAGTTAAAGTCTAAAGTGTAAATTACGATATTTCCTCCTGTAGTTGTTTATAGGCAGTATCTCTCCTCAGTATTTGTTGTGATTTAGTCCAATTTTCTCCCAGAGTAGAACGGTGAATCTCAGAGCCTGTTGGTGAGCAGAGAAACACTGCACGCTGCTTTCAGTTTTGTGAGTGATGATGTAGGTGTGGCTTGAGGAGACAATGTGCCTAAAGGTCCGTGTAGGCTACTTGGCGGCCAACGGATTTTCGTTTTGAAATGAGAAAACCAAAATCGGGAAACGAGCTGTTTCACAACTACCATTTAGAAATAGGAACTACTTCTTTTCCGGTTTTTGTTTTCCTAATTCTAAATGGTAGTTGTGAAACAGCTCGTTTCCCGATTTTGGTTTTCTCATTTCAAAACGAAAATCCGTTGGGTCCGTGTACGTGAGTTTAATTCCTTATCCCATCAAAACGGAACAAGCAGGAATACATCTTAAAAAGGTTAGGACAAGGCCATGTTCACCACTGTGTATCATCCCCTTTTCTTTTAATAACAGTCTGCATCGGTCTGGGAACTGAGGAGACCACCAGTTGCTGGAGTTGTGGGAGAGGAATGTTGTCCTTTTTGTGTCTGATACAGGATTCTTGCTGCTCAACGGTCCTGGGTCTTCTTTGTCATATTTTGTTTCATGATGCACCAAATGTTTTTAACTGGTGAAAGGTCTGGACTGCAGGCAGGCTAGTTTAGCACTCGGACTCTTCTACTACGAAGCCATGCAGTTATAACAAATGTATGGATGTGGTTTAACGTTGTCTTCCTAAAATATGCAGAAAAAGATGTTGCCTGGATGCGAGCAAATGTTGCTCTAAAACCTATACCTTTCAGCATTGATGTTGCATTTCCAGATGTGCAAGCTGACCATTCTATAGGCACTAATGCACCCCCATACCTTCAGAAATTAAGGCTTTTGAATGAGCGCTGATAACATGCCGGATGGTTCCGGCATTTCAATTTGTGTGACCACAGAACAGTTTTCCTACTTTGCCTCAGTCCATTTTAAATGAGCTTTCGCCCAGAGAAGATGGCAGTGTTTCTGGATCATGTTCACATATGGCTTCTTCTTTGCATGGTAGAGCTTTAACCTGCATTTGTGGATGGCAAGGCAAACTATGTTCACAAACAATGAGTTCTGGAGGGTGTTTCTGAGCCCATGCAATGATTTCCATTACAGAATCATGCCTGTTTTTATGCAGTGCCTGAAGATCACAGGAACGCAGTTTTATTTTCCCCTTTGACCCCTACATAGAGATTTTTCCAGATTCTAAGAATTATTCTTAATATATTATGTACTGTAGATGATGAGATATTCAAAGTCTTCACAATTTTACATCGAGGAACATTATTCTGAAATGAATGGGGGGGTCAGATGGTTGAGCGGTTAGGGAGTCAGGCTATTCATCAGAAGGTTGCCGGTTCAATTCCTGACAATGCTATATGACGTTGACTAAATGGTTCCACAATATGTAGATGCAGGTTTTCGCAGATTGGTGAACCTCTGCTCATCTTTACTTCTGAGAGACTCTGGCTCTCTAAGATACTCTTTTTATACCCAATAATGTTACTGACCTGTTTGCATTTTACCTAGTTAGTTGCAAATGTTCCTTCAGCTGTGTATTTTTAGTAACACTTTCTTTGTCCAGCCTGTTATTGCCCCTGTTCCAACTTTTTTGAGACATGTTGCAGCCATCAAATTCCAAATTACCTTTTTTTCTTAAAATTGTACAGTTCCTAAGTTTAAACATGTGTTATGTTTTAAATGATCTATTGTTAATGGCTTATGAGTTTATGAGATCAATCAAATCTTTGCATTCTGTTTATATTTACATTTTACACAGCGTCATTTCTACACAAATATAATTTAATTGAAACCTGAAATAACCCCTCTTCAGAAATTATATTCTTTATAAGGTTTTAGTCTGTGGATGTTTGTTTAGATTTACAAGTTCTTAAATCAATGTAGTATCACCAACACGTTCATCTGGATATATTTCAGATAGAGTATTTCATGCCGAAAGAGAAAAGCAGCAGTTAGGTGTTGAAAGTCATTTGACTTTGTATGATACTTGAATGTTGCATCACAAAGGAACAGAAAAAAGTACACCTTAAAGTGTGTGTGTGTGCTAGTTAGTTGTGCAACCACTCACTAACTGCAGCTAAGGCCATGTTGAGTGAAACCTATACACAAAGGGAGCTCTCCTGCAACAGGATTGGTGACCACTGGTCTAAGGAATAAAAAGGTAAATATCCTTGAGTAGCCCAGTGAGAGCCCAACCTATATCTCTCCATCGATTACTCTCAATCAAAACTACCCATGGAACTTGACAGAACTTCTGTATTATCAGAATCAGAATCAGAATGGGTTTTAATCGGCATGAAAGTTTGCACAGACAAGGAATTTGCTTTGGCAGGAAGGTGCATACATTCAACATATAGGAATCTTAAATTTAAATATGAGGACTAACTATACTAAGGGTACATAACTAGCAATACTAAGTGGAATTAGAATTAAAGTAAGATATACAATAAAATATAAGTTGCCGTAATTTACAATATAAAATACAAAAATACAAATTTTGCAATAAATACAAATGGTACAAGATACAATTGTGTGATGCAGTTCCAAATTCCAACAGCTGAACGGAAGACAAGTTTTTCTAACTCTAACTTCTAACTCATCGAGTTAGAAAGGGTGAAACTTTTACATTGAAGGAGGTAGTTCTGACGACACATTCGGCCAATGACAGGCATTTTACATAACAAGTCAAAATCCGTTTTTGCAAAAAAACTAAAAAAAGGATTCACAAACGTTTTCTTATTCCTGCTTGTTCCGTTTTGATGGGATAAGGAATTAAACTCATGTACGAAGACCGTACACGGACCTTCTGCATTCCTCCTCACACCAAAAGTGACATTTCTCAGAACATGGTTCCCTTTTCACAGACTTACAAACATCCTGTTGCATAAGTTCATTTGTTCTAATTGAACCATTGATTACATTTGGAATATATGTTCAGCATCGTCATTACACATTTGATAGACACATTTCACAGGCTTCTCCCAGACCCCTCGTTCCATCTCTTCTCTTTCTGTGATAGCCGTGTCCGCTGTTTCGCCACCGCCTGACTCCGCCCCCTTAGCCTCATTGGTGGGATAGGTGGTCCTTGTGTAAGTTTTTTTGACACATTCTCTCTCCCCCTCCTCAATCCCTTCAATGTCTCCCTCCTCTGTCTCTCACTGTGTTATCTCTCTCTTTGTTATTTCTACCCCCTCTACCTCTCTCGCTACTATCCCTCTCCTCTCTCCCTCCCTCCTCTCTCCCCACTCTCCTTCCTCTATTTGTCCTCTCACTCCACTCTCTTGTTTGAAAAGGACCCCACAAGAGACATCTGACCATGTGGGGTAGATGCCTCCTGTAGTTTTATGACCACCTAACTTGGAGACGTGAAGTCTGGGTGACTTGGAGAGTTCTTATCACATGGGGAAGAGGAAACCCCTTGCCGAAAAGGTTTGAGACAGACTGGGGAATTAGAGCCTGACGTACTGAGATAATAGATATTTATCTAGAGAGGAACACGGCTGGAGACAGGGAGGCCTCATTTGGGATGGGCCGGGTTGCCCCCCTGGGATAGGCCTATTTATGTCATTCTACTGCTTATCAATTTTTCCCCAGAAGCTGGAGAGGTTGTTGCTCCCTCGTAATATTGAGGACAACTAGAGCCGTCAACCCCGTTTCTAAAGCCCAGAGCTTGATCAAGCCCTGTATCAAAACACACCCCACAGCGCTAGAGAGGTCCAAAAGGTCTAGAGCAGTCTTCAGTGTGGAGGCCGCTAGGAACTAGGGCATTACTGAAGCCGAGCGCCTAGGCTGGTCCCTTATACCTGCTTTTGGACTTGGATTTTTGGCAGAACATATTCATAATATTTCCTCTTCATTAAATACATTTGCAAATCACACTGTAGCAGGATTCAAAACAGTGAACGCAGAGGTGCAGGCAATCCCCTTTTCTAGGGCAAGGCAGCATATATATATACTGTATATCCCCTGTTATAGGTTCTCCTCACTATTATTTGAAATCCCCACTGACTACTGTTGTATGATCCTTTAGACCAAGTACATTTGTGAGGGGACTCGTAAAATGTATCTCCCAGTGTTAACACTAATAGACTCCTTGTTTGTCAAGAGGTCAGTGGTCTTTAACCACTGATCAATTAACAATAACTAATGATTACTTTATTACTTTTATACTGTTTGGAATGCTCTGAATATAATAAAGAACATTTGAACTATACTCTGCTATATTAGCTCATGAGAACATGGAACGTCAGGGCCATTTCTAGGAGCCCTATCTGAAGCCTAAACAAACGCTATCTAGCACCATGAATGCAGCGTCTTCTGTTTGTGCTTGCGAAGGCTATGTTGATGTCAACCCCCAACGTTTCTTGTGAGAGTAAAACCTCCCATATTGTGATAATATTTAACCTGCCCTTCATTACTGGATTCTTTGTGCAGTCCTCTGAGATGCTCAACTTGGGTGTATCAGAAAACTGCACCTTACAGATCTGTAAAAAATACGTTGATATTGTCTTGAACTTGTGCTTAACTATTCCCTTCATTGACTTGGTACGTTCAGAGCACTTGGGTCCTATATAAATACGTCTTCACTCTTTACACCAAACACAGACAGAACAAAAGTCCTTTGTCTTTGTTTCCTTCTGTTTGAAATTATTTGCAACACAGCTAACACGGAGCAGGCTAGTTCAGAGGTATAAGTTACCTTGGTTACTTAGCTAGGAGTAAAATAAACCACCATAATGAAACGGAACTCTCTTTTCCATAATCTACATTGATGAAATACCCAACTCTTTCTCAAAAAAACCCAACCTTTTCACTAGTAGCAGTGGCAACATTAGACCACAGCACATTTCTCCCTCTAGCATGAATCTATGTGTGTGTATTTGAGAGTGTATGGATGACACATGGTTTGTCGATGTTCATAAAATCATCAGGTCCTGTTGTGATGTGTGGAAAGACAGACAGACACAAACATACATAGATACACACGCACACACACACACACACAGACAGACAAAAACACTGGATTACTCAAGTACCGAATCCAATGAATCTTTATTGAACTGAACAGAAGAGAAATGAGGACTTGAGTGACAGTCTGGTCTCTGAACAATCTCACCTCTGTTCACAAAATACAGAGGTGTGTGTGTGTGTATGAGTACATGTTTGTGTGTGTCTGGGTGTGTGTCTGCTAATTATTCTAACACCAGACGGAATGACAACAGATGACCTGTCACCTGACATGAGTAAAAGCAGTTCCCGGTTTCTGATCCAGGATCAGATCTCCAGCCTCCTCCCAGTGATTAATACTGGACTGCAATGAGAGGAGGCTGGCCTTACACCAGTGGATACCAGCCAGCCTCTCCCTCCTGCTCCAGTCACGGAGGCACTAGTAGACAGACTCATCAGTACTCTGAGAGCTGTGCAGCTCAGTCCTGAGCTCATGGTTATGGTTATTGGTGTGATAGGTGGCCCTTGTGTAAGTTTGTATGACACACTCTCTCCCCCTCCTCAACTCCTTCTATGTCTCCCTCCTCTGTCTCTCACTGTGTTATCTCTCTGCTCTCTCCACTACCTCTCACCCCTCTCCCTCATCTCTCTTTGTCCTTTCTACCCCCCTGTGCCTCTTTCCCTACTATCCCTCTGCTCCCTCCCTCCCTCCTCTCTCCCCACTCTCCTTCCTCTACTCGTCCCCTCTCAATCCACTCTCTCCCTCTGTCCTTCCTCTCTCCTTCTTTTCCTGTTTTCTCTCTCATTTCTCCCCCTCTCTTCCTGCTCTCCATCCTCTCCCCCTCTCATCTGTCCCTTCTCTCCCTCCCTCACTGGTAAGATCCTCAGAGGGTGCAGACTGCAGGCATTACCAATGTAAGGAAACACTCTCTCAATGAAGGTGTGTGTGAATGTGTGTAGGTGTGTGTTTCTATCAGGGTCAGAGAATGACAGCTTTCCTCTGTCCCAGTCCAGCTGTACTCTGATCCTCTGGGCTTTCAGTCTCCCACTGAGATCAGTGCCTGGACCTGATGAGGACATTGCTGTGTATTTACCATCATAGAATCTGATTCCCCAGTCTCCACCCCATAAGATCTCCTTCCATTGGACAGACTCTGCTGCCACACCCAGTGTCCAGAGTGTACTGTCTCCAACCTCAACATCCCAGCTGTGTGTCCCTGAGTTAAAGCCCTCAGAGCCCAGGATCCTCTCCCAACAATGAATCCTCTCTGGGTTGTCAGGAAGCTGCTGTCTCTCCTGACTCCATCTCACACTGGTCAGATCCTCAGACAGGATGAGGTCTGGGTCGGCAGTGTTGGGGTCCAGAATCACAGGAGCTGAGGAGAGAGATCAGGTTTGTGTTGATGCAGTGTTGGATGTTTACACCCTCACCCACCAGGAGTTGACACCATGACAAACCCAGCAATGATGACTGTACGTATCATGTATGTGTATGCCATTGTTGTTCTACATGCGTTGATCATGCTGTATTCAACATATTAGGCTGGTATTGGTGTGAGATGCAATACATTAAGTAACAATGGTCATGTTCAGTAGGCTGAACTGTCGTGTCATGGATTGTTTATGGACAGGTATTATCATGATAAGACATATCATCACCATTAATGCTGGATATTGTTAGTAGTACCATTTGAATATTAATATGATTACTTGATCAAACACTCACTGTATGTCACAATGTCCTGCATCTTCTCCCAGACTCTGAAGGTCAGGTTGCCCAGGTGTTTGGCCACGTCTATCAGCGCTCCTGAGACCAGCTGTGGATCCGGAAGAGTGGACTGGGCTCTGGAAGAACATTCTGGAGTCAGAGCTGCTGTGGGGTTGGGTTTGTAACCACAGAGAAGAGAGAGAGACAGGAGGCAGGTCACTTACCTTTTCACTGTGTCCTTGTAGTTCTGTGGAGATACAGAAGATGAAGTTAGACACTCATAAACACACCCAGCCAGCCATTCCATATGAACGTAGAGAGATCAGTCCTGACCTGCAGGAATGAGATGTCTTCAGCTCTCAGCTCCTCCTCTATGTCCCTGATTGTGTGTGAAAGTGTTGATATCTCTCTGCTCAGCCCCTCAATCTTCTCCTTCATCATCTGACTCTTCTGCTTCTCCTCCTTCCTCAGTGCAGCTATCCTGGCCTCCTCTTCCTCTTGTAGAAACTGGTGAAGCTTCTTAAACTCCTCCTTAATCTGCCTCTCTGTGTGCTGGGTCTGGATCTGGAGACATGGGGGTTCATACAGAGGTTTAGGTGATATTTATTTATGTCAAAACTGTGTTGTATTATTTGATAAAAATTGTTGACCTTAATGTGATGTGCTGTTTGATCACAGATTAGTTTAACGTCATTAAAGATCTTCAGCTTCTCCTGTAAGGACTTCAGAGCAGGCTGGAGTTCCTCCTGGAATGATACAAAACATGTTTTCAGAAGCAATGGTCCATCATCACATTTTTGACAAACCCCATTATAAGAGTATAAACAAAGTTTTGACAGAATGATGGAATATGATTCTTCACTTACAATAAATACAGCCTATATGTATACTTTATATTGTTTACATGTAAGGTATATGGGTATGTAGGTAAAGTTGATCATAAATCTTGTACTTCATTATCATACCTTGAGATCCTGTGCAGCTTCATCTATGGGTCTGAATCTGTGGTTGGTGTGTTTTCTAGATGTTTGACACACCAAACACACTAGCTGTTTATCATCCAGACAGTAGAGCTTGAGTTTCTCACTGTGCAGACTGCAGAGCACCTCAGACCCTGCTGAAGCTCTCTGACATCTCTCCTGTAAGAAAGACTCACACAGGTTCTTCAGGACCAGGTTGAGAATAAAGGAATCCTTTGATGATTTTCTTCTGCAAACTGGACAATTTCTGTCTTTATTCCCCTTCCAGTATTCCTGCAGACAGGCTTTACAGAAGCTGTGGCTACATGACAGGAGGACAGGATCTTTAAAGATTTCCCAGCACACAGGACAGGATAAATCCTTCTCTGGGAGAGACGAGCTGGACGCCATTTTCTCTGGTGTAGTCTAAAGTTTACTTTCAAAACTTACTTTTAAAACTTACTCTGATTCAGTCAGCAGTGAGTTAAAGTCTCTGTAAATGACAGTATTTCCTCTCAGAGTAGAACGGTGAATCTCAGAGCCTGTTGGTGAGCAGAGAAATACTGAACACTTCAGTGCTTACATTTTTTTGAGTCATAATGTAGGTGTGGCTTCAGCAGACCAGTCCGTGTGTATGGTAGTAACTGCAGAGTATTCCATTAACGTTGCTAACGAAATCTGCGCTTACACGAAAAAGCCTCGCTGAGGTAAACGTCAATTTAGATTTAAGCCTAAAGTCGTTCCACTAACGACTAGACAAGTTTAGATTGTGCGCACACATGGCCACAGATGCAGCCCAGACCAGGCGATCATCGAAAAGAAGAGTTATGTCGCAAAAAGTAGAGCATAAACCAGCAGAGTGTGGAGGAAGGATGCTGTTAATCTATCCTGCTATTTCATATGTTCTATGTCTCTGTTACAATAAAAAGACAATCAATACTTCAGATATACCGAAATGTGTGCTGAACATATATTCCAGATATAATCAATGCTTCAGATTAGATCAACTTAATGATTATGATTATGCACCAGGACGTCACAGTGTCTGTGAGAGTGAGAAGAGGGTCGTTCTCAAGAGAATGTATCTGTTAGTGAGAAGAGGAATGCAATAAGTCAGCGTACTGGCAGGGAGGGGTGCACGTGTTGATATGATTTGCTGCAGGGTATGTGGAAGTCAAGGCCGGAGAGGGGAGGCGAGATGACCACATCATGGGACAAGGACAGGGTACAATGGGCCTCTCAACTCTGTGGGTCTAGAGGAGGAGACAGAACCGGTTTTAGGCAGTGGAAGATGTTCGGAGGTGTATCCTTTTGCATCTGGTCAACATCATCAGACCTTTAGGTCTGCCCCATGGATGCTTTGCCCCCCTGGATATCATAAGACCTTTGGACTGCCCACCTTGACTGCCCACAACCTCCTTCTAAAACCTAATAGGATGAGGACATCCTCGGCCCATTGTCTGGTGGCCAATCACCTGACAAACACCTCCCTTCCAGGAAGGGGTGCAAGACCTGTGTGCACTGCACAGGTCAGGCAGAATTGGACTCTGCAGAACTTTCTCTCTGACTTCTGTCAAGACTGTTCTCACAAAGGCCTTTGTCTTCTCTACTCTACGAAGCGAGACTGGTAACACTGACTGGTATCGCTGATCTAGATTGAGACACCATGGTGTATTGTATTCATTGTTTGATTTGCATCATTTCTTATCTTATTCAACTACAAAGAACTTGGTCTGGCATTTAACCTTGTATTCTTCTCCACCCAAATTTGAACCTCAACAAATGACCTCCGACGTGTTTGGGGGAGATTGATCTGGACGAGGAGGTCCCCAAGAAGGGAACCCAGCAGACCAGTAAGGGAGCAGGGCTGGCGGTGGTTGACTGACACTCACTCGGGATCCCATCATAACAAGGGAAGCAGAGCCTGTTTAAACAGAATCTGCATAGCTTAGGACCCAGTAGCTTTAGGAGTG
The DNA here is from genome assembly GCA_023658055.1 of Thaleichthys pacificus. NCBI lineage: Eukaryota > Metazoa > Chordata > Actinopteri > Osmeriformes > Osmeridae > Thaleichthys > Thaleichthys pacificus. The sequence goes on along the minus strand of CM042872.1, from coordinate 5,428,657 downwards.
AGTGTCTGTAAACTCCTGTTAGGCCTGTGACCAAAGGCTGCTAAAACCAAATTGATCCTGTACCAAATTGACCCTGCGAAAATACTTGGAGTTCAGATAAACATTGATGCAAACTCAAAGATAGATCCCTTATGTCATTTCAGTTTTTATTTTAAAGAGCAGCTGGCAGACAGCATTTTAATTTGACAGAGCAGCTGGCAGACATCATTTTTATTTTACAGAGCTGCTGGTAGACAGCATTTTGTATTCAGAGCAGCTGGTGGACAGCATTTTAATTTGACAGAGCAGCTGGCAGACATCATTTTTATTTTACAGAGCAGCTGGCAGACAGCATTTTTATTTAAGAGCAGCTGGCAGACAGCATCTTTATTTAAGAGCAGCTGGCAGACAGCATTTTTATTTAAGAGCAGCTGGCAGACAACATTTTTTATTAAGAGCTGCTGGCAGACAGCATTTTTATTTTACAGAGCAGCAGGCAGACAGCATTTTGTATTCAAAGCAGCTGGCGGACAGCATTATTTAAGTCATAGTGAATTAAAATAAGTCCCACAAGGATTGAACTGAAGTATTGTAGGTCTTTAGAGAGTGAAGAGGGTACATACGGGATAAAGGAGACGGGGCAAGGCCTGGCAGGTCTCTTGATAGAAAGTGTACTGTGTATGTTTGAAACCAGAGTGTCTGTGTACTGCGGATAAGGGTGGAAACCTCACGGTGACAACACAAGCCATTTTTCAATGAAACACATTGGGTCATGTTGCTCTGGTGAATTCCTGAAAAACGGCTCTCTCGACTGCAACGAGAGAAGGCTGGCCCTACACCAGTGGATACTGTAAAGTGTGTCAAATCTAGATGGAGAAGGATGCAAGGTTAAATGCCATACCAAGTTCTTTGTAGTTTATTAATAAGAAATGATGCAATCAAACACTGAATACAACAAACCAGGATGTCTTCAGTCTAGATCAGTAAAACCAGTGGATGATACCAGTGTAGCTTCACAGAGTAAAGAGTCACAGAGTAGAGAAGACAAAGGCCTTTGTGAGAACAGTCTTGACAGAAGTCAGAGAGAAAGTTCTGCAGAGTCCAAATTCTGCCTCTCGGTCCAGAGCACACGGGTCTTGCACCCCCCTGAGAGGGAGGTGTTTGTGAGGTCATTGGTCAGACGACAATGGGGAGGGGATGTGGTCATCCTATTAGGTGTCAAAAGGCGTTCGTGGTCACTCAGGGTGGGCAGTCCAAGGGTCTGATGATGTTCAGGGGAAGGGGGGGACAGGGTCTCTAAGGTGGGGAGGCAGACCATCCCACGGTCTGATGATGTGAGAGAAAGGGGGGGCAGGGTCTCCAAAGGAAGGGGGGCATCCGAGGGAGGGCAGTATATCCAATGGGGGAACAGACCAGTCCAAGTTGGGACAGACCAGATGGTCTGATGACATCCAAAAGCAAGGAGTTACTTCCTCCACGGCCCAATGCATCTCCTTATCTCCTGATGTTGACACTTTTACTCTCCAGAGCTGTGAGGCCCATTGTGCCCACAAGCCCCTGGGCTCGACCATAGTGTTACCATTTCACCTCCCTAGTCAGCATGCTGACCTCCTGCATTCCTCCTCACACCAAAAGTTACATTTCTCAGAACATGGTTCCCTTTTCACAGACTTAGAAACATCCTGTTGCATAAGTTCATCTGTTCTAATTGAAGCATTGATTACATTTGGAATATATGTTCAGCATTGTCATTACACATTTTATATAATTGAGGTATTGATTGTTATAGCAGCATTGGATCAGCAGTATAGATTTAATTCCTTCGCAATACCAGCCAGCCTCTCCCTCCTGCTCCAGTCATGGAGGAGTCTGGAGCGAGCGGACAGACATACATTCTCTCACTGTTGTTCCCTTTAAGTTGAACCTCACAGGTCGCCAGACCAACACTTCACAACGCACCACAGCAAGCATTTTAGAAAACCAAAAAAAAGTGTCCAGAAGGCTGACTTTTCTTGGCCAAGTATAACTTCAAATGAACGGCTGAAGGAGTCAGGTGACTGAGCGGTGAGGGAATCGGGCTAGTAATCAGAAGGTTGCCAGTTCGATTCCCGGCTGTGCCGAATGATGTTGTGTCCTTGGGCAAGGCACTTCACCCTACTTGCCTCGGGGGAACGTCCCTGTACTCACTGTAAGTCGCTCTGGATAAGAGCATCTGCTAAATGCAAATGTGTACAGAAGGCTGACATTTTCTACACACCTGCTACAGGGAGCTTCAAGCTCCACCCTGTCTTCTGAGTCTCTCTACCAGAGCCCAGTCCTCCATCCCCCAGTACCCTCTCCACCGTGGTCTGGGTGGGTGTCTGGGTGTAGAGGACAGTGGAGTCTGGGTGTAGAGGACAGTGGAGTCTGGGTGTAGAGGACAGTGCAGTCTGGGTGTAGAGGACAGTGGAGTCTGGGTGTAGAGGACAGCTGTTTTAGGACAGAGCCCCACTCCTGTCCCCACCCTCCCCTGATCACCATCTCTTGATATGTGTCCGCATCTTTACATTTGATTACTTTGTTTTTATACCACTGATTTCCATAGTTGTGCTTTTCTGTATAGTACATTTACATTACATTTAGTCATTTAGCAGATGCTCTTATCCAGAGCGACTTACAGTAAGTACAGGGACATTCCCCCGAGGCAAGTAGGGTGAAGTGGACACAACGCAATTTTGCACGGCCGGGAATCAAACTGGCAACCTTCAGATTACTAGCCTGATTCCCTAACCGCTCAGCCACCTGACTAGTAATAAAGTTATTTGAACATGTCCACCCTTCAGAGTTTGGAATGTGATGCTTGATAAACAGTGAAGAGTTGTACTGTGTCTAAACTGGTTCAACAAGGTTGAAAGAGTCAACTGGTGGAACAATCTGCTGTCCTCTTTCTCTCTCTAGTGGTAAAACAGGGAATCATTTAAATCAAACTCAGGAGAAGGTGAGAGATAATCAACAGTGTAAACTATCACATCATTTCATAGATTATAATATGTTATGAGCTCACAGAGAAACTAAAGCTTAGTACAGTCAACATTCCTGTTCAACAGTAAACAAGTAAAACAATGAAGTACGCTGACTAAGCATTTGATTTGGCAAATAGTTGTAGAAAAAAGATACACTGCATTTGTCATACACCTTACAGGCGTATATATAACAGACGTTATATACATTTTTGTTTCAACAAGGCTAAATGACTTCTGATTCAGACAATGTCATACATGAAGAAAACCATTCTACCTAAAATATAATCACTCCTGTTGATCTTTGTTTTTTGTACATGGATGTTCATGTTAGAGGTTGATTTCCTTCATGACAGGAAGGTTGTAAACACACCCAATGTGTTGTTCTACTGTTACAGGTAGAGGTGGTACCAGCTCTAATGACTGTGCTGTTTACTGTTACAGAGGCCTTCACTGGTAAGATCCTCAGAGGGTGGAGAGTGCAGCGATTTCGAATGTATGGAAACACTCTCTCAGTGAAGGTGTGTGTGAATGTGTGTAGGTGTGTGATTCTATCAGGGTCAGAGAATGACAGCTTTCCTCTGTCCCAGTCCAGCTGCATTCTGATCCTCTGGCCTTTCTGTCTCACTCTGAGAGCAGTGCCTGGACCTGATGAAGATGCTGCTCTGTATTTACCATTAGAGAACCTGATTCCCCAGTATACACCACATAAGCCCCCCTTCCTCTGGACAGACTCTGCTACCACACCCAGTGACCAGACTGTATTGTCTCCAACCTCAACATCCCAGCTGTGTGTCCCTGAGTTAAAGCCCTCAGAGCCCAGGACCCATCTACAGTCATCAAACCTCTCTGGGTTGTCAGGAAGCTGCTGTCTCTCCTGACTGAGTCTCACACTGGTCAGATCCTCAGACAGGATGAGGTGTGGGTGGGCAGTGTTGGGGTCCAGAGTCACAGGAGCTGAGGAGAGAGATCAGGTTTGTGTTGATGCAGTGTTTGATGTTTACACCCTCACCCACCAGGAGTTGACACCATGACAAACCCAGTAATGATTACTGTACATATCAGGCTGGTATTGGTGAGAGATGTGGTCGAGCAATACAGTGCATCAAGTAACAATGGTCATGTTCAGTTTTTATGCTGCAGCTGCACTGTAGTGACATAGATATTTGATACTATGATGCATATTGATACTATTTGAATATTGATATGATTACTTGATCAAAAACTCACTGCATTTGACAATGTCCTGCATCTTGTCCGAGACTCTGAAGGTCAGGTTGCCCAGGTGTTTGGCTACGTCTATCAGCGCTCCTGAGACCAGCTGTGGATCCGGCAGAGTGGACTGGGCTCTGGAAGAACATTCTGGAGTCAGAGCTGCTGTGGGGTTGGGTTCACAACCACAGAGAAGAGAGAGAGACAGGAGGCAGGTCACTTACCTTTTCACTGTGTCCTTGTAGTTCTGTGGAGATACAGAAGATGAAGTTAGACACTCATAAACACACCCAGCCAGCCATTCCATATGAACTTAGACAGATCAGTCCTGACCTGCAGGAATGAGATGTCTTCAGCTCTCAGCTCCTCCTCTATGGCTCTGATTGTGTGTGAAAGTGTTGATATCTCTCTGCTCAGTCCCTCAATCTTCTCCTTCATCATCTGACTCTTCTGCTTCTCCTCCTTCCTCAGTGCAGCTATCCTGGCTTCCTCTTCCTCTTGTAGAAACTGGTGAAGCTTCTTAAACTCCTCCTTAATCTGCCTCTCTGTGTGCTGGGTCTGGATCTGGAGACATGGGGGTTCATACAGAGGTTAACTGACCAGAGTTTTCATTTATTTATGTCAAAACTGTGTTGTATTATTTGATTAATAAACTACTTTACCTTAATGTGATGTGCTGTTTGATCACAGGTTTGTTTAACTTCATTAAAGATCTTCAGCTTCTCCTGTAAGGACTTCAGAGCAGGCTGGAGTTCCTCCTGGGATGATACAAAACATGTTTTCAGAAACAATGGTTCATCATCAAATTATTGACAAAACCCCTTGGAAGTGAGAATCAAAGTTTTGACAGAATGATGGAATATGATTCTTCACTTACAATAAATATAGCATATACATATACTTTATATTATGTATCTGTAAGGTATATAGGTAAGTGAGTAAAATGTATCATATATCTTGTAGTTAGTTATCATACCTTGAGATCCTGCGCAGCTTCATCTATGGGTCTGAATCTGTGGTTGATGTGTTTTCTAGATGTCTGACACACCAAACACACTGGCTGTTTATCTTCCAGACAGTAGAGCTTGAGTTTCTCACTGTGCAGACTGCAGAGCACCTCAGACCTTGCTGAAGCTCTCTGACGTCTCTCCTGTAAGAAGGACTCACACAGGTTCTTTAGAGCCAGGTTGAGGGGAGGGGAATCCCTTGATGAATTTCTTCTGCAAACTGGACAATCTCTTTCTCTCTTTTCCTTCCAGTATTCCTGCAGACAGGCTTTACAGAAGCTGTGGCTACATGACAGGAGGACAGGCTCTTTAAAGATGTCACAGCACACAGGACAGGAGAGATCCTCCTCTGGGAGAGACAAGCTGGATGCCATTTTCTCACCCAGTCACACCCTCCTGCTGTAGTCTGAAGTTTACTTTCACTTTGGTGAAAGTAAAGTGTTTTAAAACTTACTTTGATTCAGTCAGCAGTGAGTTAAAGTCTCTGTAAATGACAGTATTTCCTCCTGTAGTTGTGTAAAGGCAGTATCTCTCTCTTCTCAGTGTTTTTAGATTTTAATCCACTTTTGTCTCAGAGCAGAAAGGTGAATCACCGAGCCTGTTGGTGAGCAGAGAAACACTGAACTCTGCTCCCTGTATTCTGACAGGTGAGTCACGTAGTAGGCGGGGCTTCAGGAGACCAGGAAGTCAACTGCATCAGTGTGTGCTGACTGAACAGCAGAATGATTAGTAACAGGTCTCTCTTTAAAAACTTACAAAAATAACTTTTCCCTGGTAGCAGTGGCAACATGCAACCACAGAGGGGCAGCATAATTCTCAGAGAGGCATAAATGATGATCTCTCCTGAAGGAGGGGTTTATATACCAACCTTGTATATGTGTGTGTATTTGAGCGTGTATGGATGACACATGGTTTGTCATATGATATTCATAAAATCATCAGGTCCTGTTGGCATGTGTGGATAGACAGACAGACAGGCACAAACATAAATACACACACAGATACACCAGTGCACACACATAAAAACACTGGAATACTCAAGTACTGAATCCAATGAATCTTTATTGAACTGAACAGAAGAGAAAGGAGGACTTGAGTGACAGTCTGGTCTCTGAACAATCTCATCTCTGTTCACAAAATACAGAGGTGTGTGTGTATGTGTGTGTGTGTGTGTGTGTATGTGTGTATGAGTACGTGTTTGTGTGTGTGTGTCAGCTAGATGAATGGCAGAAAGAGTGTGGTTATTCCACCACCAGACGAAATGACAACTGTTACAGATGACATGTCACGTGATATGAGTAAAAGCAGTTCCCAACTCCTGATCCAGGATCAGATCTCCAGCTCCTCCCAGTGATTAATACTGGACTGCAATGAGAGGAGGCTGGCCCTACACCAGTGGATAGCAGACAGCCTCTCCCTTCTGCTCCAGTCATGGAGGAGTCTGGAGCGAGTGGACAGACATACATTCTCCTCTCACTTTTGTTCCCTTTAAGTTGAACCTCACAGGTCACCAGACCAACATGTCACAACACACCAGGCAGACATTTTAGAAAACCTACAAAAAGTGTCCAGAAGGCTGACATTTTGTCGAGATGGAATATTGAATGAATAACAAATGTCAAGAGAGCTGACTTTTCTTGGCCAAGTATAACTTCAAATGAATGGCCAGTGTCCAGAAGGCTGACATTTTGTACACACCTGCTACAGGGAGCTTTTAGCTCCACCCTGCCCTCTGAGTCTCTCTACCAGAGCCCAGTCCTCCATCCCCCAGTCCCCCCTCCACCGTGGTCCTCCAGTGCAGTCTGGGTGTAGAGGACAGTGGAGTCTGGGTGTAGAGGACAGTGCAGTCTGGGTGTAGAGGACAGTGGAGTCTGGGTGTAGAGGAGAGTGGATTCTGGGTGTAGAGGACAGTGGAGCCTGGGTGTAGAGGACAGTGGAATCTGGGTGTAGAGGACAGTGCAGTCTGGGTGTAGAGGACAGTAGAGTCTGGGTGTAGAGGACAGTAGAGTCTGGGTGTAGAGGACAGTGCAGTCTGGGTGTAGAGGACAGTGGAGTCTGGGTGTAGAGGACAGTGCAGTCTGGGTGTAGAGGACAGTGGAGTCTGGGTGTAGAGGACAGTAGAGTCTGGGTGTAGAGGACAGCTGTTTTAGGACGGAGCCCCACTCCTGTCCCCACCCTCCCCTGATCACCAGCTGTTGATATGTGTCATAATCCCGACATTAGATTATTTTGTTTATACCGCTGATTTCCATTTATTTGATTTTCTGTACAGTAATAAAGTTATTTGAACATGTCCACCCTTCAGAGTTTGGAATGTGATGCTTGATAAACAGTGGAGTTGTACTGTGTCTAAACTGGGTTGAAAGAGTCAACTGGTGGAACAATCTGCTGTCCTCTTTCTCCCTCTAGTGGTAAAACATTGACTTTTTAAAATCAAACTCAGGAGAAGGTGAGAGATGAACAACAGTGTAAACTATCACATCATTTCATAGATTATAATATGTTATGAGCTCACAAAGAAATTAAAGCTTAGTACAGTCAACATTCCTGTTCAACAGAAAAAACGTAATCACAATTTAGTACGCTGACTGAGCATTTGATTTGGCAAATATTTGTAGAAAAAAGATACAATGCTTTTGTCATAGTGTACATGCACATTACAGCCTAAACAGGCGTTATATTATTTATTTTTTCAGCAAGGCTAAATGACTTCTGATTCAGACACTGTCATACATGAAGAGCACCATTCTTCCTTAAAATGTAATCACTCCTGTTGATCTTTGTTCTTTGTACCTGGATGCTCATGTTAGAGGTTGTTTTCCTTCATGACAGGAAGGTTGTAAACACACCCAATGTGCTGTTCTACTGTTACAGATAGAGGTGATACCAGCTCTAATGACTGTGCTGTCATATGTCCGATGTTGTGGTTGGGGGGGTGGCGCCCCGATTTGCGCTCCTTCCTCTATTTGTCCCCTCACTCCACTCTCTCACTCATCTGTCCTTCCTCTCTTCTCCTTTTTCTGTTTTCTCTGTTCTTTCTCCCCCTTTCTTCACTCTCTCCATCCTCTCCCCCTCTTATCTGTCCCTTCTCTCCCTCACTGGTAAGATCCTCAGAGAGTGCAGACTGCAGCCATTAAAAATGTAAGGAAAGACCCTCTCAGTGAAGGTGTGTGTGAATGTGTGTATGTGTGTGATTCTATCAGGGTCAGAGAATGACAGCTTTCCACTGTCCCAGTCCAGCTGCACTCTGATCCTTTGGGCTTTCTGTTTCACTGTGAGAACAGTGACTGGAACTGATGAAGATGCTGCTCTGTATTTACCATGGTAGAACCAGATTCTCCAGCGTCCACCCTGTATGACTTCCTTCTTCCGGAAATACTCTGTTGACACACCCAGGTTCCAGAATGTACTGTCTCCAACCTCAACATCCCAGCTGTGTGTCCCTGAGTTAAAGCCCTCAGAGCCCAGGACACATCCATAGTGATCAAACCTCTCTGGGTTGTCAGGAAGCTGCTGTCTCTCCTGACTGTCTCTCACACTGGTCAGATCCTCAGACAGGATGAGGTGTGGGTCGGCAGTGTTGGGGTCCAGAATCACAGGAGCTGAGGAGAGAGATCAGGTTTGTGTTGATGCAGTGTTTGATGTTTACACCCTCACCCACCAGGAGTTGACACCATGACAAACCCAGTAATGATGACTGTAGATATCATGTACATGGGATGTCATTGTTATTCTACATGCATTGATCATGCTGTATTCAACATATCAGGCTGGTATTGGTGTGAGATACAATACATTAAGTAACAATGGTCATGTTCAGTTTGTAGCCTGTACTGTAGAGTCATGGATTGTTTATGGACAGGTATGATCATGATCATAGAAGACAGATCGTGATCAGTAATGCAGGATAATGTAAGTACAATATTTAATATTAATATGATCACATGATCAAAAACTCACTGTATGTGACAATGTCCTGCATCTTCTCCCAGACTCTGAAGGTCAGGTTGCCCAGGTGTTTGACCACGTCTATCAGCGCTCCTGAGACCAGCTGTGGATCCGGCAGAGTGGACTGGGCTCTGGAAGAACATTCTGGAGTCAGAGCTGCTGTGGGGTTGGGTTCACAACCACAGAGAAGAGAGAGACAGGAGGCAGGTCACTTACCTTTTCACTGTGTCCTTGTAGTTCTGTGGAGATACAGAAGATGAAGTTAGACACTCATAAACACACCCAGCCAGCCATTCCATATGAACTTAGAGAGATCAGTCCTGACCTGCAGGAATGAGATGTCTTCAGCTCTCAGCTCCTCCTCTATGGCTCTGATTGTGTGTGAAAGTGTTGATATCTCTCTGCTCAGCCCCTCAATCTTCTCCTTCATCATCTGACTCTTCTGCTTCTCCTCCTTCCTCAGTGCAGCTATCCTGGCCTCCTCTTCCTCTTGTAGAAACTGGTGAAGCTTCTTAAACTCCTCCTTAATCTGCCTCTCTGTGTGCTGGGTCTGGATCTGCAGACATGGGGGTTCATACAGAGGTTAACTGACAGAGTTTTCATTTATTTATGTCAAAACTGTGTTGTATTATTTGATTAATAAACTACTTTACCTTAATGTGATGTGCTGTTTGATCACAGGTTTGTTTAACTTCATTAAAGATCTTCAGCTTCTCCTGTAAGGACTTCAGAGCAGGCTGGAGTTCCTCCTGGGATGATACAAAACATGTTTTCAGAAACAATGGTTCATCATCAAATTATTGACAAAACCCCTTAGAAGTGAGAATCAAAGTTTTGACAGAATGATGGAATATGATTCTTCACTTACAATAAATATAGCATATACATATACTTTATATTATGTATCTGTAAGGTATATAGGTAAGTGAGTAAAATGTATCATATATCTTGTAGTTAGTTATCATACCTTGAGATCCTGTGCAGCTTCATCTATGGGTCTGAATCTGTGGTTGATGTGTTTTCTAGATGTCTGACACACCAAACACACTGGCTGTTTATCTTCCAGACAGTAGAGCTTGAGTTTCTCACTGTGCAGACTGCAGAGCACCTCAGACCCTTGCTGAAGCTCTCTGACGTCTCTCCTGTAAGAAGGACTCACACAGGTTCTTTAGAGCCAGGTTGAGGGGAGGGGAATCCCTTGATGAATTTCTTCTGCAAACTGGACAATCTCTTTCTCTCTTTTCCTTCCAGTATTCCTGCAGACAGGCTTTACAGAAGCTGTGGCTACATGACAGGAGGACAGGCTCTTTAAAGATGTCACAGCACACAGGACAGGAGAGATCCTCCTCTGGGAGAGACAAGCTGGATGCCATTTTCTCACCCAGTCACACCCTCCTGCTGTAGTCTGAAGTTTACTTTCACTTTGGTGAAAGTAAAGTGTTTTAAAACTTACTTTGATTCAGTCAGCAGTGAGTTAAAGTCTCTGTAAATGACAGTATTTCCTCCTGTAGTTGTGTAAAGGCAGTATCTCTCTCTTCTCAGTGTTTTTAGATTTTAATCCACTTTTGTCTCAGAGCAGAAAGGTGAATCACCGAGCCTGTTGGTGAGCAGAGAAACACTGAACTCTGCTTCCCTGTATTCTGACAGGTGAGTCACGTAGTAGGCGGGGCTTCAGGAGACCAGGAAGTCAACTGCATCAGTGTGTGCTGACTGAACAGCAGAATGATTAGTAACAGGTCTCTCTTTAAAAACGTACAAAAATAACTTTTCCCTGGTAGCAGTGGCAACATGCAACCACAGAGGGGCAGCATAATTCTCAGAGAGGCATAAATGATGATCTCTCCTGAAGGAGGGGTTTATATACCAACCTTGTATATGTGTGTGTATTTGAGCGTGTATGGATGACACATGGTTTGTCATATGATATTCATAAAATCATCAGGTCCTGTTGGCATGTGTGGATAGACAGACAGTCAGACAGGCACAAACACAAATACACACACAGATACACCAGTGCACACACATAAAAACACTGGAATACTCAAGTACTGAATCCAATGAATCTTTATTGAACTGAACAGAAGAGAAAGGAGGACTTGAGTGACAGTCTGGTCTCTGAACAATCTCATCTCTGTTCACAAAATACAGAGGTGTGTGTATGTGTGTGTGTGTGTATGTGTGTATGAGTACGTGTTTGTGTGTGTGTGTCAGCTAGATGAATGGCAGAAAGAGTGTGATTATTCCACCACCAGACGAATGACAACTGTTACAGATGACATGTCACCGTGACTATGAGTAAAAGCAGTTCCCAACTCCTGATCCAGGATCAGATCTCCAGCTCCTCCCAGTGATTACTACTGGACTGCAATGTAGAGGAGGCTGGCCCTACACCAGTGGATAGCCAGCCAGCCTCTCCCTCCTGCTCCAGTCACGGAGGAGTCTGGAGCGAGTGGACAGACATACATTCTCCTCTCACTTTTGTTCCCTTTAAGTCGAACCTCATAGACAGAGCCGGCCTTAGGGTTTTGGGGGCCCTAAACAAAAATAGTGTATGCTTTTGATTTTTTTTTTTTTTGGGGGGGGGGGGCACCAATTTTGGGGCCCTAAACAAATGTTTGTTTTGTTTATTGGGTCGGGCTGGCCCTGCTCATAGGTCACCAGACCAACACTTCACAACACACCAGGCAGCCATTTTAGAAAACATACAAAAACAACTAAATGGTTGTCATGACATTGTGACCAGTGGGCAGACTTTTGACATAGTAAACCATTAAAAAACACATTAAAAAATCATTGTTTACAGAACATATAGTACATATTTAAAGTAATAAAGTATATAAAGACGACAGTTTGAAGAGTGTCCTGGGTGTTCGGTGGCACTAGTAGACAGACTCATCTGTACTCTGAGAGCTGTGCAGCTTTCACCACCTCAGTGATGCATAGAAGCACCTCCTTCCAATGACACACACACCACACACCTCCTTTCCACACATGATGTGTGTGTTTGCCATGAATCATCATGTATGTGTGTGTCTACGTTTGTGTGTGTGTTTCCAGTGAGTGTATGCATGTAGCTGAGCATGTGAGTGTGTGAGTGTAGGCGAGTGTGTGAATATGTATGTGGATTGGGTGAGTGTGTGTGGTTGTTGTTCAGGTGAGTGTGTGCATGTGTGTGTGGTGTAGGCGTGTGTAAGCCTGTATTGGTGTGTGTCTGTTAGTTTCTTCTTCATGGGCTCTAAGTCCGTAGAAAGGCTAAGTGACTCAATCCAGAAGGCACAGTGGATTAAGTCAATTAACACTCTAGAACTGCCTTCATCACTGACCTCTCACCTTTGACCCCTACCTATATGACCTTTAGAATGACCACACCCCCAAGACCTCACACGCACACAAAGCGCCCAAAGTAGCATTTCAACATAAAACATTTGTAAAACGTCTACCTCTCGTTTACTCTCAGTAGATTGACGAACAGTCATCTTTATACAGTATAATCCATTCAATCCACCTGGGAAACCAAGCATGAGAACGTAAGACCAAAGTGTTTTTGGCAAAATGATGACCACTGTGGAGTTCTCTCGTTCTGATAGGAGGAGCAAACTGCTGTGACGGGAGGATGACACGGAGAGACGGGCCGCCGTGTTTTCCCATCATGCTTTTCGACATTCCATCCGTCCTCAGAAAGTAATTCCCGCGTGGGTACAATCTATCGTCACAGTAACATAAACCTCCGTTCATACATGTGATGTCCCGGTTAGTAATGTAACATAATAGAACATACTAGTCTGGTTGCTGTCTGCCCCCCAATAGAACATAAATTCAGACAAATATATAAGATATTTACAGTGGGGCTGCTGGCATCCAGACCTCATGGTTGATGCTGGAACAAAAACTGCATGACTCAGCTTAGAACAGAACAATCAGAAACACCGTCTGACAGACCACCTGTCTGTACCAGAAACACCGTCTGACAGATCACCTGTCTGTACTAGAAACACCGTCTGACAGACCACCTGTCTGTACTCGTCCTCAGAAGAAAGAAAAATAACCAACAGGAAGGTCAATAACTCTGCTAGAACATGATCCAGTAGCTATTATTATTCTGTATATATATATATATCTATATATACTGTATTCAAAGGACTCCTGAAAACTCCCAAACACAATACAAAGCAGGCCGAGCCAGTTCCTATGTACAGATATACAGTCTTTCTTTGCTGTGCTCTCTTGGCCATCCATCTTCTTCTAGTCCTCATAATCCAAAACTGATTTCTGTACATCCTCCCCCCATCCCCTCCTCCCACCCCAACCCAGCCCCATCTCACTGGGGGGTTGCTATTGGACAACCCCTCGTCCCGTCTCTCCTCTGATTGGTCATTAGATACAACCTCCCGTCGCCACCCTCCTCCAGATGAGCTACTTCTTCACTCTCATTGGGCGTTAAATGAACCACTCCTTCTTTGATTCGTCGATGGCCTCCGGGTTGGGGTCGGAGCCGATGATGGCCGCGTCGGCCGATTCGCCGCCGCCTGACTCCGCCCCTTTTGCCTCATTGGTGTGATAGGTGCCCTTGTGGCGGAACATGTAGCGAATCAGGAACACGAGCGTGCACAGGATGGTGAAGATCACCACGGCGATGATCCCTGCATGGAGACAAGATAGACGGGATGACATCATTCTCTATCCATCGCTCTGGATCATCTGGATTAGTCATTTCCCACTAACTTTGAGATTTGGTTTTTGGGGGGATTACAACGAGCGTCACTTGGAGCGTTTATAGAACGTACGACCAACGCACCTCCGATAATAGCAGAGTTCCTGTTGACTCCACCTGGAATCACCCTCTCCTCATTGAAGGGGAACTCTGTACCTTGAAGGAAAGAGGGAGAGAGGGCGGAGAGAGAGGGGGAAAGAGGGATGAGGAAAGTCTGTGTGTGTGTGTATGTGTGGAGCCCCAATCAATACAATTGACCACAGCTCATCCCATCAATCAACATCATGGAAGAAAAGCAACATCCGGAACAATGAAACAACACGACAGCTGACAGCATGGTGTGTGTGTGTGTACAGCTCCGCCTCACCTGAGTCCAGGTTCCAGGGGTCTGTGGCAGCAGACATTGGTGGGATAGTGAGAGGAGACGCCCCGCAGTTGGACTCCACTAGCTTGCCCTGGTACGAGACTGGCTGTCTGGCCGTCGGCACCGGCAGGGCTGGCACAGGGTTTCTGAGGGCAGCCTTCAGGGGCGCGACGCCGTTGAACTGGACCCGGGAGAGACACCCTACGAACCCTGGTCTGTTGTAGTGCTCTATCAGCTCTGGATCTATGCGACCAGTCTCTGTAATGGGGGGGGGGGGGGGGGGGGGGAGAGATAGCAAGAAAGAGGAGAGAGAAGGAGAAAGAGGAGAGAGAGAAGGAGAGAGAGGAGAAAGAGAGACAAAGTCAGGTAAGAACAGCACATGTACTCGATATTGGTGTGTTACCGTATGAATAATTTAGTAGAGGGTGAAGTTCCCTCTCTCTACCTCTGCTTCTACTTCCATCTCTTTCTCCCTCCCTCCCTCTCTCTTTTCTTTCTCCCTCTGTCTTCATCCTCTGTCTCCCTCACTTCTTCCCTCTTCCTCTTTCTCCTTCCTTCCTTCCTTCCTTCCTTCCCTCTCTCGCTCCCTCCCTCCCTCCCTCCCTCTCTTCCCCCTCTCTTTCTCTCTCTCCCTGTCTCTCCATCCCTGCCTCTCTTCCCTCTCTCTCCCTCTCTGCCCTATCCCCTGTCTCTCTCTCCCTCCCACATTCTTCCCTGTTGTTCATCTCATACACAGTCTTCAAAGACAGAGGGAGGTTCAAACACAACGGAAAACACACACACACACACACACACAAACACACGCACACAAGCACACGCTTTGGTGCAGTGAAACTGCAGACTTCACACTAAACCCAAAGCTAACACCAGAGACTAAGGAGCTCAGATACACAGAAGTTTAATCTGAATAAACAAATGAAGAGCATCAAACAGGTTCCAGCCCCAGAAGAGAATACACCTCCTCCACCCTCTCAGACTGTGTGTGTGTGTACTGTATGTGTGCATGTGTGTGCGCGTGTCCGTATGTGTGTGGGTGTCTATGTGTGCAAACGTGTGTATGTGTGCAATGGTACGTGTTTGTGTACGTGCGAAGGTGTGTGTGCGTGCAGGCGTGTGCTTGTGTGTGTACAGGTGTGTGTAGGGGCACAGTGAATCACCTTCCGTGTTCCCCTCCACTTTCCATGCAGTGATGTATGGTGACGTCAGCTTCACACTAGTGTCTGCCGTCCACATGGAAGAAATGTACTGACCCTCCTCTATACTGCGGACAATGTGTGTGTGTGTGTGTGCATCTGTGTGTGCGTGTCAGCAGCTATTGATTCAGCTTACAGGAACAGAGCTCAGAGATATCCAGCCTTCTCCTGGTATTTATCATCCAGCCAGACTTCCTAGAGCCAGCAGGCCTGTGTGTGTGTGTGTCTGCTTGTGTTTGTCTGTGTGTGTTTACATGTGTGTGGGTGTTTTGTTCCCTCCCTGCAGCGATCATGTTTGACAGATTCAGGCTATGATATCAGGGTGTGTGTGTGTATGTGTGTATATTTGAACAAAGAGAAAGACACAATGACTGCTCCAAATGCACAGTGTGTGTGCATAAAAAACAGCACTGGCAGATCCAGAAGTCTTTAGTCTTCATCTCCAATCCCACAATGCACTGCTGGAGGACAAAGCTGTCCCTGGTCACAAGGTCACATTAGGAGGAGGACATGTTTCTCGGGCATGCTCAGATGCTCAGGTTATGTGGGAGAGAGGGAAAGAGAGAGGACAAGAAATATGATTACATGCATGAATATGATTCTGTCTCCAGACCGTATCAGTGTACATGTGCTGATGACTGCAGAACACAGACATGAATACCAATGATCTCATGGAGGAACACAGCACTAATGGAGAAGACCAAGCTAGAACGCCCAGTCTCCCTTCTGTTCTTAGAATGATCCCTATGCACTATATCTGCATGTATAATCCTTGACATTGATTCTTAAATACTATCATATATATATATATATATATACATATATATAAGGACATCTACTGAACTGTATATGTCTTGTTATACAAATGGCTGGTTGTCGGTGGAGGTTAATGTGAACTGTGTAGGAGCTGGGAAATGAGGAGATGGACAGAAATATGAGGACGGCAGGAAAGAGGATGAAGGGAGGATGGAGGGAGGAGGAGGAGGGTGACAGACTGAAGGCAGGTTCAGCAGTGGGTGGGGTCAGGCTGAAAATAGAGGAGGCGTAGGAGAGGGGGGGGGGGAAGAGATGGGGAAGAAAGGATGACCAGGAGGGAGAGAGGAGGAGGGGATGGAGTGAGAAAAAAGGGGGTGATGAGAGAAGCACTTAAAGAAAGGGGGGGCGACAAGGGAGGGTGTGGGGAGGGGGAGATCAAAAGGGGTTACCATGGTAACAAACAGAAGCGTATGCAGGAGGGGTGTGGGACACACACACTCAAACACACACACACAAGGTCTGTCTGACAGTAGCACCAGTTAGGGTGACAGACACAATTACAGATATGAACAGAGAGCGAGAGATAGATAGAGAGAGAGAGAGAGAGGTAGAGAGACAGATGGAAGGAGAGAGTTGGAGGGAGGGAATGCAAATATAAAGTGGGTTAGGAACTGAGGGCAATACAAAATCAGGAAAGAGAAGCGTGGAGATAGAGGGATGAGGAAGAGAGGAAAGAGAGAGGGAGGGAAGAGAGAGGATGGAGAACCACCAGGACAGACTAAACAACAGCACCTGTCCTTGCAGTGCCCTCACACAGATGCCTACCTGCCTCTCCCACACACACACACACACACACACACACACACATACATACCACATACCACACATACCCCTATTTATATGGGGTAAGATAAATAAACCACGGCTCACTTCCCAATCAGAATCAGTCTCCATGAGACACACGCCAACCACACATACACACACAGCGCACAAAAATCACGCACACACACAGCACACAATAACCACACACAAATAGCACACGATAACCCCAAACACAAAGCACACGTTAACCCCCTCACACAGCATATCTCTGCAGCCTGTTACCTGTCCAGTCGCTGAGTCCTTGTCTTCTCTCTCTCTCTCTCTCTCTCTCTCTCTCTCTCTCTCTCTCTCTCTCTCTCTCTCTCTCTCTCTCTCTCTCTCTCTCTCTCTCTGTCTCTCTCTCTCTCTGTCTCTCTCTTTGTGTCTCTGTCTCTCTGTCTCTCTATCTGTTTCTCCTTTACACGCCCTCTCTACCTGCAATCACCGCTGCATCTGTTAGACCCCTCGTAACTGTGATCTCTGTGTGTCTCTGTTTCTCTCTCTCTCTCCTGTGGTTGTCTATCTTCTCTGCAGTCTCAGTGCAGTCCCACCCCCTCTCCTCCGGGCCGGGGGGGAAACCTGGAGGTGGAGCGCCACCCTCCTGGATCCGGACTCTGTCCAGCCAGGCAGTACCACAGCCACACTCAGCAAACACACCATGACATCATCTGAGAACACACACTGGCACATGCTTGCAGACACACACACGCATGCAGACATCCAGGGACAGACACACACACACACATATGTTCGCATACGCACACACGTGAATGCATACATACACACACACGTGCATGCATACACACACACACACACACTCACATGCACACTTGTAGACACACACACACAGCCATAGGCACCAAGATATCAGCCCATCTTTCAGCATTATGGGACATTTCCTCTATAAGGAACAGCAGATGAAGGAGTTTGATGAGCAGGGTCTAACTTCAGCAGAAACAGATATTCTGGGACCTCAACTCAGTGGTGGAGCATCTGACTATTGACTATGGATCGTAGGTTCAAATCCTCCCTTGTAAGTTGCTTTGGAGTTAATTTGGAATTGGAATTAATTATTCACGTGCTGTAAGACTGAGTGTTAAGTGTTAAAAATAAAACATCCACTTAATGCTAGTAGTAGTATTCCTTTGTAGAGGAAAAAACAATATAACATATGGCTGAAAGTAATTTGATTAAGGATGACTGAATTTATTTAAAAGGAGCTGTACTTGTGTGTGTGTATGTGTGGTCCGTGTGTGTGTGTGTGTGAGAGAGAGAAATGATGCAGACACAGGGAGGAGAGGAAGGAGGGAGCCAGGAGCCTCAGAGGAGAATCTAGCCCTTAACGAACGCAGGATGAAATCCCTTAATGTCTTTCATGATGAGTAATGCACCTCACCTACCCGCAGGACCAGCCCCCAGCACTCACATTTATACTGCATTAGAGCTCTGTCTTTTCACACACACACACACACACACACACACACACACACACACACACACACACACACACACACACACACACACACACACACACCCCACACACACCACACACACACACACACACACACACACACACACACACACACACACACACATAGAGACTGGGCTAGTGGTCATGTTTCACTGGCCAAGAGCAAAACAGACCATTGCATGTATTTAATTATCCATAAAAAGGCTGTGTATAACATCTTAGCAAACAACAAAAGGCAGTAAGCATGACCCGATAATGATGAAGAAACCCCGGTCTTACTTTCAGCCAGCCGTGCTACGATGCTAACACTTAGCAGCTTAGGAAGGTTTCAGCAGCCATTAACAGGACCAGCCTGCTTTGGAAATTAGCTTAGCATAGAGCCATAAATCTCCATGTTAATGAGTGATATTACACTGATTCTATTTGTGCTGCAGGGGCACCACTGCTAGCCCATTACTACTGGAACAGGACAGAGGGGACACGGAGAGGACCAGGCTGTCTGTCTGTTTCTCTGCCTGCCTGCCTGCCTGCCTGCCTGCCTGTCTGTCAGTCAGCCTGCCTGTCTGCCTGCTTGTGATGAGGTGTGAGGTGGTCCTTCCCAGAGGCACCAGCAGATGGCAGTGTGGTACACAGCAGCAGCAGCAGCATAGGTGGCCAGTCCTTCCATCACCCTCAACTTAACTAGGGTGTTGAGACACTGTAGATAAACTCCACTATGTATGTACTGTATGTATGTACTGTATGTATGTACTGTATGTACTGTATGTACTGTATGTACTGTATGTACTGTATGTACTGTATGTACTGTATGTATGTACTGTATGTACTGTATGTACTGTATGTATGTACTGTATGTACTGTATGTATGTACTGTATGTATGTACTGTATGTATGTACTGTATGTACTGTATGTACTGTATGTACTGTATGTATGTACTGTATGTACTGTATGTACTGTATGTATGTACTGTATGTATGTACTGTATGTATGTATGTACTGTATGTACTGTATGTTTTTGACAGACGTTGCTATCCAAAGCAACATACAGGGGGAATTTGAACCTGCAACCTTTTGATCCGCAGCCAAATGCTCTGACCACTGAGCTATTCTCATCGCCCTACAATGTCTACGGGCTTTCAATGGAAGAGCTGCTTTTCACCATGACTGGGCCTGACCTGATCCTGGACTTGACAAAGACATTTATCATCTTATGATGAGAAACACCAAAGCACATTATAATGAATCAATTCCATTATTCTAGAGAGGTTTTTCATGAATATGGACCGACGTTATTAGCAAACATATTCGCTGACTATCAATTCCCTAACTAACAATTGATCACAATTATCTATTAAAAAGGAGAAATAAGTATATTCTATTTGGTGGTGATTATAATTTATGGGGCAATGTGCCCAGAGTCAATGACATCGTGTGTGAGCGTGTGTGTGTGTGCGTGTGGCCTTGTGTGTGTGTGTGCGTGTGGCCTTGTGTGTGGCCTTGTGTGTGTGTGTGGCCTTGCACTGACGAGAAAAAGATATGGGGTAATGATTTTGTGACCTCATTAGAATTCTGTCCACAGTTTTGCCCAAAGCTCTGCTTTCACACAACACCTCCGTCGCCCTCCAGTGGACGCACTCCTTCCCTGCATTCCTGTGTGCAGCCATGGGACACTTCCTGTTGTAAGGGGGCTGCGCTACGAAGATCAAAGAACAGGGACACTCACCAAACACCACTCTGCCCAGGAAGAGAGTCTTGACCAGGTTCATCTGTGTGTCTGAAGATTCAGGAAGAGAGTAGCTGACTGGAGGGTAGTGGTCCAACTGACAGAGAGAGAGAGACACAGACAGAGAGAGAGAGAGAGAGACACACACAGAGAGATAGAGAGAGACACAGAGAGAGAGAGAGAGAGAGAGAGAGAGAGAGAGAGAGAGAGAGAGAGACAGAGAGAGACAGAGAGAGACAGAGAGAGACAGAGAGAGATAGATAGAGAGAGAGAGAGACAGAGAGAGAGAGAGAGAGAGAGAGAGAGAGAGACAGAGAGAGACAGAGACAGAGACAGAGAAACAGAGAGACAGAGAGACAGAGAGAGAGAGAGAGAGAGAGAGAGAGACAGAGAAACAAAGAGATGCAGATGTTAACACACACATATAACAAATACCAAAAAGGATATTTGTTTTACACCTCTAAAAATAAGACGCATTTTCATTATTCATCAAATTTAACCGTAGGGTTTTTTGAAGGTGTTCAGGTTTGTCTCCCCCTTGTGGCTTAAAAATGTCAACGCACAAGACGAGCCTGGCAGCCATTTCCCCGTGTGGCGGAGGGAGAACGTTTCCAACTCCCGCTGAACAATCTTCCATCTGCATTTGAACGCAACTTGTGCGTGTGTGCGTGTGTACCTGTACAGTGATGGTCCGGTTGACCCTGGTCATGTTGACACTGTGTGGCTGACCGTTAGCCAGGTTCCTCTGGTCCACGTCCACAGAGAAGGGCTCCTCCTGCCCCCCCAGCTGGTACCTCACCTGCAGAACACCTGGGGACCCACAGCACAGGGCTAGGCTGTGTGTGTGTGAGCAGCAGTTTGTATGTGAGTGTATCTGTCTGTGGGTGTGTGCGAGAGAGTTGATGTTTATGTGTGTGTCTGTGAGTAGGTGTTTGGGCGTGTTTATGTGTGTGGGAGAGAGATTGTGTGTATTTGAGTGTGGAATATAGGGACCTCTAATGTGTGTGTGTGTGTTTCTGTATGTGTGTGTGTGTGTCTCACCGTTCTGTCGTAGTACGATGGCCAGGTAGTCCCCGGTCTTGCTGCTCACGTACAGCAGGATGGCCGGAGCGCTCGACGTGCTGAAGCTGAACGCCACTTCCTCTGTTGTCAGGTTCACTTCCTGTGGGGTCAGAGGCTGTACCGCCATCCTGCCGTCCTTATTGGCTGCTGCTGCTTCATGCAGGAAGTTGTATTGAATCAGAGTTCCTGCCTCGAAGAAACCTCCCACCTCTGTGCAGGGATAGACCACACACACATCCACACACACACGCACACACAAATTAATCAGTCCAGGGGTTATAATGTGGCAGGTGTTAAATTGTTCCAGTGTGTGATATAAACCATTGTTCACTAGTAAATGAGATCAGCTGATGGAACATTCCAGCCATTCCAGAATAGATATTGATTTTCTTTATCGAGCATGAGAGTCCCTCCATAACGTGTGTGTGTGTGTGTCTGCGTGTGTGTGTTAAGATGTGTAGCAAGCCATGCCATACATTAGACATCAGGTGGAGGAAAAGGAGGCAGGGGAAATCATTGGAGATAATAACAAAATGTGTGTGTGTGACTGTTTGTGTGTGTGATAGTGTGAGTATCTGAGTGAGTGTTTGTTGGTTTTACCTTCATGTAACCAGGAAAGTCAGTAAGAACAAACTATTATTTACAAATGCAGCCTGGCAAGTGACAAAAGTCAGTTGAGGAGAAAGGGGGCAAAAGGTCTGCGGGATAAAACCCATCAAACCGAGCTCCTGACAGCACAACGATAAACACAGACCTAAAGACTCACACTCAAGGAGCAACATCGAGAAAAGAACATAGTTCTCCTCTCGACATTCCCAGACAGGCAAGAATGTTGTTAATGTCAAAGCATTCTTCATCAGCGAGAAAAAAGGCTAATATGGTGATCCATGTTTCCAGCTTCAGGGACGTCATGCGTACCAATCAATAGCTGCAGCAGACTGAAACGATGAGACACCAAAGGATGTTCGAGATTTGGGGACTTCTAACTGTGTAGGGAAGATTGGGTGTTGTATGCAAGAGGCGCTTGGCACAGCAGGGGGCTGAGGTAGGGGGGTGAGGTAGGAGGGTGAGGTAGGGGGGTGAGGTAGGGGGCCGAGGTAGGAGGGTGAGGTAGGGGGGTGAGGTAGGGGGGTGAGGTAGGGGGGGTGAGGTAGGAGGGTGAGGTAGGGGGTGAGGTAGGGGGGTGAGGTAGGAGGGTGAGGTAGGGGGGTGAGGTAGGAGGGTGAGGTAGGGGGCCGAGGTAGGGGGCCGAGGTAGGGGGGTGAGGTAGGGGGGTGAGGTAGGGGGGTGAGGTAGGGGGTGAGGTAGGCGGGTGAGGTAGGGGGCCGAGTTAGGGGGGTGAGGTAGGGGGGTGAGGTAGAGGGGTGAGGTAGGGGGGTGAGGTAGGGGGTTGATAAATAGCAGTTAGCCAGGGGATATTTTGACGTGTGTGTGCAGGGAAGGCCAGTTATCAAGAGAATACAGTGTGCAGCTTTGGGGGGGGGGGGATGGATGGCAGAGCAACTAAACCTGTCAAGGGTTTTGATGCAAATCTATTTCGGCATAAATTCTGTAAAGTGTTTGTGTACGTGTGAGTGTGTGTGTGAGTGTGATTGAGCACTGTACGTACTTGTGTGAGTGTGTGTGATCGAGTGCGCTTGTGTGCGAGGGAGGGTGTGTGCTTGTGTGTGCGAGCATGAACAATGTTTCATGATCGTGCGTGAGTGTGTGTATTTGGTGGTTGGAGGGGAAGGGTCACACGAGAGTGTCAAACTCATGGACCATGTCCTCCGTGTTCCACGCTACACCTCACCCTGTCAGTAACAAAGCTCGACACAACACCAAAAAAAAAGAAACCCGTTTTGAGAGTGTAACTTTCCTCAGACACGCAGCGCACACACGTGCAACCAGAGGGACAAACTTTGCCATCTGACACATTCATCCCAAACACAGCTGTTGTCAGGCGCAAAGGATCATGGGGAGCTGAACAGCCTCCCTTATGGCTTGTGCTTGTGTGATCCTGTATGTGTGCGTGCGTGTGTGTCTGCGTGCGTGTGTGTGTGTGTGAGTATCCTCGCGTGTGTCTCTGTGTGTGCTTGTCTGTGTGTCTGCATGAATGTGTGTGTACGTGTGTGTGTGTGTCTGAGTGTGTGTACCTGTCTGAGTGTGTGTGTGTGTGTGACCCCAGGGCCCAGAGAGCAGAGGAAGGAGAGATGGTAATAATGCCACTGTCCCCAGAGCCAGGTGTAAATATGGATACAATGGAAATACACAACGCAATTATGGCTGCCTTCATGCATGTTTCATAGAGGAGAGAGGAGAAGAGAGGGGAGGAGGGAGGGGAGGAGGGGAGAGCGGAGAAGGGAGGAGAGGAGGGGAGGGCGGAGAAGGAGAACAATGAGGAGGACAGGGGAGGGGAGAAGGAGGAAGGAGAGGACAGGAGAGGAGAGGACAGGAGAGAGGAGGAGAGGAAGAAGGGGAGAGGACAGGAGAGGATGAAAAGGGGAAGAGAGGAGAGGGAGGAAAGAACACAGAGGGGGAGAGGAGGTCCACTGGGGAAGTGACAGGGCTCTGGGACACACACACACACACACACTGAGAAGCACACTGTTGGCCCTGCAGTGTTCGATAGAGGTCTTGACAGAATTCCGAGGAAGTACTTTCATGTCTTTGAAGGTCATTAGCATATTCTCATCGTCTGTCACCAACCTCAGCCCTCTCTCTGACACACACACACGCACGCACACAGTCACACACACACGCACACACACAGTCACACACACACACACGCATAAGACGCATTCCACTCATCTCATCACCCCCTGCCTGGTTTAGAAAACACTGCTCGAATTTCGAAAACAAATGAATTCATGTGTCACACAGATCAACGTTGTGTCTGTCCTCCTGACAGTGGAAACACAGCGTCCAACAACAGGGGGGGGGGGGTTTCTGGAGAGAGAGAGATGAGAAGTTAACTTTGCATGCGGCCCGCTTTACCGCGCCAGCATCCACTCTGGAACAGAAGTCCTACACCAGCCTGTCACATCCAGGGAAACTCAGGGAGACCCTTCTGGAGCTCCTGTCCAGCTTGTCTCTCTCTCGCCGTGAGCTACTGGACCTTCTCCAGAGCACTCTACAGTTGAATGCGTTTGTGCGGTGTGCGTGTGTGTGCGCGTGCGGGCAGGAGGGTGTGGCGAAGGCGTGTGTGGGGTGTGAGTGTGACTGCGTGTGCGCGTGTGTGATTGAGTGCGCGTGCGTGCGCATGTGCACACACGCCTCACAAGAGGTGGTGTCGACGGAATATTCTCCATCGCTAGCTGAATTTCTACGGAAAATGCCGGAAAAATCCGAAGGTCGTCTGTCATTAGAACCGATTCGAACAACGAGGGTGATCCAGCGCAAATGTAAACACTTCCCACCCCGGGCCAGTTGGGGATGAACACGAATACGAACGAGCTGCGTGTTCTCGTCATTGGATGGTCCCCACCACCCCGCCCCCCGTCGGCCTCCTCACCCTGGCTGCAGAAGGGCCCGTCGTAGGCGCTGGACGAGCAGTCGCAGGAGTAGCCGTTGTACTTCTCCACGCACCGGCCCCCGTGCCTGCAGTACTGGGCGTAGCTGGTGCAGTGGCCCTGGCAGCCCGGCCTCACGCCCGGCGTCACCTGCGCACGCTCCTCCAGGTCCAGGGTCACGCCGTTCATCCGCAGCGAGCGGATGCACCCCAGGAAGCCTCGCTGGCCGCCCGCCGCACCTGGGGAGGGGTGGGGAAGGGGGGGGGAGAGGTTAGAAAAGGGGGAAAGGGTGAGAGGGGGGGGCGGAGGGGGGGGGGGGGTGAAGAAAGAGGGGGTTGGAGAGGGGTAGCGGAGGGGGGGGGGGGGGAGAAAGTGGGAAGGGGTTCGAGATGGGCGAGGGAGTGAGAGATGAGGGGTGGGAGGGAGGGATGGAGAAGGAGAGATGGGGTGATAGAGGGCCAGAGAGAGAGAGAGAGAAGGAGAGAGTGGGGAGCGGAGGACAGAGATCCTGTTGGTCATTGAGTTTAGAATCTCTCCCCATCTCAGCTCTCCCACACACTGACTGTCACGATGCTGCAAGACGTAACACACACACACACACACTCAGTATTTCACTCTCACACACGCACGCACGCACGCACACACACACTCACACACTGATTTAAGAGACTCATTAATGCTTAGCCTTCAGGTGTCAATAGTCATTGTTCTAAAATGGCCACGACAATGTGCAGCCGGCATCATTACAGGCTAACTGACCATTACCTTGGACAAGGCAGGGAACTACAAAGGATTAATGTGGATATAAAGACCCATGGAAGTTCAAACACACACACCCACACACCCACAAACACACACACACACCCACAACCACCCGCACACACACAGTGGGCCAGTGCATGATGATTACTGCATGCCTAAATGGTGGTAATTATTTGCTAATGGTGAATAACAGAGGTGAGCATCTTGAGGACACACACACACTTGCATGTGCGCACACACACACACACACATTAACAACTACCTAGGGGTGTATTACTTATTCAAACTTCTCAATTAGGACTCTTTAATACCAGAGAGATGTCCACTAAAAGAATCAACTGACCTTGCACACACACACGCATGCACACACACACACACACAAGCACACGCACAAGCGCACACTCTGCAATTCCCAGGCTCACAACTGTCTTTGCTACTTCCCTGGCACCTAATTGACCAATTACATCATTGATTGTGTTGATTAGTCAGGTCTTAATCAGTGTGTGGAAGCACAGAGAGGCTGGAGCACACCTGACACCAGATACACAACCCTGCTCAGCCAACACTGGTGCTGCAGAGAGGGAGAGAGAGAGAGAGAGAGAGAGAGAGAGAGAGAGAGAGAGAGAGAGAGAGAGAGAGGTGGGACAGAGAGAGAGAGAGAGAGAGAGGGGGGGACAGAGAGAGAGAGAGAGCGGGGGGACAGAGAGAGAGAGAGAGAGAGAGAGAGGTGGGACAGAGAGAGAGAGAGGTGGGACAGAGAGAGAGAGAGAGAGAGAGAGAGAGAGAGGGGGGGACAGAGAGAGAGAGAGAGAGAGAGAGAGAGAGAGAGAGAGAGAGAGAGAGAGAGAGGTGGGACAGAGAGAGTGAAAGGGGGGGACAGAGAGAGAGAGAGAGAGAGAGAGAGAGAGAGAGAGAGAGAGAGAGAGGGAGAGGGGGGGACAGAGAGAAAGAATGGGAGAGAAAGAGGGAACGATGGAGAGGGACAGTGTTGTCCCTTCACTGCAAACTGCTTTGGCAACACTGTTTAACCTGAACATTCATGCCAATAAAGCATATTGAATTGAGAGTGTGTTAGAAAGACAGCAATGGAGAGAGAGAGCGAGAGACAGAAAGCAAGAGAGAGAGAAAAAAAGGAAAGAGAGCGAGAGAGAGAGAAAGAGAGGTGGGGGGGAAGGAGCCGGAGAGCGAGAGGGGGAGACTGTGTGTGCGTGTGTGTGTGTGCGTGTGTGTGTGTGTGCGTGTGTGCGTGTGTGTGTCAGTGAGTCCCACTCTTGGCCCTCTTCCCTGTCTATCTCTGAATGGTGTATTATTCAGTAACAATAGTTTAATGGGCAGACATATTACATTCATTAGGAGAGGCTGGGCTTCTTTCTTCTCTCTCTATCTCTTTATCAGACACACACACACACACACCACACACACACACACACCACACACACACACACACACACACACCACACACACCATTTAGAAGGAGTTTGTGGTCTGTCCAGATCCAAAGCACAAGCCATGGACTCAGTCCTATCTGATCATCACTGTCTTTGTACTAGGGCTGGTATGAACCTGTTTCTGTCAACCTGTCTGTCTACCTGTCTACCTGTCTACCTGTCTACCTGTCTGTCTGTCTGTCTGTCTGCCTTCCTGTCTGTCTGTCTGTCTGTCTGTCTGTCTCCTTTCCTTTCTACCTGTCTGTGTGTTTACCTGTCTGTCTGTCTGTTTGCCTGTCTACCTGTTTGTTTACCTGTCTGTCTGTCTGTTTCCCTGTCTGTCTGTTTGGGTTCAATAGACACAAATGGTACCTACTGTCCTGGCAGGTGAGGGAGGCAGGTTTTCCTGGTGGAGAGCAGGCATGCAGAGATGCGCGGAGCAGAGAGCAGGCCCATGTGCAAGGCCCACAGCACACATGCAGAAATCCATGCAGAACACAGACCATGATGGAGATCAAATGTGATGGACGAGAAATCAAGATTCAATACATGCACAATGTCAAATCATGAGTGGCACCGACACAGTAAATAAAACAATGTTAAACAAGAGGAAAACATGGTGAACATGTACATGAGAAAATCCAGACATTTCCTGTAATGCTCTGTAACACTGTTGTCCTATAGGGTCAGTATGAGGTCATACTAATTGGCACATTAGATTATCAGTTGAGATTAGGTCAGCGATGTGCTGTTATACACAGGAGCTGGAGTTCCATCACATTTCTACTTGCAATGGTCAACACAGACATATAAACACAGACACAGACACACACACACACACACACACACACACCGACATCCAGTCTCGTAGTTAACATTCCCCTGCCATAATCACCAGGCCCTACGCTCTGGGCTCTGTCTATGCAAGGGAGGTCTCAATCCAGACCAGCACCCATTTCCTTCATATGCTTTTTAATTCAATTTCATTTGACTGTGGCTTCCTCCTTCAGGGCCAGACTGGGGAATGAGACCACTGCCAGTCAAACCGACAGCGCTCTCTCACACTGGAGAGGGTCTGACTGGAATACCAACGCAGACTCGCCCGGGCAGAACTTTTCACTCGTGGAACAACTTGGCTCCAAGCTCAGCACTTTCCCCCCAGTGCAACCCAGTCCCCCCAGTACCCCCCTCCCCCAGTCCCCCCCACCCCTGAGTGCCCCCCCCCCCTTCCACCCTGCTCAGAAAAAGCCCAGTTTCATTCTGGACTTGATATGGAGTGTCAGCAGGAAGCGGGCCGGAGGAGGGGGGGGGTCTCCCTCAGTCTGACGGGGACTCGGGAGCGGCAGTGTGGGGAGGACAACACACGGAGGATCCTCCAGGTGGCGCTCCACTCAGTGGGAGATGACGGGACCTTCCTTCCATCTCGGAGCGATAATAGATGCCACGAGTGTGTGTGTGTGTGTGCGTGCGTGTGTGCTGTTCACTCTGTGTGAGATTCGGGTCTTGGAAAAACTGATTACATGTAATGAAGTTTGCGCTAGACACACACACACACAATTGGCTGAATAAAAACGTTCCCTCCATTGATACATACGGAAAGTTGCTTTGAAAATATAGTTACCCAAGCGATCCATTACTCCACAAGTGATGTCATGTGTTTGTGTGTGTGAGAGAGGGTGTGAGCATGTCTGTGTTTTGTGTCCGCGTCTGGGGAGTCTGTGTGTGTCTGTGTCTGGGGAGTCTGTGTGTGTGTGGGGGTGTCTGTGTGTGTGTGTGAATGTGTCTTACCGACGTAGAGCTGGCTGAACAGCTCCAGTCGGGTGTGTCCCTGTTGAGGTGCAGGACGAGACTCCCGATAGGTCAGATCCAGCTGGAGCACCGCCTCCTTCACGTTCCTCTCTGCCATCACGCGATGCCATTGGTCATCGTTCAGGGGTGTGCCCGAACGCACGGTCAGCTCCACGGGGCCGTTCCCGACGTCGAAGGAGAAGGAGACAACGGAATGTGCTAGAGAGAGAACCGGAGGGGGGGGGGGGAGAAAGAGGGGGGAGAGAGAAAGAGGGGGGAGAGATGGGGTGAGGAGGGGGGGAGAGAGAGAGGGGAAGGGAGAGGGGGGAGGGAGTAAGAGAGAGAGTGGGGGGTTGGAAGAGAGTTTTGGAGAGAGAGTAAGAGAGAGAGAAAGGATGAGAGAGAGAGGAGAGAGAGAAGGAAGGGAGGAGGAGGAAGAGAAGGAGAGAGCGAAAGAGTGATAAAAGAGATGGAGAGAGAATGAGAAAAAATAAGAGCACAGACAGAAAAGGAGAAAAAAAGAGAGACAGAAAGTGTTTTTAAAACAATTATACAGAGTTCAGTATATCTTGCTAATGAAAAGCCTGTTGAAGAGAACTAAGATAAAGAGCTCTTTCTTCCAATAGAATAATGAAGACATTCATTAAAACTCTAAACTAAACTTCAAAACAAACTAAAACTTTCGAACAAATTTTGAACATTTTTTTTTTTTGTGCACACAAAGTGACTGTGTGTGCACATGTGTGTGTGCTACTGAGTGGTAAGGTGTTTGTGTGCTACTGTGTGCTAGTGTTTGCTTGGGTAAGTGTGTGTGTGTGTGTATGTATGACTCATGTCTAGACAAAAGCAGCCCTCAGGACAGGGCAGAGATCCTAGACTTGTCACTTGAAGGCTAAGTGTCACCAAGTGCTGTTAGAATTTAGATGAGGTTGTTCATATAATGACTGGCTTTAATGCATGGCCATGAGTGTCAGATTCACACACTCACACACTAATGCATGCATCCAGGCGGCACACACACATATTCACACACACACAAACTCATACACACACGCATACACACACACAGACACTTTTAAACACACACACACACTTTCCGGCACCTTCCAACAGGGGGCACTCTCCATCTTTCATGTTAAATGTTCCTTCAAAGTAACGCTACCTATGTGTGTGTGTGTATGCGCACCTGTGCATGTGTGTGAATTCCAGTGTGTGAATGTGTGTATGTTCCCGTGTGTGCCTGTGTGTGTGTGTGTGATGAATTCAGGTCAGTGTGTGAGACCCCGCCACCTGCTCGGTCCAGATGTTCCTGTTGGAGGGTGTGTGTGTGTGTGTGTGTGTGTCCCTCTCACCGCTGCCCTCCCACCTGCCTCCCTGACCTCACCTATCAATCAACACCCTGATTACAGACAGCGAACGTGTGTGTGTGAGTGTGTGTGAGTGAGTGAATGTGTGTGTGTCTCAATGTGTGAGTGTGTCTGTTTGTGTGTGTATATGTGAAGATGTAGGCAAGGGGGTGAGTTTGGGGAAAGTGAGGGAGTGAGAGGTGAAGTGGGTGAGAGGGTGAAGGGGTGAAGGGGTGAGGGGGTGAATGGGTGAGGGGGTGAAGGGGTGAGGGGGTGAGGGGGTGAAGGGGTGAGGGGGTGAGAGAGTGACCAGACTGAAATCCTCTATTTTGTCTACAGGAGTTTGCAGTCACATGGCCAAAATGAATACATCTACACATAAGCCCACAACAGCACATTGTGGGTGCCTCCGTAATCTGTGTGCCTCTGTGTGTGTGTGTGTGATCGTATGAGTGTGTGTGAGTGTATATTGTCTAAGAGAACAATAAAGTCTGCTAGATGTGAAAATCTTCTTAAAAAAACAGAAATATGAACAAAACCTCAATTTGCATAATTCTGACTGAGACGCTAGCCTTATGCGTGTTTGGAAAATACAGTGTAATCTTGCGCCACCCAGAAGCTTGAAAACGTTCACGGTTTTGAAAACGAGTTCACGTTTGAACAGTCCAAGCTAAACCACGAGTCAGCACATGAACACAATATCGGTGTGTTGTGATGTTATCTGGCTTTAAAGCGATGTTGCCACGTTACCGTGTTGATGTGATGGTGTGTTGTGAGGTTGTCGTGTTGTTCAGTGGACTGTTTTCGGAGAGGTTTTCCCCGTCTTCTCTGAGGGTTCAGGTTGGTCATATGTGCTTTTCTGTGGGCTTCGGTGAAGCCCTCTGTCAAATCCCTTGTAAAAGGCTGCAACATGTCTTTAGTCCTGATGTTGTGTTGTCGTGCTGTTGCCTCGGCCGCGGAGCGCCGGGCTCTAGAATGATCCACGTTGCTCTGGTCAGCTTGGCCTCTCCTCTCCCGCGGCTGTCTACTCCCTGGGGGCTATCCTCCCCTCCCTCTCTCCTCTCTCCAGACTGTTCCGCCACCCCGCGTGTGATCCCTCCCTCCCTCCCCTCCCCTCCTCTCCACCTGGGAACCGCTCGGCTCCGTTTAGCCGGGAGATGAGCAGGCAAACACGGGCCGAATGGAGAACAAACGCAGAGCGATTAGAGGCGGACGTCGATCGGGACAGAGTCCAACTCTGGGCGAGCCCCACGCACGGACCAGGCGCGCGCACACACACACTGTACCACACACACACACGCGCGCACCGTCTCGCCTCCGAAGACAGGGAGAGTGTATAAAACGTAAGCAAGAGAACGAGTACGAAATTATTCTTCCTCCGACGAAATTAAAACGCCGCCAATGCCTAGAAATACACATGAATATTCAAACGTGTCAACTCTGAAGGAGAGATGGGGGGAGGGAGGGGGGGAGGACGGGGGGAGGCTAGAGGCAACAGGAGAGAGTTCTGTTATGTCTTCTAGATCTAGGTACATTGATGAGTTGGGCCTGTTCTGGACAGTGAGATATCTACAGCTTGTTGTTTCGTCGGTTATAGCTTTGTGTCCCAGCTATAACCAACAGGGGGCGGTGTTTAACATCACAACCGGGGGAGGAGGGCTCTCATAACGTGCTCTTATGTGTGCGCAAGTGTGTGTGTGTGTGTGTGTGTCTGGGGGTGTCCACATTTGTGTGTGTAGTGAGGACCACATTCATGTGTGTGTGAGTGGGTGAAAAAGAAAGTGTGTAATTGTGTGTGTGCGAGAGTGTGTGTGGTTTAAACTGCAGGGAGCAGGCAGATGGAGATCACAGAGCAAAGGGGGGGGAATCGATGGGACACACACGCACATGAAATGTATGTCAGGAAGACTCTGCAACCAAAGAATGGCCCTCTAAGACAGTTCATAAACACACACGACACACCGACACCCTCTTCACATTCTTTCAGACTTTCACAGCTCTGAGCACCTGTGTGTGTGTGTAGGTGAGCGCGGCCCTCACTTACGCATATGTGCACAGGCCGAAAATGAGAGGTGTGTGTGTCGGACTTGGTACGTGCGTGACCGTGTGCGTGTGCGTGTGTGCGTGTGCGCGCGGGCGTTTTTTTTGTTGCAAAACGGAATCTCTCCCAGAGAGAGCAAAGTCTTTGAATCTGACGAAACGTAATTTCACCATCCGTCATCTCGCTGACAGCTCTGCCGGCCCAATCCGCCCAATCACCATGCAGAACCACCATTCCAATCCAATCCCGTGGATTTAGCGTCGCCTTTGTGAATGGGTCCGCGTGGCCGTTACAACCTTAATTGGCGTCGTCGGAGCGCGAGCTCTGGAAGCGCGACGCGTGACGTGTCAATCATCTGAACACCCTCCAGAAACGCCGGCGAAGTTGAGAAACAAAGTTTGGAAAAGAGCCGCTTTAGTCACCGCCAAAAAATCGCACTGCTCTATGGTAATGCCGTCATTGTGTGTGTGCGTCTGTGTGTGTGTGTGTGATCCCAGTAATGCGGGAGTCTGCAGTTGCCTAAGCTGCTTGTATGGGAATATTGTAGGGAGTCATCGAGGATTGGGCCTTTTTTTATAGGAATTATGCATGTGTGTGCGAGTGTACGTGTGAGAGGGTGTGAGGGTAGGCGTGCACAACTTTGTGAGTTTGTGAGTGTACGTGTGCGAGTGACTGTGAGCGTGCGTGTGGCTGCCTGCGCGATTGTGTGTTTGCGTGCGTGTGTGTGTGTTTGTATGTGTGTGCGAGTGCGGGGTGCGCGCGCGCGCGCGGGGGGGGGGGGGGTGAGTGTCTGTGTGTGTGTGTGTGAGTGTGTATGTGTGTGTTTGTTTGGGATTAGCCTCTGAGAGATACGGAGTAGGAAGCCTCACAGGGGGAGCAGATCTCTCTGTCTTCCTCTAATTCTCAGTTTATTTGGGGACACGCAGGGTTAGTCATCTGGCGTTTCACTGTTTGCAAATACAAAACATGTGTGTGTGTGTGAGAGAGAGAGGGAGAGAGAGAGAGAGAGAGACAGGGAAAGAGTGAGAGAGTGGAAGAGAGGGAGAGAGAGACAAAGCGGGAGACAACGAGAAGAAGAAAAAAAACGAGACGGAAATAAAAGAAAATATTATGATTTGGAGATGATCGGTGCATGTGTATGTGTTTGCACTTGTGTGTGTGTGTGTGCACTCATGGTCCCTTTGTCGTTTGTCATTCTTCTGCTGTGCTGGTGGTTGTGGTTACTCTAAGTACGGGTGTTTCGGGTAAACAGACGTTTATGTGAAACGTAATTACAGTTCCAGTTTTAAACCTTGTCCTCCTGAGAGCGTTTCACGCACAGTGCTGGAGAGAACACATTGTGGGCAAGAAAGAAAACAGAGAAAGGGGGGTGTAAGTGTGTGTGTGTGTGTGTCTATGAGGACGTGTCAATACAGAGTACAATTGGAAGCGAGAGTTTCTCACTCTCGCAGCGGAAGCGAGAGTGAGAAAGAAAGGTCGAGTAAAACAACGGAGGAAAGGACTGAAAGAAACAAGAGGGCCAACGAGAGAAGGAAGCACACACACACCCTCCACACACACACACACACACCCTCCACACACACACACACACACCCTCCACACACACACACACACACCCTCCACACACGGACACACCCTCCACACACACACAGACACCCTCCACACACACACACACAGACACCCTCCACACACACACACACACACCCTACACACACACACACACACACCCTCCACACACACACCCTCCACACACACACACACACACCCTCCACACACACACACACACACACACCCTCCACACACACAGACACACACTCCACACACACACACACCCTCCACACACACACAGACACCCTCCACACACACACACACACACACCCTCCACACACACACACACACACCCTCCACACACACACACACACACCCTCCACACACACACACAGACACCCTCCACACACACACACACACAGACACCCTCCACACACACACACAGATACCCTCCACACACACACACACAGACACCCTCCACACACACACACAGACACCCTCCACACACACACACACACACACACACACCCTCCACACACACACACACACACCCTCCACACACACACACACACACCCTCCACACACACACACACAGACACCCTCCACACACACACACAGATACCCTCCACACACACACACACAGACACCCTCCACACACACACACACACAGACACCCTCCACACACACACAGATACCCCACACGGCGAGTGTCTTACATCGGAGCTCCAGGCGTATGAAGTCGGTGTTCCCCAGGTTCTCCAGGAAGACTCCGTAGGGAGCGGACGTCTTGAAGTAGAAGGAGATATCAGCGCTGGTCTCTCCATGGAAGGTGGGGAAGTGGAGATAGGAGGACGGCGTGGTGAAGGAGGCCGCGTTCCAGTAGTTACCTGGGGGACCGAGGGAGGGAGGGAGGGGGGGGGTGGAGGGAGAGGGGAGACCGAGGGGAGGGGGGAGCGGGAAGGGGGGATGGATGACAGGAGAGAGAGGGGGGGGGACAGGGAGGGAGGGGGGGGGGGTGTAGAGAGGGAGAGGACAGAGAGATATTTACTCTACTATATGAGGTTTCTGTGATGTCTCTAAAACTCTGTGATGAAACTAAAGACTGTGTACGTGCATGTGAGTGTGTGTGTGTGCGGGTGTGTGCGTGTGTACCCCGCTACAGTGTGTGTGTGTGAACTGTGGATCCTGGTTCAGTGTGATAAGCCCTCCCCAGTGACAGAGTTGGGCTCCTCCTTCTGCATCACATCCTGTCTTAGAGCAGAGGGCAGATAACAGCCGGCCACACAACCACACACACACACACACGCGCTCTCTCTCTCTCTCTCTCTCTCTCTCTCTCTCTCTCTCTCTCTCTCTCTCTCTCACACACACACACACACACACACACAGTCTCACACACGCACACTCTCACACACAATCTCACACAACCACTCTTGCACACACACTTACACAGACTTTCAAACACACACACACATGCAGGGCCATCCCATCCACTGAGAGTGGTTGTGATTGGGTTATTTGAAGTTAGTGTGGTGTATATGCACACACATGAAATACAGGCTCTGGTGTTTGGTAACAATGTGAACAGATGTAGATAATAAACACTTATATATATCAATGTTTATATGTATTCTATACACATTCCCACATACGCACAGACACACGCATACATGTACTAAGGCATGCACACACATTTACAAACACACACAGTTGGAGGTTACTGTATGTCAGGGGAGGTTGAAAGGCTATTGATTTGAGTTTAAATTGATTTTCATACAAACTTAAATACTCTTAGAAATGTTCTAAAAGCTCTGGCATTTTAGAATTCCTTTGGTTCTTTTGTTAGCCATCCAGCCCACCTATCTACTAGGACAGACGACAGGATTGAACAGTTTTCTACAAAATATGTCAATTTAAAGGATCCAGTGAGGTATGTAGTCTGATGTCCCACAGGGCCCTGCAGCACACACACATGTTCACACACACACACGCATGCATGCATGCATGCATGCATGCACACAAACACACAAAGAAGCCCACACACAAACACACACACACACACACGCATGCATGCATGCATGCACACAAACACACAAAGAAGCCCACACACAAACACACGCACACACACTAACCCTGACCCAGACCTAACTGTCATGGCTGAGGGGAAAACAGGAGGCATCGTGGATGCTTCCTGTTCCCTGCGTGTCCAGATGGATTATGGGCCATCGTTAGCACATGGTGAGGATGACTGACTGCTGTGTCTCTAGCCATTACAGTAACACACACACACGCGCGCACACACACACACTTACACACGCACATACACACAAGCGCAAACAGTGACACGCATATTGTGACAAACAGCACTGTCTCGCCCATCAATAACGTCACTTAACCTTGGAGCAAACCTTGGAGCGAGATAGAGGGAGAGAGAGA
Organism: Thaleichthys pacificus; assembly: GCA_023658055.1. Taxonomy (NCBI): domain Eukaryota; kingdom Metazoa; phylum Chordata; class Actinopteri; order Osmeriformes; family Osmeridae; genus Thaleichthys; species Thaleichthys pacificus. The sequence goes on along the minus strand of CM042872.1, from coordinate 5,392,531 downwards.
GAGAGATAGGAAGAGAGGAGAGTGAAAGAGAGAGGAGAGAGAGATAGGGAGAGAGAGGGGGGAGGGAGAGAGAGAGGGAGGGAGAGAGGGGAGGGAGAGAGAGGGAGGGAGAGAGAGGGGTTCAGAGAGATGAACAGTGATAGACACCAACAGAGGGGGCCAGTGACACGAGAGAGAAAACTACCGCAACTACTGTACAGCAGGTCCAGTAAATGAGCGAAGCCTAGTTCATGCATGCCACCTGGTTCAGGCATGCCACCTGGTTCATGCATGCCACCTGGTTCAGGCATGTCACCTGGTTCATGCATGCCACCTGGTTCATGCATGCCACCTGGTTCAGGCATGCCACCTGGTTCAGGCATGCCACCTGGTTCAGGCATGTCACCTGGTTCAGGCATGCCACCTGGTTCAGGCATGTCACCTGGTTCAGGCAGGCCACCTGGTTCAGGCATGTCACCTGGTTCAGGCATGTCACCTTGTTCAGACATGTCACCTGGTTCAGGCATGCCACCTGGTTCAGGCATGCCACCTGGTTCAGGCATGCCACCTGGTTCAGGCATGTCACCAGGTTCAGCCATGCCACCTGGTTCAGGCATGCCACCTGGTTCAGGCATGTCACCTGGTTCAGGCAGGCCACCTGGTTCAGGCATGTCACCTGGTTCAGGCATGTCACCTGGTTCAGGCATGCCACCTGGTTCAGGCATGTCACCTGGTTCAGGCATGTCACCTGGTTCATGCATGCCACCTGGTTCATGCATGCCACCTGGTTCAGGCATGCCACCTGGTTCAGGCATGTCACCTGGTTCAGGCATGCCACCTGGTTCAGGCATGTCACCTGGTTCAGGCAGGCCACCTGGTTCAGGCATGTCACCTGGTTCAGGCATGTCACCTTGTTCAGACATGTCACCTGGTTCAGGCATGCCACCTGGTTCAGGCATGCCACCTGGTTCAGGCATGCCACCTGGTTCAGGCATGTCACCAGGTTCAGCCATGCCACCTGGTTCAGGCATGCCACCTGGTTCAGGCATGTCACCTGGTTCAGGCAGGCCACCTGGTTCAGGCATGTCACCTGGTTCAGGCATGTCACCTGGTTCAGGCATGCCACCTGGTTCAGGCATGCCACCTGGTTCAGGCATGTCACCTGGTTCAGGCATGTCACCTGGTTCAGGCATGTCACCTGGTTCAGGCATGCTACCTGGTCTGGCTCCGAGTCATCTAGCTCATCAGCTACACCTCTGTTACATCACTCCCAGAAGTCCCTGATCAATAAGACGGCAATGTAAATACAGCACTGATATGTGTACACTCACCCGAGGCTGTTGTATTATTGTGCTGCTGCCACCCTCCACCTCCCCCGTCTTTTTTATTTATATTTTTTAGTCCACATCTCGGATGTCTACTCTATTTGCAACATACATGCAATATCATTGCATGTATGTTGCTGCTAATTTTAGAGGCAGGGAATGCTTCCCTGAGATACAGCCACTCCGCTAAAGTCCAACATATCCATGTCTATAGTGATCAATAAATGGTCTTGACTGAACTATAGTACAATAATGACATTAAACTCTGTGCTACAGTAACTACAACAACATAAATCGAGTAACTTCAGTAACTGCAGCAACTCCAGTAATTAGAACAACTCAACAATATACTAGTCATTTCAGCAACTAGAATACAACAACTACAGTAAAATATAGCTGCAAGCAGCAATGGCGGATTCCTCCTTCAAGATGGCAAAATGTTGTAAAATTGACAGATAGTTACACTGGGATTAACCAAAAGACTTGAAACTAATTTCTGTC
>CM042872.1:5388536-5390626 GCA_023658055.1 Thaleichthys pacificus | reverse complement strand
TGAGCAGGAGATGCGAGCGCTCTGGGGGGAAAGGACAGGGAAACAGACGCACCACGGGACTGAAGGGGATAGAAGGAGGAGACATAAAAAGGTTGGTTCACTTTCGGAACAACTTTTACAGATAATTAATAAAGGTAACCTGTAGTATTGTACATTTCTACGTGTTTTTTTTTACTTGTATGTATATTGTGTCATTCCTCGCCTCCCTCCCCTCCCCTGCTGTTGGACCATCGTCCCTGTCAGTTCCAACCCCCCGATTCTTCCTCACCTTACAAAATGTCCATTCCAGAACCCCCCCCGAACTCTTTACCTCTCCTGATGTAGTTCATGTCTCGATCTGACAGAGCCGCTTAGAGTCTTGACGATCCGTAGGGTGACCCCTACTCAACCCCTCTGAATCCTTCTCAGCTCGGCGCTTACGGAGAATGTCACGGTTAACCGCTACGGATGGTGTCTCTCTCCCTCTCTCTCTCTCTCTCTCTCTCCCTCTCTCCCTCTCTCTCTCTCTCTCTCCACATACTTACGGAGAATGTCATGGTTAACCGCTACGGATGGTCTCTCTCTCTCTCTCTCTCTCATCTCTCTCTATCTCTCTAGCTCTCCTCTGTCTCTCTTCCCCTTCGCCCTCTCCTCTCTCTCCCTCTGCCTCCTCCCTGCTCTCTGCTCTCTCTCTCTCCTCTCAGTCTCTCTCGTCTCTCTCTCGCGCTCGTCTGTCTTCTCTCCCTCTGCCTTCTCTCTCTCATCTCTCGCTCGTCATCTCTCTCCGCTCTACTCTCCTCTGGTCTCTGTCTCGGTCTCTCTCCCGCTCTCTCTCTCTCTCTTCTCCTCTCCCCTCTCGACCTCTCTCTCTCGCTCTTCTCTCTCTCTCCACATACTTCAGGAGAATGTCATGGTAACCGCTACGGATGGGCTCTCTCCTCTCATCCTCTCTCTCTCTCTCGTCTCTCTCTCTCTCTTCCTCTCTCTGTCTCTGTCTCTGTCCTCTCTCATCTCTCTCTCTCATCTCTCTCTCTCTCTCTCTCTCTGGTCTCTCTCCCCTCTCTCTCTCTCTCTCTCTCTCTCTCTCTCTCTCTCTCTCTCTCTGTTCTCATGTCTCTGTCTCTCTCCCTCTCTCTCTCTCTCTCTCTCTCCCTCTCTCTCTCTCTCTCTCTCTCTCTCTCTCCTCTCTCTCGTCTCTCTCTCTCTCTCTCTCTCTCTCTCTCTCCACTGTGGCTTAACAGAAGGAGACCTTTCAGAAGTATGGTCTCAGCCCTCATAATTGACCACCGTGTCGTTAGCGCGGGGTTGCTAAGTGGCTCCAGGGCCAGGGAGCATCTTGGTAACTCCATGGTTTGATTGGTTTGGTCTGGTGCAGAGGGCCCAATGGAGCAGCCCTGGAAAGTTAGTTCAAACCCCACCCATTTAGCAGCGCGGGCAGACTAAAGCAAACGATTTCAGATCTCCCTCCAACTGAATTCCATTGGGCTGGAGAGTGTGTGTTCTGAATGGTGATGTGGCTGACATTTACACTGATCTAATTACAGTACTGCTCTCAATGATAAGGTACCCCTACCAGCTACAAAGGGCAGCAGAGAGAACAACAGACACCCTTAGAACTAGTGTGTGTGTGTGTGTGTGTGTGTGTGTGTGTGTCTGTGTGTGTGTGCGTGTTTGTGTGTGTGTGACCCAGACAACAGGCCAGGCAGGCCAGCGAGGGCGTTGGGGTTCCACTGAGGTGAAGGTCAAAGGTGAAAATGTCACAACTCAGGGACTTGGCCAATTAAGACTGTGTAGTGCACACACACACACACACACACACACACACACACATCTCCAGGGGACTGCAGTCTTCTCCAGTGTAATGGGATGAAGCTGCAGCAGTCTGCATGAAACTGATGATTTATCTCTACTGCTCCTTCTTGTTCTCTCTCTTATTGTACTACTGCAGTTTGTATGGTGTGTGTGTTTGTGTTACTGTATGTGTGTGTGCATGTTTAGGTGTGTGTCTGTCTGTCTGTCTCTATCCCTGTATGCATCTATGTGTTCTGTCAGTATATTCCCTTCAGTCTAGATTCATCATGAACCCCCACTGCCTCAGTAAACACCGGTAT
>CM042872.1:5336036-5383536 GCA_023658055.1 Thaleichthys pacificus | reverse complement strand
GAAATTGAGACCAAAACTCAAAATCAACACTGCTCCCTCCCTCCCTCTCTCATCTCTCTCTCTCTCACCCTCCCTCCCCCTCCTACTCCCTCCCTCCCTCACTCAGCCCCATCTCCGCCTCCAGACATACACACCCTCAAAATACACACAAACGCCTTAAGATACACACACACACACACCAAAGCTTTAGACACAGACACACTGCGCACGCAATCACATACTGTCATCACACACACATACGGACATAAAACATGATTTACACACACATTCAGTCGACATATACATACACACACACACACACCTTCTCTGTTGGTGGGGTTTGTGTAGGCATATCAGCGGCCTGGGGGCGGGAGGGCAGGGCAGACCAAGCAGTGGCAGCTGTAGGCTGGTCTGAAGAACATCTGATCTCCTCCTCTTGATGCCCTTGGTGGAATTGCATCTACGCATGGAGGCGTCACACCCTCAATTACTCTAACAAGCAGTGAGATGAGACAACACCAACAGCTAAACCACATGTTGCTATGCATCCCCTGCAACACACACACACACACACAGACACACACACACACACACAGACACACAGAACGCACACAGACCACAGCACACGCAGACACACACACACAGACACACATACACACACACAGACACACACAAGACACACACACAGACACACAGACACACAGACATGCACACAGACACACACACAGACAAACACGGAGAAACACACACACTATTAGTCAACACACACACTGACAGACTGAAAACACAGAGAAACACACACACTATTAGTCAACACACACACTTCAAACCAGCCTCATTATATGGCTAGGCAAGGCAAGGCCGGAACAGAGGATGTTTAATAGCTGTGGGCTAACAGCCATTCAACTAAACCATCCTTCCCGACTGAGACGCTTAACTCTCCACCTGTAAATATTGATGGTGTTTTACAAAAGAGAGGTTAAAAACTTGTTATCCTGCCAGATTGAATAGACTCTGTCTACTGGAGGAGAGCCACGCTAGGAAAGTAGAGATATGAGGGATGGGTTTTTCTACTGTGCTTTGTGATCCCTGGATCAGACATCCAGGCCAGGCCAGGCCAGCCAGGCCAGCCTAGGCTAGCCCAGACAAGTTCATTCAATACCATTCCCTTCCAATTGAATTCCAGTCCATTCTAGTCCAGTCTAGTTTAGATAGATAGCAAAGAGAGAAAGAGAGAGAGAGAGAGAGAGAGCAAGACACAGAGAGAGAGGCCAGATAGAGAGGGAGAGAGAGAGAAGCGTATATCAGAGAGAACAGAGGACCAGTGCAGTGTGAGGGAATGAGAGAATTGGAGATAGCTGGTAAGAAAGAATGATATTTTATTCATAATTACACCTTATATTATTTAACGTGCAGGGACTTCCATAGACTCGTGATCTATTCATGGGAGTCCGTCAGCTTGTAACAGTTGTCTTTGTTCTCATTTATCACTTGTCTACTGTGTGCGCACACACACACACACCCACACACATACATAAAACACACGCACAACCACGCACACACACACAGATACACACACACACATACCCACAAGCAACATAGACAACACACACACAGATACACACACACACATACATAAAACACACGCACAACCACGCACACACACACACAGATACACACACACACATACCCACAAGCAACATAGACAACACACACACAGATATACACACACACATACCCACAAGCAACATAGACAACACACACACACACACAGATACACGTACACACATACCCTACAAGCAACATAGACAACACACACACAAATAGACTCTTTTACACACATGAACACACACACACACCTCCCAGTCTATAAGAAGAAGGTGCAGAAGCATAGTGACAGAGATGAGCTACATGTCCCTTTGTCTTTTGTCCTGGGCAAACACAACTGTATGACCTAGTCACCTCAAAAGACCAAGGCACTCTGAGTCATAGAAACAGTTATATAGTAAGCCAGTCAGCACAGCCTTATACTGTAAACAGCCAGTCAGTATGCACAGCCTCATAACCAGCCATTCAGTAATGACAGCCATGTAAATAGCCAGTCCATAAGCACAGTCATATAAACAGCAGGCTGGTATAGCACAGCTTATACGGTAAACAGCCAGTCAGCAGAGCCATATAAACAGTCAATTATAACTGGTTATATAAGCAGCCAGTCATTAATGACAGTAAGACATACAGGCAGAACAGGAGGGGAGGTAGTGAAGTCTCACCTTAATATTGGTGAGTCTGTACTCGTTCTAAAGCTCTCTCTCTCTTTCTTCTCTCCTCTCTCTCTCTCTCTCTCTCTCCTCTCTCCTCCTCTCTCTCTCTCCTCTATCTCAGTCTCTCTCTCTCTCTTTGTGTACTTCCCTCCCTCGTCGATCTCTGTCCCTCTCCTCTCTCTCTCCCCTTCTCTCTCTCTCTCTGTCACTCATCTCTCTCTCTCTCCCCCTTCTCTTCTCGCTCTCTCCGCTCTCTCTTCTCTCTCTCTCTCTCTCTCACTCTCTCTCTCCTCTCTCTCTCTCTCTCTGTACTGCATCAAGGGGAAAGTTAAAAGTGTTTTCTTCCACTCCAGAGAGGAGAGTTTACCCTGCTGTGGAGTTCTGTTACCTCCTGGGAATGAGACGCTAATCCTGCAACGTAATGTAGCACTTACATGAAGAGGACACACACACGCTCACACACACGCACGCTCACCCACACACGCACACACACAGATGCACACACACTCTGATGATGAAGATCCCTCTAGTTGGCATGGAGGAGGGTTCAGGGGATTGCCCCCCTGTCTGTCTGGTCGGCCAACTGGACACGTGAGGCTTAGAGATGGGGCTTTGGTCCAGGAAGTCCTCACCTCACTCCTCCTCCCCTTCCTTCTCCTTCTCCCTCCCTCACCTACCTCCCTCTCTCCCTCATCTTCCCTCCTTCCTCCCCCTACCTCCTCCCCTCCCTCCTCCTCCCCTCCCTCCTCCTTCCCTCTTTCCTCAACTACCTCCTCCCCTCTTCCTCTCCTCCTCCTCCCTCTTCCTCCTCCCTCCTCACCTACCTCCTCCATCCTCAGCCTCTGCTCCCCCCCTCCCCTCCACCTACCTACCTCCCTCCTCCTCCCCTCCTTTCCCGTCTCCCCTCCTCTCACTACCCCCCTGCTCCACTCACAGACATAGTTTAGCTTGGCTGCCCAGCCTCATGAATAGCTCCATTTAGCAGGCTAAACACCATTAGCATTGTAATAGAGGGCACCCATTGGCAGAAGTAGGGATTTCCCCCGACATGTAAGCATTAGCACGCTACCCAGAACCTCTGCTATGTGGAGGGGACATTCCCTTGGCAGTAAGGCTCATGGGGTAGCATTACACAATTACAGCTATGCTAGGACATCATTCACTAGCATTGTTAGCAAGAGTAGCTAATGTAATAGCATTACAGCTATGCTAGCATGTCATTTGCTGCAGTATTTAAACAGATTTCGCTTTAATCGAGCTTTCCCAGTGAAAGATTAGGGTCGCCTAAAACGGCTGTAATTCCAGAGCAAAATCCCTCAAAGATGTCCGTTTAGAACTAGCAGTAGAGTATTTTCTATATCCTGCACACAGAAACAGACTAAAGACTATATGAGCTACGTAAGAGTCTTGCAAGTCTATCAGTGGTGTTAGATATTTTACAAGGGGGGGGAATTATCCTGTAAGTAACACAAAGTATTGTGAGGGAAATTGATGCGCTTTGGAATTGTGTAATGTCAGAAATTAATATAAAACAAAGATCTGTCATCCAAAAGTAGGCTCTTGTAACAAAAAGTTATTTGAGTCAGAGGCTGGAACGAAATAACAAGCACGAGAAAACAACCAGTATCTACTTCACTGTTGTTTTGTTGACAACAACAGTGACCTAAGATTCAAGTGCATGTTTGTTCATGTGTGTGAGAATCTGTCTATAGTAAACTTGCGTGTGCGTATTTGTATGTTTGCGTATCTGAGTGTGTGGGTGTGTGTGCGTCTGAGTGTGTGTGTGTGTGAGTGATGTGCATCTACTGTATGAGTGAATGTGTGGTGTGTATGTTAGCCGCGTGTGTGTGTGTGTTGACAAACCTCTTAAATAGCCATGGACTCATCCAGGGTGAAACAGCTTGTTATGCTAATAGCAGGCCTCTCATTACATTTGAATCTGCCCAGCTAGCATTGTGAGCTCCCGATCGTAAGGGTCACACCGAACGCAATGTTGGCCATGTATTGGTCAGAGAATTCTGTACAGACTCTACTGTTCCCTGTAGTATAATATTATACTGGTCTTAGAGGAAGAGGGCAAGTACTGCTCTTTAGTGACAGCACTTTCGTGAAGTGGCCAGGTGTGTGTCTCTACTGTACTGTAGGCTTCAGGGGTGTGTGTGTGTGTGTGTCACCCTCTAAACATTGCATGCTGTGGTAGAGTTAGTTGCTGGATTAAAGCATTATGTAGAGTTAGGCTGAAAGGAGAGAGGAGGGTGGAGGAGGGAAAGAGAGGGAGGGAGGATGGAGAGAGGAGAGGCAGGAAGAGGAGAGGGAGGGAGGGAGGGGAGGGAAGGGGGAGGGAGGGAGCGGAGGCGGGAGAGGGAGGGAGAGGAGAGAGGGAGGGAGGATGGAGGGTATGGAGGGGGGTGGTGGAGACAGGAGGGGTGAGACAGGGTGCAGTACAGACAGTCAGTACCTAGCAGACAGACTGTGATGTCCACCGCACACTTCAATTACCTTGCGGTGAGAACGCCACGTCACACAGTAAATAGCTGTCATTCGAACTGCAGCAGCAATAACTGTGGTCCTGTTCATCCAGGCTTAAGTTTTGGAATGTTAATTATTTTGTCTCTCTCTTTTTCTCTCACTCTCTCTCCCGGTCTCCTCTCTCTTCCCCTCTCTCTCTCTGCCACTCTCTCTCTTTCCTGTCTCTTTTCTCCTTACCCCCCTCCAAGCTAAACAGGCACAGCACACAGTCACACACACACACACACACATGGTTCTGATGTCTGAGGATAGTTTACGGAGAGTCCCACGGACAGCTGTCCACTACACAGCTGACTCATTTGCTAAGTAAACCCAACACCCCTCGTTTCCCTCCCCCCTCTCTCCTCTCTGTCTCTTTCCCTCCCTCCCCCCTCTCTCACTCTGTCTCTTTCCCTCTCTCCTCTCTCTCTTCCGTGCCTGTCCCTTCTTTTCTGATAGCTATTTCTAGAGAACTAGACCATCCCTCTGTTTACCAGGACAGGAAGTGAAAGAGAGAGAGAGAGAGAGATGGATGGATGGATAGAGAGAGAAAGCACAGGAAGACAGGATGAGGATGGAGGGATTTTAGGAGAGGAGGTGAGGGTGACGATGGAGAGAGCAGCCTTGACTGACAAGAGGGTACAGGAGAGGGATGGAGAGAGAGAGAGGAGAGAGAGAGAGAGAGAGAGAGAGAGAGAGAGAGAGAGAGAGAGAGATGAGAGAGAGAGAGAGAGAGAGATGTAGCCTCTGTATACCTTACCAGACACACGCGTTTAGTTATTTGTCTCCTGATAACCTCATAACCAACTATAATGACATATTTTACACCAACCATACACCTGCTTTAAACTATATTTAATCTATTACCTCTCACCATTCACAGAATCAAAGTACATATAAAATTGCATTCCAGCCTGCAGTTCCCCAATATAACTAATGAAGGTGAAATGGCCAGTCTGAATCTTATTAAACTAACAACAATACTGTAGTTGGCTGCAAACCAAAATGGAAAGCTAAAGTGCTTTTCTGACCGTGATTCCCTCCGATGGAAAACACAGATATCAAACGTCATGCCGTGAAATGACGGCATGATACCGGAGCAGAACACAAGGAGAATCAAACCGAGAGGACAAGAAAACTGCTCACCTTGGCAACGCTGAAAAGAAACTAAACTAACGCCCACCAAACTAGCAGCTGCACTGATGGAGACTGGCAGAGAACGTGGATATGTCTTCCTCGAGTGGTGCCGGCTTGTTGCAGTGAATGATAAACTTAGTTGGGCAGCACTAAATAACAGTTGTTTGCATGTAAACACACAGGCATTACAACAGGAGGGGAGCTAACAGGTGCTTTTCCTGTAAGCTCTCATCACACACACATGCACGCACACTCCCACCCGCTCACATCACACACACATGCTCATATCACACTCACATGCTTACACGCACATGCTCACTGGCAGTCACACACACAAGTGCTGGCGCAGACACTTACTACTGTGTGTTATACTTACACACACACACACACACTCAGACATGCAAGCTCACACACACACACTCACACACTCACACATGCAAGCTCACACATAAACACATTGATCTCAGTTCAGAGCTGTGCACTCCTAGTCCTTCAGACAAAGCAGACAAAGCAGACAGCATCTTTCCACTTTACCTCAGACTGGATCAATAACAAACCCTTTTGAACAGGAAATAACAGAGGAATACAAAAAACCAAAGCTAGTCACACACACACACACTAACACACAATAACACCCTGACACACATATGCATACACACACTATCTCTCTCTCACACACACACTGAGGTAGAAACAGAGGATCATCTTCTTGGCGATTTTCCATGGGTGACCAGATGAGAGAGGGATCATTCTATAAATCAGATGGATATCTCTGGCCTAGTGGGGTCTGAGTCTGCGTGTCTGCCTGCTCCAGACCTGGGGACTCACCGTTCGTTGTTAATATTGGCGAATTGATGTAATGTAGTGTAATGTATGATGCAACAATAATATGCTCCTGGACCACTATAAAAAACGGAATGTAATACGAAGATGGCAAATCTAGCTGTTTAGAAGATTTAGCACACACTGCATTTCATCAAGAGCGCATTTTTAGAGACAGGTATGACTTTTTTGCACAATGAATTGAGTGGCTCGTTAGCAGATATCGTTCCCCTAAATCCATTTCAGTGGAATTATGCGAGGATCTAAGACCAACTTTACAAAGACCAACAAGGAGAACGAATGCCATTCCAGTGCACATTCAGGTGCTATCAACCTTGGGTATCATGGCGACGGGCACTTTTCAGCGTGAGCTTGCTGATCGGTCTGGAATCTCACACCCCTCCATCAGTCAAGCGATGCCTGCTGTTTTACACGCAATCATCAGTAAATCCCGTCAGTACATTATTTCCCATACACGCCTGTGTACAGCTACGGCCTTTTTCGCACTTGATTTGAAATCAAACCACTTGTTTTTGTATTTCTGCCAACGAGCGCCTCTGAGAAGACGTTGCGATGACAGCAATCGCTATACCTTTTCCCAAACAATATTCATATGTTGGTGGTCAAACCGTCAAAGCACTAGCCTGGTCCTAACCAGACTCTCGTACATTTCATTTGTACAGAGAGTCTGGCCTCGCTCCATTGACAAGCGTTGACTTCCTTGTAGGCGGGTACTCTGTTGAAGTTTAAAACTATTGGATCTGCCCAGAGCCACTCTGATCTGCCATAACCAATCGCTAGCGTTCGCCTTAGCCAACTCCTTCACCACTACTGTAACAGAGCTAGCTGCCGTAGCTGGAAAATCAAACTGTTCCCGAACCCCGTGGGGAGGAGGGCCACAACATCATGGCCACCAACAAAACTCAGCAAAGCTTGTTCTTGCTCCGGCTTTAGTTTATAGATATTCGGCAGTGTTGCCACAACGGACCGAATGGCTTCGCTCGCATCTTTCTCCGCCGCCATTACGGAACTACAACACAAACTAGCGCACGACATCAACGTCATCGTTCTCAGCCACTCCCTCTATTCGCTGATTCGCCGGTAGAAAATCAACCTGAAAAATCTGATTTACGTACCGAATGGCCAGACCTAGTAGAGAAGCAAAATCCAAATTGAGCGGAAGTACGTAGGAGGGCAGAGCCAGGCTATCAAAGCACCGCTAAGTGTTCAAGTGTTCCGAATAAAATGTTGTGGTTGCACTCAACCTCCAACACCAAAACCTCCATTTCCTTTTGGGAAAGATATTTTTCTTTCCTTTCTTTTCTTGCTCCATTTTCATTTTAACTTGTTAGCTCCCTTTTTATTGGTGGTGATTCAACTAATTGAGATAATATGGGGCGTTTCGTATGCAAATGTTTACTTGTGTTTGTGCACTTGAGATTTATAAATGAAAATCTCCTAGAAGTGTGCGTACGCCGCTCATTCAAACGTTTGATAAATCGCACCTTGAAGTGTTTGTGGGAATATTCCAAACCTCCACGTACAACAATGTCTACGCAAGCTTGATAGATGAGGCCCCTGGATTATAATTACGAAGCTATTAAGACATTGTTATGACATTATTATGACATTATTGAATAATCCTGTTCCAGACTAAGATTACATCAGAAACAGATCCTGGAGGCTTGAGGTTGTAATCCAGACTGTTTGCCGGCACCCTGCTAAACCATTAAACCAGCCAACAGACACACTAAATATGTGATCAAATATAAAATAACCATAATTCGCCCCTAGCAGAGGGTGTGTGTGTGTGTGTGTGGGGGGGGGGGGGGGCTGCCCACCATGCCCAGATTTGAGAGCACACACATAGACACACAAACACACACTGTGGTTATGATGTGGTTCACTGAGTCCAGAGCAGAATAGTTGAGAAGTGTAATGTGATGTTGACCCAGGTCAGAAATGTCATGGTGTGGACAAACTGAGAGGGGAGGAGGAGGGGCAAGGAGGGGGAGGAGAGAAGAGGAGGAGGAGGAGGGGCAAGGAGGGGGAGGAGAGAAGAGGAGGAGGAGGAGGGGCAAGGAGGGGGAGGAGAGAAGAGGAGGAGGAGGAGGGGCAAGGAGGGGGAGGAGAGAAGAGGAGGAGGAGGAGGAGGAGGGGCAAGGAGGGGGAGGAGAGAAGAGGAGGAGGAGGAGGGGCAAGGAGGGGGAGGAGAGAAGAGGAGGAGGAGGAGGGGCGAGGAGAGAAGAGGAGGGGGAGGAGAGAAGAGGAGGAGGAGGGGCAAGGAGGGGGAGGAGAGAAGAGGAGGAGGAGGAGGGGCGAGGAGAGAAGAGGAGGAGGAGGGGGAGGAGAAGGAGAGAGTGAAGAACTGGGGGAACAAGAGGAAGGAGGGGGGAGGGAAAGAGGGGAAGGAAGGCAAAGCCCTAAGGACTAGGCTTCACCCTCTAGGAGGGGGGAGGAGGGGGGCAGGAGGGAACACAAGGAGAGGGGTATGGCATGCAGAAACAGTTTGGTGTCTAGACTTCTGTAGAGACTGCATTTATGTAATTTAAGGATATGCTGGAGATTATTTCGAATCTACACACGCATACACGCACACACACGCAAACACACACAGGCACACACACTGACAGGCACACACACAAACACACACAGGCACACACACTGACAGGCACAGACCCAAACACACGTTGAAGAGATTTGTATGTGATTAACAATAGTCAGGATTATCCAGAGGTCATTATTAGAGAGCAACTGGACGGATACGGTATAGAGGGGGGATGTGTGTGTGTGTGTGTCAGAGAGAGCGTGTATGTGTGTGCGTGTGTGAGTGCGTGTGACAGAGAGAGAGAGAGAGAGAGAGAGAGAGAGAGAGAGAGAGAGAGAGAGAGAGAGAGAGAGAGAGAGAGAGAGAGTGTGGGGTGAAACAAAGGTGAAGAGAGAAAGTATTAGTGGAGGGAGAGGGACGGAGGTGAGATTCAAGCAGCAGGGGACTGAAACGACAGAGACATGGAAAGAAAAGAGGGATGAAGAGAGCGACATGAAAGAGAGAAGATGGGAGACAGAGAGAGTGAAAAAGAAAGAAAGGGGAGAGATGAAGTGAGGGAGAGAGAGAGAGAGAGAGCGAGAGAGAGAGAGAGAGAGAGAGAGAGAGAGAGAGAGAGAGAGAGAGAGAGAGAGAGAAAGAAAGAAAGAAAGAAAGAAAGAAAGAGAGAGAGAAGGAGAGAGGGAGAGAGAAAAAGAGAAGGAGAAAGAGAGATGAAGGGGGGGAGGGGATGGGAGGGAGAGAGACAGACAAGGAGGGAGACAAAGAGAGAGAGAGAGAGAGAGAGAGAGAGAGAGAGAGAGAGAGAGAGGGGGGGGGGGGGGGGCGAGCTGAAGGGAGGGAGAGAGACAGAGAAGGAGGGAGGGAGGGAGGTAGAGATAAAGGGAGGGAGATGTAATGGATGAGCAAAAGGTGAGTACAGGAAGGGACCTCTGTCTGAGTGAATGTTCCCCCTCCACCCCCACCCACTGAAACAGGACCTTGAACAAGGGTTAATGGACCATATCTACTTTTAATACACGCACACCCACACACACGCAAACACACAGTAAACACACACACACACATACAAACACTCACATGGACACACGCCCTTTCATGCAGTGACGATGCTGATGTGTCCTATATATCCAGCCATGTTTATCCTCCTACAAGCCTGTGTCCGAGAAAGACAAGACAGGCATCCCAAATAGTTCACCAGCTCACTGGGCATGGATGAAGCTCACACACACACACACACACACACACAAATATAAAGTTTATTCACAAACAACCCCATAACTGTGGTCTCTCTCTCTCGTTCTATCTCTCTCTCCTCCCTCACCTCCCTCACCCCTCTCTCCTCTCTCGACGCTCTCTCTCCACCCTCACCTCGTTCTAGTTCTCCTTCTCTCTTCATCACCCTCATTTTCTCCCTACCCCCTCCCGAAACACAGCAACACGGGCACACACACACACAAATGCACAAACACACACACACGTTAGCATACACACGTGAATACACGCGCGCAAATACACCTGCATAATTACACAAACACATGACCACACACACACAAATACACACAGACAGAAAAACACACACTTACACATACAATACATACACACACACACCTATCTAGTTTAAAAATGACTGGTTAGCTACAGTACTAACTCCCTCTCTCTCTCTCACTGTGCTTCCAGGCCTAGCAGAGAGAAGGGAGGGGAGAGGGGAATGTTTTAGTCAATGGAAGTAGCCCAAAGATTAATTCACTTAATCTCGGCCAGTAAATGGGGTATTCAAGCGGCTTAAAAAAACAAATTGAATGCAAAGGCTGAGAGTAATAACAACATTTGTCTTAGCACAGTCACAATGCCCTTTTCCTCCACACGCTTCCACATCAGCTGCTAGCTAGATTTCCTGCATCCATTTACAGATGTGGGTACACAGTCTCTCTCTCTCTCTCTCTGTAGACCCACTAGAGGACACTATTTAAAAGGATATTTTCAAAAATGTCTTCTGGGGGAACACGCCCCCAGACCCCCCTAGTTTTGCTGGGTCACAGGGAAAATAATAGGTTAGCCCCCCCAAAAGTGGGAACCTAGATTCGCCCCTGACACAGTCAGAACGTTCCTTTACAGGTGTGGGTATGATCTCTCTCTGACACACACACACACACCTTCACGCAAGCAAGCATACAACAAAGGAAGTGAATAGGGATGGAGAAGAAAATAAAAATGGGTGCGATATTAAACCTAACTGCAATTTGACTGAGAAGCAATTCTACCCAGCTAAACCGATCCATCTGATAGAATTCCTATTCATGTCTTTCAACATGATAACAAGTCCATTGCTGCTCTCCCACAAATTATCTTTGAACATTACGTTTCTCTGCCAAGGAATGTGGAGTGCATCAGTATCATCTGACAGACAACAACAATAACACAGGCTGACCGTGGGCAATATTAACGAGACATTCGTAGATGTGGTGGTATTGTAGTGTTGTATGAAGAGGGCTGTTCTCCATCTTAGGAGGAAGATTGTATGGTTCCCTGCTCCTAGCTCTGGCTCTGACGAAGACAGTGGCTGGATGTAATCTGACTGATTAAAAGAACACTGGTGACCGTAAGTGACTGTGCGTCACTGGTGATGCTCCGGGGGCGAGCTGCCTTCCACGAGCTCTGTCTCTCTCTCCCTCTCTCTCTCTCTCTCTCTCTCTCTCTCTCTCTCTCTCTCCCTCTCTCTCTCTCTCTCTCTCTCTCTCTCTCTATCTCTCCCTCTCTCTCTCTCTCTCTCTCTCCCTCTCTTTCATCAGTGACGTCCCACCTCTCGCTTCCACTGTTCCCTTCCGCCCTTCCATCTCTCTCTCTCTCTCTCTCTCTCTTCTCCCCCACCCCTCCTCCCCTCTCCTCAATGCCTATATCCGTCCCCTTCAGCCCTCCCCTCCGCCCCACTCCTCCATCCCTCCACCACACCCCTCCCTTCCACCCCTCCGTCCCTCTCCTCAATCCCTTCATCTCTCCCTTCATCTTCCTGGAACCTGTTTCCTAACCAGGCCGATAGGCCGTGACGGGTGCTAATAGGAACACATTCCACTAGAATAACTTTAGGCCTCACTGTCACATGTACGTCCCGACACACAGTGTGCGTGCGTGTGTGTCTGCCTGGCCGTGTATGGATGTGCATGTGTGCGTGTGCCTTCGTATGTGTGTCCGAGCACGCCTGAGAGGGTATCAGCCTGGCAGGACATTGTTAAGGGAATTATACTTCAAGACTTGTCAGTGTGGGTTTATATAACCCTGGAGGGTGCCAGTGATGGAGGGGAGATAGGACGCATAGAGCGGCCCAGGAAGCGTTCTCTCAGGAGGAGCACAGAGATGTGTTCTACCCATCAGCCCTGCTCTTCCAGGTCTGTTTAGATTCAGTCAGGAGACTCCGCGGGTCACTATGTTATCGACAGGTTTCAGAAACGTCGGTCTCTGGGGGGCGGGAAGGGCCTCGTTTCGCAACGTCTCTCCACCAGAGACACCCGACCTGAGACCTGGACTCCGCATCCGAGAGCAGAGAGCTAAGATACCCCATCCCTCCCTCTGTCGGAGCAATGGCGGATCTCGCGGTCGAGGCTGAGGTGGTGTGTGTGTGTGCGGGGGGGGGGGGGGGGGGGGGTAAGAAGCAAGAAGACAGCCCTGTCAGTGCATGTGGGGGGGGCTGGGTGTGTGTCATACCACGGCGATGGCGCCCACGGCCGCACAGAGCCCTGCGGAGTCTGCCGCCTGAACCAGCGGCCCTTCCTCCAGCGCGGGACGGCGTTCTTAAATACTGTCGGTGATTAGGTGAGTCAACTCATTACGACTCCCACAGAAAGAGGTCGTGTGGGAGAGCTGTCTGTCCCTGGTGTTTTCTATTACAGGGAGATTAGACCTGGCTTTGTGACTAGTCCTTCAGTCTCAGACTTCACTGTAGACTGTGGATCATCTACTCTGATCCTGTTACCCTCTCTCTCTCTCCCTCCCTCTCCCTTTCACACAAACACACACGCACACACACACAGCGCACAAGCCCAATGGATCCCAGACCCTCTGACACGATCAGATTTCATTCACACACTTAGAGGTATGCATCGACGCGAGCGAGCGAGCAAACAAACAAACGGTCAAAAGCGCACTCGCACACCCACCCGCACGCACGCTCACTCACACAGGCGCGCACGCACACCCCATTTATCAGACACGCAGGTAGAGAGAGTGATAGAGATAGCCCGAATGGGTGAAACGAGGAGCGAAGGGGAGATTGGATGGGTGGGAGTAAAGTGGAGATGGAGAAAGAAGAATGAGAGGGGGAAAGGAGGGGAGACAAGAGGGGAGGGAGAGAGAGGTGACAGGGATCACACTGTGCCATAGAGAGAGAGGGGGAGGTGGTGGACGATATGTTTAAAGATAGGGACGAAAGAAAGAAAGAATGGTAAAAGAGAGCAAGAGTGAAGTGAGGAGGGAGTGGAGGAAAATAGGAAGGGAAGGAACAATCCAAAATGGGGAGGTTAGATACGGGAGGGAGAGAGAGAGAGAGAGAGAGAGAGAGAGAGACAGAGAGAGAGACAGAGAGAGACAGAGAGAGAGAGAGAGGGAGATTTATTGAAAAAAGGAGAGGAAAGGAACGACAGATAAAAGGAGAGGGGGAACGAGCAATTTAAACAGAGCAGGGAGAGTGGAAGAGAGAAATGGCAGTGCAATTAACAGCAAGACCTCGTTTCCTAGCCCTGACTCACCTGTCTCAGCAGATGATAAATCTACCAGGCTACATGCTCACACACACACACACACACACGCACACTTAGACACATTCACACTTAGACACATTCGCACTCACCCACACACGCATCAATACCTTAGCACATTCTCTTTACCACTCTTTCTCCCCAACCCCTCCTCCGCCTCCCCTGTCTTTCTTTCCCTCTCTCTTTTTCTATCTCTTCCACTCAGGGCGGTTCACTCCACCACTTTGACTCTCTTCTGTCACTATATGTAACAAGTCCACTGTCACATATGGGATGAAAGAAAGGATTTGCCAAGGAACCAAGAACTTCACACACACAAACACACACACAGAAACACATGTGCATACACAGACATACACAGAAATACACACACAATCGCACCGTCACACACACGCACAGTCACATGTGAGAGAGACTGGAGATTATCCGCGCCGACACACAAGACACTCTCGGAGAATCTTCCGGTCACACACAGGTAAACACAAACTGGATGATCTAATCTGGGCTAACAGGGCCAAGTCCTTAACCCCAGTGTTAATCCTATTATTCCCAGCTCCTGGTGTGAATGATGATGGAGCCAGACACTGATCTGAGATCAGTCCCACCTGTCGCTTCCCTATCCCGCCTCGTCGGCGGTTAAAACCCTTATCTGGCCTCAGATCAGAGTCTAAGAGCCTCCTCGTCAGCAAACACTGACAGAGAGAGGACAGGGTGTCTGGCCTGTGTGTGTGAGAGTGTTGCAAGTCATGATGGTAGGACACATGGGCAGGTTAGCGTAGCTGTTTACAAACAAACAGCATGGATAATGGCGATAGTCAATCCTTGGCCGTCAAAATGCTGATCCAACTTCATAAATGTGCGGGCACTAAGATCAAAACACTTGGCCACACACTGGCATACACACACCAATCATCTTCGACACAGGTGACAGTCCCTCCATCAGGCTGTTATATTTTAAATCTTATTCAGTTGAAAAGCAAATGCATGGGAACCATGACAAACTTGACAGGATTTACTCCTACTACAATGACAACTAATTAAAAGATATAGAGGTATTACAAGGACACACCGTGTGTGTGTGTGTGTGTGTGTGTGTGTGTGTGTGTGTGTGTGTGTGTGTGTGTGTGTGTGTGTGTGTGTGTGTGTGTGTGTGGCTGTATATGTGTGTGTGTGTGTGTGGCTGTATATGTGTGCGTGTGCGCGTGTATGTGTGTGTTGCACAATAGCTCTTCAGTGGTTGATAGCTCCCCGCAAGCCAATTAAGCTGTTGTGCAACATAAAACTTCTAGGGGCTTTATATTTAACAGAGACAGAACTTGCTTCTGAAAACAACAATTTGATGAAGACAAAGGGGGAGCAAAGAAAAGCAGCAGAGAGAGAGAGAAGAGAGGGAGGGGAGGGGTAAAGAGAGAGAAGAGACAGAGGAAAGGAGAGAGGAGAGAGAGAGAGAGAGAGAGAGAGAGAGAGAGAGAGGAGAGAGAGAGAGAGAGAGACAAGGGGAGGGAGGGAGTGAGAGAAGAGAAGAGAGAGGGTTGGATAAAGAGAGAAAGAGAGAGGGAGGGAGAGAGCAAATTAAAGACCCAGACTGCACATACACAATTACATGCACACACACAAACTCACTTGCACACACACGCACAGGCACTCACTTGCACACACCCTCACTTGCGCACGCACCCCAACATTCACTTGCACACACACACACACATACAGTCACTTGCACACACACACTCACTTGCACACACACGCAGTCACTTGCACACACACAAAATGGAGTTAGGCCTGAAAGGGTTAACTAAAGTTCGGGAGGAAGGTGGCACACCAAGACTCCTCCTTCTCCAATCAACTAATACGCATCAGCCCAGTATAGCACGGAAGAATGCGACCAAACTCCCCTTGGTCAATTAAGAGTTCTGTATAAAGTATCTTCCATTCCTCTGGTCCCTGTGCTAGCATGTTGTTGTCACCCTCCCACCCTTCCCTTTCTTCTCTGCTTCTCCCTGTCATCTATCCAGGCTTCCCAGGGGATCTGCTTGAGCTGCTGCTCGGCCGTGACCCATTAGGACTCTCCGCCACACCCTGAGTCCATGCCCGGACCCCAGGCCCGGCTCTGCTACCGGCCTCCACCAACCACTCCAGGCCCGGCTCTGCTACCAGCCTCCTCCACCATCGAGCTTGGCTCTGCTACCAGCTCTGCTTCAATAAAAGCTATCTATTCAATCTATGGTGTAATTACTGAACTTGTGAACTCACTTGGACACAGACACTCTCTTGCATACACGCACACACGCACTCACTTGCACAAACAAACTCACTTGTACACACACTTGTCCAGATCAGGGTATACATGCAAGCCCACAGAGGCTCAGGAGAACATAGAGTGCATTTACAGTACAGGGAGCTGTTCTATTATCATTACTGTAGAGTGCAACTCAACAGAGCTGGGGCCAAATGGCTCATTGAGAAAAGACCAGCCTGTGTCACAGACCTGTAGTGTGTGGTTTTTTCCTGACCTACTGGGTGAGATTGTAGACCTGTGGCCCTCGCTGTTTCACCCCAGGAGCAAGGCTCCAAACTGGGTTTCCCTCCAATGCTCTCTCTTTCTCCATTCATCCCTCTCTCTGCGTCTCTTGTCCTCTCCCTGTGTCTGCCTCTCTCACATACAAACACACTCTCGCTCTATCTCTTGCTCTCTCTCTCTGTATGTTGGCGTCCCCCTCTCTCTCTCTCACACACACACACATGTTCTGGCTCTCTCTTGTTCTCATTTTCTCCTCTATTTATCGACCTCTCTCTCTAAATATACACAATATATATTTGCTGTATACTGTCTGTAGCCTATATATGGGCTCTCTTCCTCCCTCACACAATAGCACGCTCTCTCTTTCTCTCTCTCTCCCTCTCTCTTTCATATAAAGAGTTAGTAACTCATTCTACAGGCTGTCCCTTCACACCGGTAAATAAACGAGCAGTGCTTCTTCTACAGCATTATGCCACCTGCTCGGGAGAGCACGGCTCAGCACTTGCTTTATGAAACCATAGGTTCCAACGACGAGATAACACCTTGAGAAACACACACACTCACACTCACGCACACACACGCTTGTGCGCAGTGAACTGTGCTCGCGGCTCTGTCTCTCCGCTGCTGTCCGTCGGATGCGATGATTAATGGCTCGCGCCCCGCACACATCCAACCGGGACAGGAGAAGCCATCGCGCTCACGGGGAGAATCACTCACACCTAAACCTCTATTATACCGGTTCCGTCGTGATCAACATCAGTTACGGACGTTTGCATATTGCAGTCCGGATGATGCCGAATACTGACGAATTAATTGAAGTCATCCCCGGAAACTCAAAGTACCTTGTAGGCGTGGGCATCACATGAAACACATTTCATTTTTTACCTTTTTTTTTTACGCTGTCAGCCAGGCGCGATGTACATCCGCTATAGCCTACACATCTTATAGGCCAAGGACGTGATTGTTCAACGCCAAAACTAATATGACGTATTATTTAGTAGCCTACTTTGTAATAAACAAAGCTTGCAAACGTCCTTAATAATTGCATAGGAGTGCAAATGTAAATTAACAGGTGATGGCCATGCTACAGCGTACTCAAACACCATCAGATTCTTAAATGTTTGATGTTGCATTTGGGAGGGGAGGTTGGACACTACCACTGGACTACTGCCATTAAATGTAGCTGTAGGCTATAGGTTGAAATTGGACAGCCTGTTCACCTCTCCCTTCTCCCGATTGTCAAATACAGCGGAAGAATACGTAAAAGAAGAAAACAGGTGATGCAAAAACCGGCCAGTCTTAGACCAAAACTAACATTTAAGTCGTAGTCTTCTGTAGTCTCCTATAGATAAGAGTAAATGTGTTCCAAAATCTGAGCAAAATAAAATAAAATAAATCACGTGTCCACTGGTAGGTTGCCTGCCTCACCAAACAGACAGACTGGTCATCTTTTACGAGCTCCATGACCACCGGTACCTAACCTTTCCGGTAACGGCCACATCCCGCCTGCCAACACCAGAGTAAAGGTCGGTTCAAAAGCCTTGCTCCCTGTGTGCCCCATCTTGAACCCACTCAAGTTAAGACCACAGCACGTAATTACAAAATGACGGCGTCACCGAAAACTTACGGTTTGTTGGGAGAGCTCCGTTAAGGCTGTTGAAACGGCAGCAAATCCATAGAATGGCTGGTAACGTTAACGAGAATCCGAATGCAGGACGCTGCCGGTACATCTTCGGGTACGACGATGGGTGGAATGGGAGAAATTGAAAACGGGTCGTAGGCTAGATAGTTTCTGTACACCTGCACGCCGGAGGAGCGCGATATGCGTGTACTCTCTCGGTCTCGTTCTCGCCTGTCCGTTCTTTCAGTAATGAGAGGACGCAACTGACCCTACACGCTTAGATCGCACCAACCAGCCTCGAGTGAGCCGAAATAAAAGGCAGCGGCTCTCTCTTTTCCTTGTGTCAACGGCGTTTTTAAACTTTAGTTACGTCGGCACTGATGATATGTAGAGGAGGGTCGGGGAAGGACTGAGAACTGTTCTTAAGCCATGCCCGAACGCTGCTCAAATGATAATAGCCCGGGTGCTCGCATTGTTGACTTCTCTTCGCTGCTGAGAGCGCTCTGAGGCTGCTGTCTCTGGTCCTGAACTTATCTCTGCCTTGCCTGCCTGCTCTTTTGCTCGCTCGCTCGCTCGCTCTCTCTATCTCTCATATAGACAGACAGTGCCCCCCGCTATCTCCCTCTGACGGTAGTTGGTACGTTCCTCGACATTCCCGCTTGAATCCTCTTGGGACAGGGCCCGCTTGCTCTCTCTCTCTCTCTCTCTCTCTCTCTCTCTCTCTCTCTCTCTCTCTCTCTCTCTCTCTCTCTCTCTCTCTCTCACACCTTCTCTTTCTCGCTCTAAATCATTTTGAGGTTTTAATAATAGTGTCAGGTCAGTCTCTGATGGTCTATGACTAACTTTTAGGGCTGACTAGTGGACCCACCCAAGCGCACGACACAAGCCAAGACAAGCAGCTCGAGGACCAGGGGTATTTAATGAAAGGGCAGGGCAAGGGAGCAGGAAAGCGCGGCACACAAAACTAAGCAAGCGGGCAGAGGAACCAGGCAGGCAGGCTGATGGGCAGACGTTAAGTGGAGAGTCTGAACTACAGAACGCGCACTTGACCACGCCTACTTCTAAGCGGCCGAGAACAATGCTAACAGGTAACTGCAACGAACGATCTGGCGATGAGTGGATGGAAAACCAGAGTTGAAGTACTGTTGAGTTGATGAGCTGATGAACCGCAGGTGTGTAGGGTGAAGAGGTTGGAAGCCTGGAACCATACCCACACACATAGACAAACCAACAGACAGAGATAGGAGAGAGTCTGACTCGGACTAAGTGAAAGTAACGGTCGTGAGAACACCAGATTGTATTCGGACAATCACCAACGCGATAAATCAACAGAAATCCTATAAGGCCTGTATGTTGCAACACCTCCGATGGGAAATCTGCATATGAGCACACAGACAACCACCTGTCCTCTTCATGTGACGAACAGAAGAAAGCAGCAAACTGTCCGTGAGATACGTGGTCTTGATAATGACGGGAAACATGAGCGTGCGTCTCTCAGGCACGATTCACTTGTTGACTCGTTTCTGCATTTTGAATGCACTTTCCATTCCCCTCAGGGCATGCGGGGTCAATTAAGATGGCCGCCCCACCGGTGTCCACCTGAGCCAGACAGAGAGAGCCTCGATGGCACGGAGCAGGTGGTTGATCTCTATTGGTGTGCCTCGCCCATTAGCCTCTTGTGAGGAGTACTCAAACATCTGCTCTCCGGGAGTTTGTCACAATATCGGTTTGAAGAGCACTTCTCTTTGTCGCCTATGGCCTTGTTGTACCTGCTTCCCCATCCACATCCCGAGTGCGTCTCACTTTCCTGAAGATCGAGACTCCTTACTCTGTTTCAGGTTTCCTCGCAGCTTTGTTAATCCTCCGAGGCTCCGATCACACATTCTTGCTCTACCGCGCGTTTTTTCCCTGTTGGTTTTCTCTCCCTCGCTCTCTCTGTTTCTCTCCTTGTGTGTGTCTCTCTCTCTTTCTCTCTGTAGTTCTACCTTGATGTCTCTCTCTCCCCGCCCTCTCCTCTCCCGCCTTTCTTTAGAACGTGTCTCACTTCTCTCCTATAGTAAATGTGATCTTGATAGCATTATGCCTGACGACTCCAATGTGCGTCAGACACTGAGCTCAGCTCTCATCAGTAGCCAAACGTTACTGTTTGAGCACAATCATACCTGGACTGTTACAAACCAAGTCGTTGCTTCATTTCGTCCTCCAACAATACGAAGCGCAATTGACTCATGCTAATGCGTGACCTTTGGTGTCAATCGCTCCAGAGGTAATTAGCATACTCCCAAAATAGCATCGGAAAGTGAAGTCAACATCTGCACATCTTCACTCGGCATTCTCTTGCCTTCCTTCGACAAATTGCAGCCCATATGTTAGACTGCACGGCCAATGAAAGTACTGACAAGATTGTTTGTTTACTATTCTGTGCTTTTCTCTTCAAGCTTATTGGACAGTCTGTACATTCGGGTGATTGGAGGAGATAACCAGCCTCTGGTAGATTAAGAAGACAACTCCACCGCACAGTCAATGACTGGGAGCCCTTCTTCTGTGTCATCACGGTTTTGACCCCACTAGGGCCACAACCTTACTAGGTTCATGGACATATTAGGTACATGACCATACTAGGTCCATGACCACACTTGGTTCAGAACCTTACAAGCTAGAAGGACTAGTTCCTGAGTGTGCTGACTCAGTAACTTTCCGAAAACTCATATCACACGTCCATGTTCGTGGTAACAATACCCTCTCCTGATTGAGGAACCGTTTCAGTTCGGTGTGTCCACCAGCACAATGGCAGTCATTCAAGTCCACCCAGCAGCAAGGACATTAGAATTGGAATGAGTTCAAACACTCCCCCGTCCCCCAACACACGGCTCCCATTCAGACCCTCCACACTTGGCTAATGAAGCAGAGATGCTATCGGAAGCCGACTCCTGGTTGTCGACTGTTCTGATCTCCTGGCTCTTCCTTAATAGAAAGCCCCCTGGTACAAAGCAGAGCCCAGGTGGCCAGGTGAGAGGCTGTGGAGCTGCTCTAATGAGAGGAGGCTGCAGCTGCTCTGGAGGAAAGACAATGGGACGGAAAGAGAAATGGCTGATGGCGGACATTTACTGTACAAATGGAATCTCCGATTCAATGACCGCCCAGGTCGTCATTTTTTCCCCCCCGTGAGAGAACACTTTCCCTCCGAGAGAGGGAGAGGGGAGAGCGGGAGGTGGTGGTGGTGGGGGGGGATATAAGGGGACAGGGGGGGGGGGCAGAGGAAAGATTATCTGTACCTATAAGGAATCGTAGTCTTTTAATAATGTCAGAGCGTAATTGGTTTCTCAAACGTTCCATGGGCTTAATTAACCAAACGAGCCTCGAAGAAAGCAGGGTGAGAGAGAGGGGAAGGGGGGCGAGTGAGAAAGAGACGGGGTGAGAGAGAGGGGAATGAGGGTGGGAGAGAGGGGAATGGGGGTGGGAGGGAGAGAGAGGGGTTGAGAGAGAGAGAAAGAGAGTGGGAGAGAAAGAGAGGGGGTTGAGAGAGCGAGGAAGAGAGTGGGAGAGAAAGAGAGGGGGTGAGAGACGGGGCGTCGTAAAACCAAAGATTGAGATCAGCTGTCTTATCACTTTAGTTCAAAAGCTTACCTTCACTTCTGTTCGTATTTGGCACTTAATTGTCAGCCCCAGAAACATGCAATGGTGAATACACATGAAGGTGCATCAGTGAAGCAGTGAGTTCTCTGAAGTATTCTTTCTCTCTCTCTCTCTCTCTCTCTCTCTCTCTCTCTCTCTCTCTCTCTCTCTCTCTCTCTCTCTCTCTCTCTCTCTCTCTCTCTCTGGGACACAGCTGACATTATTACATTTGATACTGGAGAATATCAAGATAATTTTTCATGTCCTTTTAACAGAAATGTTGATGTGTAATGGTTTTTAAATATACACCGAAGTGACAGATTTATGTGTGTGTGTGTGTGAGAGAGACAGAGTATGTGTGCATGTGTGTCTTTTATAAAGAAACTGCACACACAGTTATTCAGACTACTTCTGTGATATTTTCTCGATACGCCTGGAGCACATAAAAAAAATCTAAAAATCCCTTTTTTTATCATATTTCAGATTCCTACCACATATCTACCAAAGTGATTCCCCTGAGATTTCACAGACATGAAGTGCAAGTTTAATACATAATGGAGCTCGACATGAACTTCAGAAGCAAGAACAAGTCATCTTAGTCTTTGAAAAAAGATATGTGTTCACACCTCCACAATGACACTTCCATCTCAAGATCCATGGGAATACTTCCAGGTTAGAGTTCAACACATCAAAGTTGTCACACTTTCCTTTCAACCTCCGTCTGCCTATAGCTCTCTTTCAAGATTAAATCGTACAAACTTCTGTACCATTCCATAATGCTGTGAAGAATTTCGAAACTTTCCCGACTTAACAAATCCATCTCCAAAACCAATGCGATTCAACATATGGGGGGAAAATGTTGCGGTGTTTCCTTACATGAAGGAATGCAGTCATGTCTGGCACCAAGTCAGGAAATGCTACACATATAGGAAAGAAGGTTTACAGTACTTACTCCACATTTCTGGAGTACACAGTACGTTTTTGGAGGGATATTTTTTTCCACTGACAGGTTTGGAAGAGGTGTTGGAGGCATTGTGTTGGAGAACCGGACCCCTGATGTGGGTGGTGGTCAACACTAACAGCACAGGACCTCCCAAGTCGAATTGTTGACTTTTATGGGAGGTAGGGTTAAACTCTTTTGTTAACCCCCCCCCCCCTCCCCTTCCCATCCCTGCATGTCCATGTCCCCAAGTAACCCCTTGCCCCCGCCCCCGCCCCCCCCACACACACACACAAACCCAACCCATCAATCCAACACTATTTGGAGTCTTTAACATCCAGACAGGCAGCACTTCTCTCATTGATCGTGATCCATTGACCCATTTCCAGGGCGGGTAATACAGTAATGTCTGAATGAATCTTGATCCTGGCTGATTAAAAGTATTGATCATCAGATCGATGTGGTGTCTGGTTGACCTATGGATACTAGTTATTATTTGGTACGGGCAGGACAAAAAGAGAGAGATGTGATGCCTGTTGGTTTTATGTATCTGTTCATTTACATTTTATTCATTGAGCAGATGCTTTTTATCGCCCTTTAGCTTTGTAGTTTGCTACGAAAGGCATGTGTACACCCAGTAAAAAGCACAATACTGTAGGTCACAGTATTGTGCGAGGACCGAGGCACTCACGAAATAAGGCCAGTGTTTAAGTCCTGACCCAGCAAGACTAGAAGGAATGTTGGTCCAGTTTGAAATGCTTGTGAGGTCACGTTTATTTGTGCCGAGTATGGATAATTACATTGTATGTATATTCAGCATTTTCTTTAATTGGGTTTCTCTAAGGGGGGCCTTTAACATTAACGCTTTACCTGCTGTTCACACACCTCCTCAGCTCAGTACTAATTAGCATGTGGCGTCACAGACCTATGGGATAAACTATTCATTAACAAACAAAACAATAAGCATTCCACCTAATTAACAAACAAACTAGCTAACTGCACTCAAGGTCACCAGGCAGGCCACGATGTTGTGGGCAGCGTGTTCGGCACCTCAGAGAGCTAACGACCAGCGGTGTCAGCGACGTCTTTCATCATCGCCCATGCCACGACGACCTCGAAAACCAGCCAATCCAATCGGCTCCTAATTAATTAGTGCTTCGCTAACGATCCCCCGCACATGCTCTGCTGAGTGACGGAATGTTTTTCGGGTTGCCAGGTGTCTCGTTAACGATGACACTTTTTCCGTTAACGAGGGGGCGGAGTGATGGTGCGTGTCCGGGCAGGTGAGGCTGTGCATCTACAGGGTGGTCCAGATCATGATGACATTAGCAGACAGATTAACACTCATGAGACTCAGTCTCTCTCGCTGGCCTCCGGCGCACACTCTGCAGTCAGCATCACCAGAAGAATGGGGACGAGACCAAACCAAAACAAACAACTTCTTTCCTTTCCTCCTCCCTCTCCTGTTCCTCTCTCTCTCTCTCTCTCTCTCTCTCTCTCTCTCTCTCTCTCTCTCTCTCTTCTCTTCAGCTCTCACCCGCCTCTCTCACCCCTACTCGCCCCGTCTCCATCTCTTCATTCCTCTCATCTCTCCCCTCTGGCCCCTCATCCGCTCTCTCTCTCTTTCTAGGCCGGCCGTTGGGGAGGGTACTGGCCCTGTTGAGAGCTGACCATGTCACTCAATCTCTATCGCTCCCCCCACCCCCTCTCTCTGGTCTCACATAAAATTCACTTTTTCAGCTCTTTGCCCTCCTTCTCTTCCCATCTCTCCCCCATCCCCCAGTCTCTGTCTCTTCACCCCCTGCCCCCCCCCCCCCCACCATCCCTCAGTCTCTGTCTCTTCACCCCCTGCCCCCCCCACCATCCCTCAGTCTCTGTCTCTTCACCCCCTGTCCCCCCCCCACTGTCCCCCCCCTCTGGCCTTCCCAGTCTCCTGGTTTTGCTGCCAAAGCGTTTTCACTGTTTGCGGTGGCCATTCTTCTGTAAACTGGATTTATACCAACAAATCCTCTGGCTTCCTACTGCCTGCTTGTTCTCACTCTCAGCCAGTGTGTGTGTGTGTGTGTGTGTGTGTGTGTGTTTATGTGTGTGTGCTGTATGAGTGTGCGTACGTTCTGCATGTGTGTGCCTGCGCAAGTTTTTCCTTTCTCCTGAGACCAGGCCTGATGCTTTCTAATCTGTGATTATTGCCTGCTAACTGGTTACCAGATATATCAAACATGTTTTTCTGCTTTTCTACCTATAGCCAGACCATCATCCTTTACTTTCCTCCGTCCTTCCTGTTTCATTTACACTCTCCTTTTCTCCTTTCTTCTCTTTTCCTGCTGCCTAACGTCCAGAATAATTGTCTCATAGTATGAATACCTTTATAATACATGTATTAATTCATACTGACTGCTCATCACCTCAACAAAAATCAGATGTTCTTATATTATTACACTGACAGCTGAATGGTTTATTATAATTGCAACTATAATTGTAAGAATCATTCTTATTATTTTACTTATTTTAATAAAGGTGATATTTCCCCTTGCAGCTGGATTATTCGAGTCTCATGTTCTCTCACATAGTGAAAAATGCAGAGATTCCCAAATCATAGATTCAGACCACAGTATCGCATACCTTCACGGTTCTCCAATCATCGGCCCAAAATATTAATTGACCTAAAACCCTCATTATTTAACCGTGAACTCCAGCTCACCTTACCCCCCACCCCCCACCCACCCCCGCTCCTGTGTTTCCGTATCATTATCCCTAAACCTCCTCCCAGATTCAATTTCATTATCACCACTATGACACTGTAGTGTGTCGTATTGGAAGACAGTAATGTCTTGTCCTAGGTCATTCCAGACTGGGAGTGTGAGGGCTCGTTTCAGCCTAGCTAATAGGAAAATGACCAGGCGGAGGCACAGATAGGCTCTTTTCAATTACTTCAGGGTGAGAGGATCGACCATCCCTGCAGATGACTGGCAATAAGAGTATTATCGTGTATCAGTAAGCAGGTAATAGAATGCCATGGCTTTTTTACGCACTTTTCATTACTATAAATGCCAAGAGTTCCCCATGTCCACAGCCTGGCGTCAGAGGAATAGAAGAATGAGCAGTTAGAAGCTGTACATGGATGACTTTGCGACAATTTGAATTTCATTATTTTGTATTCTTTTCTTATAGATGGGTGTCAGGTTGTACAGGAAGGGCACCATTATACTCTGATTGGAATCTGATTAGAATCTGTCTTTGCTCAAACTCGAATCTGATTATAATCGACTAGAATCTGATTAGAATCTGACTGGAATCTGACTGGAATCTGTCTTTAACTAGAATCTGACTAGAACATTATTCTACTCGAACTAGAATCTAACTAGAATCTGACTGTAATCTAACTAGAATCGAACTAGAATCGAATTAGAATCTGACTGGAATCTGTCTTTAACTAGAATCTGACCAGAACTTGATTCTGCTCTAGAATATAGAACTCGAATCTGAGTATAATCTGACTGGAATCTGACATGTTTCTTACAGACACACAGTCACACACACAAAATAGACACTGACTAGTGTCTGACTAGAATCTGATCCGTCATTTTCTGAGATGACTGACTGGGTGGCTGGTTGAATCTCTCAGATGATAGGCCATGGGCGTAACTAGGTATGTGAGAGAGCTGGGTGTAAATGGGGGCCACTATTCAGACACTACGTGCCTGGAGACTGGAGAGAACCATTTTCAGATGACAAGAGCTATCATTATTTATGACATTTATGTGTTATACATTTTGACTAAACAATGAAGATGAACCGTGTGAACGAACGCACCAATCATGGACTACTGCTAGTAAGGAGCCCTGTCATTGTATCAGTTATTTATTTTACCAGGTTATTTCCACTGTGTGTTGCAAAATAACAAGTGCCATGATTAGAATGATGTAGGTAGCAAGCAGGGGTTGGATATTTCTACAGGAGGGAAGGCAAGCCAGCATGTTATTATGTGTGTGTGTGTGTGTGTGTACCTGTATACGTGTGTGGGAGAGAGAGAGTCTCTGTGTCTGTTTGCACAAAATGGCTCCATTAACAAACACAATTTCAGCAGTTACACACGAGTAAGAACCCTATCAGTAACACACACTCACCGCAAAATAAAAACACGCACATTCACACACACATACACCCACGTACACACGCACACACACACACCAGTAAAGCTGCATGCGTTCCCCTCTTAAGCAGATTGAACCGGGGCCAACTTTTAAAAGCAGGAAATTAAAAACGAAAAAAAAAAACTGCTATGCAATTCAGTTCTCCATTCACCAACGAAGAAGAAGGAGAGACGGTTAACTGGCTCCAACACTTGTTCCGGCAGCTGGGTGAGAAATAAAGCAAGACAGGAAGCGAGAGATTATCTCCAGTCGGTTGATCTCGTTTCTCATCTACGAGGCTGGTGAAAAGTGTTGGCTTGGCAAAAAAAAAAAATCCTATTTGACTTAGTGCAGGTGTCTTAGCTGCTGCATGTAGATGAGTGGAGACTGCCCCCTCGGCTGTGTGAGGGAGCACATGACCCACGTCACAGACCTCTAGAACCCAGAGCAGGACACCAGCCAGGAGCTGTGGAACACTGCGTCAGAGTTCTAGGGTTGTTGGAACTTGGAACCGTTCGAGATTGAAGTCCCAAGCAGGAAGTTCTGAAGAGAGTGTCGAGTTGAAGTGCTTTAGGGATGGACGCGTGGATGGACAGATGGATCATGGGTGGATAGATACATGGATTAATGGATTAATGGATTAATGGATTATGATATATTTTCATACCCCAACACATACACCCCCTCTCCTGGCCCCTGGCCTTCCACACCACCACCACCCCAAATAAGGGCTGATTGAAGCAAACATAAATGGTACTTTGAGGCTGTTCTTTGCTCTTCCTACAGTGGTGACCTTGCCCTGTAAATTGACTTTTGCAGAGACTTTGACGTGGAATCAGAGTATTCCTGTAGATACCTCGCTTTCCTCAGGTGTGTATGACCTAGTAAAACAATTCTCACACCAAATCATTCAATCACGTCATCCACACAGTGGCATATTCAAGCATGCCAATGCATTACCACTGGGGTGTGTGTGTGTGTGTGTGAGTGTGTGTGTGTGTTGTTGTCGTTATTAATCGTCTGTGACAGCCTGTCTTGTCTGTGTGCCCCTTCCAATTGGAGACATCTGTTCCTCACTGCAGCCACACACACACACACACCCACACACACACACACACACATACTCACACACCCACACACACACACACACACATACTCACACACCCGCACAGCTTGGTGTACACAGATAGATGGCTGGCAGAATCACCTGACAGATGTGTGGTAAAATAGAGGAGGCATATAGAGAGAGATGCTCAAACACAATATGGAGGCAGTGAAGACCTCCCTGTATGTCTCTGTCCAGTCTCTCTCATGCTGTATCAGTCTTTCCTGCATCGCCTCCATCTACCAGTCTCTCCTCCTGGGTGAGATCCTCTGATCTTTCTCACTAGTGTCATATTGGTCTCTTTGCCTAGAGTCAGTTTGGTCTCTCTCCCTAGATGTGGTTTAGGCCTAATCCCAATACTCTGTTTTACCCCTACCCCTTACCCCTAGCCCTTAGTTTACCTCTTGCCCTTGTGTCTTGAAACTGAGGGGTAAGGGCTACATAGCCCTATGAAATGAGACACCACTTGCTTACAGTTACGTATATTGATGTCTCCAAAGCAAGTAGTGTTATGCACTGATATAAAACGAAATTTGTTTGAAATTCGCTGCTAATTGTTACGTCTGGACCAGCGGCTCCACATCGACGCTCGGATTCACCAGAGTACTAAGGGCGGCGCTGTCCAGTGTGTTACGCACCATTGCGCACACCTGTGTTTCTGTTTGTTCACCTGTTTCTTATTATCGTTAGTAGAGTATATAACCTGGGTTTTTGTTTTACTTGGTTGTCGGTTATTATGCGTTACACTGTCCTGACGTATCTCGTGTCAGAGGTGTCATTATTGTTCGGAGTATGGTCCTCCGTTGTTGCAAATCCCAGAAGAGTTATTAAAAGGACCATCGAATCTGCACTTACCTCCTCATTCCTGCAAATACCGTAACACTAATGGAGTTTAATTAAAACTGTAGACATGCATGGAGTCCATTCAAGGCTAATGAGATAAATGCGGGACTGTTGTGCAAATCAGCAATGTAACGTTAGCGTAGCAAACTAGCGATTTTTTTAAACGTTTCAATTGAGAACATGGTTGCAAATACATATGTACAGGACTGTGTAGAGCACAAAACAAGACTGTCATAATGATTTAATCAAGCCGAAAATATAACATTTATGGGACTCTGGATGATCTGTCCGCCATTGTTGCAGGTAGAGCAGTATTCACATGCCCCTTGGTTTCAAGTAAGCTCCCGAGCTCACTTGGTTTTAAGGGGTGTATACCCCTTCGTCTTAGCCCTAGCCCTGGATCAAAAAGAGTATTGGGACACCACTTACTCTCACGGGAACGTGCAAAACTAAGGGGTAGGGGTAAGACAGAGTATTGGGATTCGGCCTTAGTCTCTCTCCTCTCAGGTTGGTCTCTCTATCACGGGAGGCCAGACCAGATGTACATGGAACGAATGATGGGAAGTTCCAGAAAGTATTCTTTGAGTTCCAGAAGAATAGAATCGGCCCATAGTGAGAGTAAATCTTTGGAGACAGACAGGCAATAATATTCAGCCTTTTTTAGTCTTTCTCTTATTGGAAATAAATCTCCTGGAATCCACATTTGAGTTATTTGGTAGGATTCATAACATGTTTATACGTGTTTCTCAGAGATATCACTAGGATCTCAGCTTCCAAAGACTTAACTAGGAAACTAATAAGAAACAGTGCTTATATGAAATGTCTGCAGTGCATTTATATGATGACATGACAGAAAGGATACAGATTTCTTTCTCCACACCCTTTCTTTACTTCAATTCTCCCGCTCATATTTTTGCTTCAGATTTCAAAGGGATATTGCAACATAAACATATGTTCTTGTTTATCAAGTTATACGATAATTCCATAACCAGGTCATGGACATGAAGATGTTGTCAGACAACTTTGATAAGGTAAATTGCATTAGACAGTGAAGTGGTAAGACTCTGTCATGGACAATAAAGAAGAATAATGAATATTTTGTGTAGTTTAAATATACACAAAATATATTAACTGTGAATGCTTTTCACATGTAAAAACGTGTAAAAAAATAATAAAAGTGTGCGACAGCCTGCATGCGTCCACATCACACAGAGAACAACAGTAAGCTGATGAAGGTAGTTTGGTTGTTGTCGTCTTTGTAAAAGACAAGCCACCTTGAGAGGTCCAAGTTGACCACATCCTCCAGGTCCAAGACCAACACAAGAGAAGTGTGAGTCTCCGAAGCATCAATGTTCTCCCCAGCCATGGTTCCATCTCTCTGACCTCTGACCTCTGACCTCTACACGCTTACTGAAGCTCCTTCAGCCGTGACCCACTTTCCCTTCAACTTTCAACATTTAATAGTCAGCATTTCCCTTCCCCCCCCCTTTCTCTAGCTCTCCTCTCCCTGTCCCTCTGTGTTGGTTCTCCTGACCCCTCTCCTACAGGTCTCTACCCTTCCTCCCCCTCTCCTTCTTCCCCACTCTCCTTCCTCCCCCTCTCTCCCATTCTGTAGTCCCGCTCCCCTTTCTCCCCTCCTCCTTCCTCCTCCTCTCTTTCCTACCCTTCTGCAGCTCCACATACTTCACAGACACCAGTGTCTCTCTGTCACTGTGTGGGTGGGTGTGTCTGATTGTCCTATCCCTCGTTTTTATTGCTCAAAACTTGCTAACTGAGAAATATACAAGAAACCCCTCTAGTTGGGCACTAAGTTAGATAGATGCCAAGACAATATCAGGGAATGATTCAAATATCCATATTTATCAAGTTGTCCACAGTTATTGGTTCTAAGTAGAGGCAGAGAGTTTGTTGCATGCAAATGTACACATGCGCAAACACACACACACACACACACGCAGCTGTACGTGAGTCTAAGTCGTTCTGCTAGGGCTTAATGCCTCCCCTCATACCCAGTAGATCAACTGAAATCAGATCAGTGAGAATGAGTGTGTCTATCTTAAAGCACCCTAATGTGGGCCTCTCTCTGAACCAGCTAAGAGACACCCGACACCAGCGACAACTGTCATCTGTTGCAGACTGACTAACGAGGTAAACTTTGACATATGGAATACCAAGACTCGTGGGATTGGGAGAGCATTATAATTGATGTGTAGTGGTGTTGTTTCCAAGCACATTCAACCCAGGGGAGAGATAGGGAGATTTAGGAAGACACAGAATAGATTGGGTTTGAGAGAAAAAGATAGAGGGGGGGGGGAAAGAGACAGAGGGAGAGAGTTAAGGGAGAGGTTGGCGAGGAGAAAGATATAAAGAGAGGCAGAGAGAGAGAGATAATGTGAGAGAGAGGGAGAGGCAGTGAGAGCGAGAGGAATGGAGAGAGAGACAGTGAAAGAGAGAGAGAGAGAGAGAGAGAGAGAGAGAGAGAGAGAGAGAGGAGAGAGAGAGAGAGGGAGAGAGGGAGAGGGAGAGGGAGAGGGAGAGGGAGAGGGAAATAAATGTGTAGGAGAGGCAAAGATGAATCAAAGCAAGAGTTGTGATCCATACGAGGGCAAGATACACGAATCCTCAGGAAACAAAACTCTTATCATTAATGCATGAATTAATACTATCTCCACTATTACACACACACATCCACACACACATCCACACACATATTATTAATGTATGGATTAACACTCAGTCACAGCCGGCAGAAGGATAACTTCAATGACGACTGTGGTGATCTTTAGTGGAACTCAGCTTTGCAGGTGGAATGGAGATGAGAGGTGAAGAATTACAAGCGCAACATAAAAGTGACTCCCCCCACCCACATCCCGTTCTCCTCATCCTGCATGATTGAGTGACATGGTCAGCTCTCTACAGGGCCAGTACCCTCCCCAACGGCCTGCCTAGAAAGAGAGAGAGAGCGGATGAGGGGCCAGAGGGGAGAGATGAGAGGAATGAAGAGACGGAGACGGGGCGAGTAGGGGTGAGAGAGGCGGGTGAGAGCTGAAGAGAAGAGAGAGAGAGAGAGAGGGAGAGAGGAGGGGGAGGGAGGGAGGGAGGGAGGAGGGAGGGAGGGAGGGAGGGAGGAGAGTAGAGGAGAGGGAGTGAGCACCGAGAGGAGGGCGCAAGGAGTGTAAGGAGGGAGAGACACGAGAAGGGAAGGGAGTGCGGAGAGGAGGGGAGGTGGAGAGTGCGGAGGGGAGAGAGAGAGTGAGGCGAGGAGGGAGAGAGTGAGGAGAAGAGGGAGAGAGGAGAGGAGTGAGAGGAGAGGAGGGAGAGGAGAGGAGAGGAGTGAGAGGAGAGGAGAGGAGGGAGGAGGAGATGAGGGAGAGGAGAGGAGTGAGAGGAGAGGAGGGAGAGCGTAGAGGAGGATCACTTCACCAGTGGCAGGGCAGATTAGGGCTCCCACTCTGTCGTCTAATAGTCTTCCGAATGAGCTCCACCCCAATGTTGTTTTTAATGATGGTCTAAATGAGTCCTGATCTGTCACTCTGCCTTTCCATGGCAGCGCACAGACAGAGAGCCACCGAGGGCTTGATGGTGTTTAGAGACGGCTAATTATGGGAAAGGGACTCCTGAGGGAGACTGGGTGAGCATCTGAGCTGCGGATGACTCATTAGACCACATGGAGCTAAGATCATAGAGACAGATTCTTAGGATGGTGGTCTCTGGTGTGTGTATGTATGCGTGTGTGTGTGGGAGGGGGGGGGGGTGCATGCTTGTGTGTGTGTGTGCATGTGTGCGTGCCCGTATTATGTGTGTGTGTGTGTGTACGGTCCGTGAGCTGGTAAAGCAGGCGTCAATGCTCACTACGTGCAAAAATGAAAAACATTATTCCGCGGTCAATATCTCATTTTCCTGTTTTGCCAGGTAGAACAAAAAAAAAGGAGAGAAAACTCTGATTTCCCACTGACCCATTTGTTATCGAAATTGGCCGTCGCACGGGCCTCTTTCTCCCTCCTCCCCCCAACCCCCACCCCCCTCCTCTCTCCTTTGCATCACGTGCGGGGCGTCGGGAAGTTGTCAGCGTTCCTGGAGAGACGGCAGCGGCTGAGGGGAGTCTGGGACGAGTCTGGGATGAGTGTGGGACGAGTCCGGCGAGAGGAGGAAGTGATCTGGGTAAGCCTCATCCTGATCCTTGCCCTGGGCAACGGGAGCCTGCAGTGACTCTGATTAGATCCTGCTTTTAGTAAACCCCCTGTATCTACCAGAGGGCCTGCCCCTCTCTCTCACACACACACACAGACACACAGACACACACTCACACACACACACATGAATACACACATAGTTTTCAAATTGACATCTAGTACAAATTCACACTTCAGGTGTGTCTCTCCCTCAGGCTTTAGGCATTGACATGTGTGTGTGTGTGGCACTGTGTGTGTGTGGCAGTGTGTTTGTGAGTGTGTCTGTGTGTCAGTGTGTGTAATGCGTGTGTGTGTGTGTGTGTGTATGTCTGTGTGTGTCACTGTGTGTGAATGAATGAGTGTTTGTGTGTGTTTGCTTTGCCTGTTATAAATTATGGAGAAGAGAAATAACATATTGAGGTGGAACAGATCGTTGAGGTGAGACATTAGTATTTCTGCCCTACTTTCCCTCCAGCTTGTTAAAAGCAATTGTCTACCCTATCTGTCACCCTGCCTGTCTCACTACCCCTAGCTAGGCCTGACACACACACACACACACAAACACACACACACACACACGCATCCCCTCTGGCTAAAGCTGATGAGCAGTGGAGAGAACTAACTGAAGATGAATGTGCCCTCAGCCCACCTGTCTTGACCCAACATTTCACTTAACAAATGATCAACAAAGTAAAGTTGAGGCACAATGTTTTCATAGCAGTGAGAGAGAGAGAGAGAGAGAGAGAGAGAGAGAGAGAGAGAGAGAGAGAGAGAGAGAGAGAGAGAGAGAGAGAGAGAGAGGGAAACAGAGGGAGAGACGGGAGGAAAAAGAGAGAGTGACAGGAGAGAGGAAAAAAGAGAAATGGAGAAAGAAGTGTGGTAATAAAAAACATGAGGCCGCTTGACTACCTACCTTCCTACCCACCTACCCACCCACCCACCCACCTACCCACCCACCCACCCACCCACCCACCCACCCACCCACCCACCTATCCACCCACCCACCCACCTACCCACCTACCCACCTACCCACCTACCCACCTACCCACCACCCACCTACCCACCTACCCTACCCACCCACCTACCCACCCACCCACCCACCTACCCACCTACCCACCTACCCACCCACCCACCCACCTACCCACCCACCTACCCACCTACCCACCTACCCACCTACCTACTCACCCACCCACCCACCCACCTACCCACTTACCTACCTACCCACCTACCTACCCACGTACCTACCCACCCACCTACCTACCTACCTACCTTCCTACCCACCTACCTACCCAAGTACCTACCCACCCACCTACCCACTTACCTACCCACCCACTTACCTACCTACCTACCCACCCACCTACCTACCTACCCACGTACCTACCTACCCGCCCACCACCATCCACCCACCCCACCCACCCATCTACCTACCCACCTGCCTGCCTACCTACCTGCCGACCGACCTATATTCATTCAGAACTGCATACCTACCTGCCTGCAAGCCAGCCGGGCTGCCTTTCTACCTTCCAGCCTACCTTCCCACCTAACCTGCCTGTCAGCCAGCCTACCTCCCTGTCTACCTACATACCATCAACATACCTGCCCGGCTGCCCTGGAATTGTCATGGCCATTGATCTCTCCATTCAATTGGTTCAGCATGGATGTGATTACATAGTGACACCTCCCACCATCTATCCTGTCACCGTTTCACTTCCTGTCACAGGGCTGTGATGCCTTGTTCCTGTTCCCGTTTGACTCTCTGAGCATCTCCTTTCATCCAGCCATCTAGGAAATCACTCGCTTGTCTTCCTGTCAACTCTGTTCTGGTGAGAAGTGGTCTGATGGAGGGTTGCCATGTTTGAATAATAACCCTCCAGGGAGAGGTTACTCCTAATGAGGGTTTTCTGCTAAGGGGTAGACGTGTGATGAGTGATTGGCTGATCATCGGGCCTCTCTGATTGGACTCTACACAGTCAGAGAGGAGAACAGGAGGTATAGATAATAAGAGAGACAGAAGGCAAGGGGATGAAGACAAAGGGTTTTAAAATAACCTTGTTTTTTCTTTTACTGCTAAAAGGCTAATAGAGATAAATGTGGTTTTAGTTTGTATTTATTGGTATTCATGTATTCATGTATCAATGTATTACTGTGTGTGTGTGTGTGTGTGTGGCTGGCTGGCTGGGTGCGCCACATACACACACAGTACTGTTACCCCACTCTCAACCAATTTCTAATAAACCACGTCAAGCCGAGCTGAGAGAAAGGAAAAGCTTGTTGTGAAGAATTGTTCTTCTACCTTCCCTTATAGTTATAAATGATCAGCCCGGCTTTGTAGCCGTAATGGCTATAGGGATATATAATGAAATATATACATCAAAGCACGAGTTAGAAAGCATACAGAGACAGAGATCAACGGCGCGGTTAGACTGCTGAATAAATGATGTTTATTATTTCCACCGTTTTCCATGGCGTTTTAAGACCGTGGAGCGGATTTGAATTCGAAAGCGAAATGCTAATGTTTTGTTGTGAAAGTTGTATGCAAAAATGTTCCCTTGCCGTTTTAAACCAACCTGCTTGCCACATTTATCGATCAAATGAAAGCAATAGGATTCCCCAAAATAGCCTGCCTCCAAATGATCATCACCAGTATCTTTTCTGTTCCTTGCAACGTCAAATGTACATTCCACAACATAGATAATATCTCTGAAATAGAATCAAATGGATGGCAAGAAATCTGTAAATATCTAAGGTTTGTCTCACTCTAGGGTAATGCGACACAGCTTCCTCTGCAACTCCATCAGAGTTATGTGCGCGTGCAACTCTCCATGGCAGTCCCATAGATCTAATGAGCTTCCCTGATGGCTTCATAAGTGCTGTTCAGGAGAATTACCTACAGGTAAAACTCCAGGCTAGAGCGTATCTCTCAACCAAACGACTCCCTGGCAGAAATCATTATCAAAGCCATAGGAGAAATTGAATTGTGCGTGTGTACGTGTGTGTGCTTGCGGATATAGATGTGTCGTGCTGTGTGTGTGTTTGTGTGTGTGTGAGTGTATTTTGTTGTGTGTTGATGTGTGTGTGTTTGTTTGTGCATGGAAATGTGTTTGTTTTGAGTGTGTGTGTGTCTGTTTGGGTGTGTGCTTGTGCATGGAGATGTGTTCGGCTGTGTGTGTGTTTTATGTGTGAGTGTACGTGCACTAGTGCATGTGATTAGATTGGACTCCTCCACCACGTCCTACTACATATCCCCGGGGAAGGAATTCAAATCGGACATGTTTACCTACCTCTTGAGACAGATCCTGAGGAAAACAGCTGTTATAAATGTGACCAAGGTTTTCAAATTAATTGATTTTTAGAAAGGTTTACTATTCTCCTATAATTAAGTTCCTAACATGAACACATTTTCTTATGTTAAAGGTAAACAATAGTCAAGTATTGGTGTGAGCTCTGGGTGTCAGTTCATGTCCCAGAAATGCATTTTGGGTAATGGAGTCCATGAGGAGCCTGCATCCAGCGGTGTGGTAATCGACACATCATCTCCTCAGGTGGCCTCACTGTGATCCTGTCTTCTGCCCCTTTAATATCTCCAGACAGATGCCCTGCAAATAATTACAGACGAGTGGAGAGAGAAAGAGAGAGAGAGAGAGGAGAGAGAGAGAGAGAGAGAGAGAGAGAGAGGAGAGAGAGAGAGAGAGGGAGAGAAACGGGTAGAGGGAGAGAGACGATAAATTAGATTATGAGATAAAGAAGGAATGAGGGACGGAAAGAACGGGGAACGGGAGATAAATAAATGGTAAGGTGGGGCAAGAGAGAGGGGAGAGAGAGGGGTAGAAAGATATGGAGAGATAGTGAGAGAGAGAGAGAGAGAGAGAGAGAGAGAGAGAGAGAGAGAGAGAGAGAGAGAGAGAGAGAGAGAGAGAGAGAGAGAAAGGGGGGGAGAGATGGTGAGAGAGAGGAGGGGAGGAGTGGGAGAGGGACAGACAGGGGCAGGACAGGGGAAGACAGAGAGGGAGAGTGGGGGTTATTTGCGCATGATTTACCACTTACATTAAAACAGGAATATATTATTCCCTAAATTCAATCTGAGGAGAGGTAGGTGTCAGCGTTTTAACTGTCACCTCAGGGATGGATGGAGACAGGGATGAATGCTGGTGTCTGGTCTTATTTACCTCAGTCTGATCCTCATCTTGCACACACACACACACACACACCCACACACACACACACAGTACATACACACACACTCACACTTACTGTACGTACACTCATTGTCCTCACACACACACACACACACATGCAGTACATATACAACCACACTCACTCACGCATACAATACAGACACACACACAGACTCTCACACAGTCACATACTGTACATGTACACACACACTGTACACACACATGCTGTAGACACACACTCACACACTACACACACAATCACATCAGATTTGACAATATCGAGGGGAATAACTTAATCCACATTTTGG
The DNA here is from genome assembly GCA_023658055.1 of Thaleichthys pacificus. Classification (NCBI taxonomy): domain Eukaryota; kingdom Metazoa; phylum Chordata; class Actinopteri; order Osmeriformes; family Osmeridae; genus Thaleichthys; species Thaleichthys pacificus. The sequence goes on along the minus strand of CM042872.1, from coordinate 5,346,097 downwards.
ATATAAGTCACCCTAAAGCCACGGGTGTGACAGAAAACAATTGCAGAGAAAATAGAGGAACAATTTCTTTCCCCGATGACATTCATAAAGGTTTGAACATGTTCACAAACACTGAATGCCTCTGCTCAGTTGTTTATTCTGAAGTTCGTACAGCTGTGCTCAGCTGCTGAGATAGTCAAGAGTGAAACTGGGATTGACTTGATCTACTGTCAGCATCTCCCCTTCTGAGACCAGTCTTCCACCACACCCTTCATTTGACAACAATTAGCATCACAAGCTTCACCACTGCTCCATCCGTATGGACTCTGTGTACAGTATAACAAGGCCATAGCCATGGAGTCAACATTGGGGGGGACGAATATTTTTTTTTAATGATAATTTCAGACAGCGTGCGTGGTTGCCTGTCGTAGCATAGCACGTTTAGATTTTTATATCAATATATTGGGGGGGACTTTTTGACCAGATTTGAATATTGGGGGGGATGTGTTCCCCCCAATATGTATTATGATTACGGCCTTGCAGTATAAACCCTGTGTGTTGCTTTCTTCAGATGTGTATTCTTCCCAAGCCTTTCCAGCGTGTCCTTGTGTTACATTCTAGTTCAGACCCCCCGCCTGTTTTGGAGCCTGATTTAGCCTGTCGTTTTCTGGATTCCGTGTTTGGTTCTGGAACTTTTGTTTCTGTCCCTGTGTGTTGAGCCTGCCTGGTGGTTCTGTCCCAGCTCGCTGTGTGGATTAAACCTCACTTTTTCGACGTGCGTTCGTTGCGCCCGAGTTGCTCCGGCTCCTACCTCGACACCTCCGTGACATAACGAGCACAACAGTCAAGAGTCGTATTCACCTTGTGCTCTCACACAGTTCAAATGCAAAGCTCATTCCTCACCTGAGAAAATCACTTCAAACCAAATAAAAACATTTCTTCTCAACTGATGCGAATCCACTCTGTAACTAATCTCTTCTGACTGCGCGGAACATCTTTCTGCGTTGTCGTGCAATCAGTCCTGATTCATGCAGAACAGGTAGGCCTTGTAATACGCCATGTAAGGAGAATGTTCTCCTGATTGCGTCGCGAGAGAAAACATCCAGTGTGAAGCTGATGAAAACATGTGACTCGATTGACAAGAACAACTCGAGTGCTGCACCGACGTACTGCGTTTGTTGCCTTTTCTGACCCAGTTTTTGCAGAGTTTTCATATCTTTGTGTTTTGGAATGTTTTGTTTCGTTCCTAAGGAGTAATGTGCGGTGCGAACATTTCAAGGAATCTGCAAGGGATTACATGAAAACAGATACAGCATACACGTAGCTTTTGTTTCTGGAAATGTTTGCTCTTGAGCAACATTCTTTCTGCTGTAGTCATGCGTGCGTCTGTCAAGTAGTTCATTTTACGGTCAGTGCTTGTTTGACATCACTTCCTTATTTAATTGTTTATAACAGTATTTATATTCTACTGTACTGAATGTAGACGGGGGCAGAGGACACAGACTTTGGAAAAGGAGAAAGTGAATAAGGTGGACAGTGCATGCTCTCGTGGAACTTTGTTTCTGCTGTACTGAAGTACGAAGTCTTTGGTATAATCATTTTAGGTACATCTGCAACATCTTTACTTTTAACGTATATTCTGCAACCGTATCCATGAAAAAATGCTCAACGATTGTGACAAACAGTTTCAGTCTCTCCAAAGCATTTATGTCTCTGGGTGGACAAACCTGTCGTGTGACCCAGTGCAGATTCCCAGCTAAGTCTCCTCACCTGTCTGTCAGTCAGTCAGAGTGTGAGGGGATGTGGGACTGTACTGCTCCCTCCTACAGACCCTCAACTCACAACACACACGCCGTCACTACGCTGCAGGAAATCTCGAATGCACACCGGGACTCGCGCTTATCAATGTGCATGAGGATGTTCCAGCCTGCCTGCCTCTCTGCCTGCCTGTCAATCACTCAGGGATCCCGTCGACCCGACGGAGCAGAGAGAAAAGGGAGAAAAGGGAGGAGGGAGGAGGGGGGGGGGGAAGAGAGCGGGGGGAGAGGAGGGGGAGGGTAGAGAGAGGGAGAGCCAAACGAGATTAATTCTCAGACGTCGTCGAGAAATAACAAGGCTACGGAGGAACATTCAGGACTCCAAACTCCATCGTTGCTGCAGGAGCCCAACCTTACTCGGTGTCGTCAGGAACCCCCGCTGCTGTATGGAGATATCCTGACCCTAACATGGGCTTGTTGGCTCTGTCTGGATGTAAACAGAACGTTGGCCATTCGTCGGTGCGAGCCATAACTCTGTTTAAAAGGGACTGGTGAAAGGAAATGTTCTCATATATATGCAAAAGAATCAAGGTGTGAAGAGCATGTAAATGACAGATGCCCTTGTAAACAGTGAAAGCTCTGGAGACGGTTATTAGAGAGGCCATAGTTGGTGCTGAAGGCGCCTGCTAGCCACCTAGCATCTGCTATCCAAGCAGGTGGGTACAACAGGCCACGCTGGCTGCCACTGTTCCTGCATACATGAACGATTTTTTGGCGTGTCCACCGGATTTTCCTTTTGTGTGTGTGTGTGTGTGTGTTTATTTATTGATTCACCCTCGGCGGTTTGAGACAACAGAAGTGGTTAAAACAGCCCACACATTCTGCATTATATGAACATTAGGCCTGCCCTCCACCCACAAGCCCACACACACACACACATACACACACACACAGCCACTTCAGAGGACAGAGAAAGTTTCAGAGTCCCAAAGGTAATGCCAGCCTATCGGGAACATTCTCAGCCGATCTGAGAAAGGCCGTATTCACCTCCTCTGACTAACGATGCGACACAAGCTGGAACACTCGAAACAGTCTCATCTAAACACTCGTTTCCTCTGGAGAGCTCGTGTTCGGAAGGTACACTAGTGTTTCTATTACAACCCAAGAATACAGGTCTATCATACCACACACACACACACGCACACACACACGCACGCACACACACACACACGTGTATGTATGTGCTCCACAGCAGAAGAGGATCAGTAATGAAACCAGCCTGTTGATTCCCCTTCTCACCAGAAAGCAACAATCGACCGTCGAGACTTAGCGGCGTCCCGAAGAAAAACTTTCCGGGGACATCTGCTCTGTCTCTTATCACCTTCAAGTCCTTGGACGGGCAAACTCTTAATACTTCAATCTTTTTAATACCCCACATTTCCTCCGTCGGGGTAAATGCTGGTTCAGCAGGGCTTTACAATAGCAAGGGCAGGGAGAGCTTCCTGCAGCTTAACTCTCATTGGTGGCTGACCCCCACCTCATTGTTCCAAACAAATGGGGGGGAGTAGAACCGTTGGGGGAAGGCTCTGGCTTCATGCATAATGCATCAAATGAATGTCTTAACTACCTCTACCCTGCTTCCCCCCTCCCTCCCTTCCATCCATCCTCCCTCCCTCCCTCCTCTTCTCCGCCTGTCTCTTTTGGGAAGCGAAGCCCATAAAATTGAAGACATAACGACGGAGTTGCTGGCCTTGCTGTGTGTGTGTGTGTGCGCGTGTGAGTGTGTGTGTGTGTGTGTGAGTGTGTGTGTGTGTGTGTGTGTGCGCGTGTGAGTGTGTGTGTGTGTGTGTGTGTGTGCGTGTGTGTGTGCGCGTGTGAGTGTGTGTGTGTGAGGGCGGGTCTAGTTTTAGAGGTACAGCGGCAGAACACTGGCTGGTTTGCTTCTCTTTCTGTAATTGCTCGCCACAGTAAATGCTAATTTGATGTCATGACTGCTTGAGTAAGTCCCAGATGGGATTTTAAAAGTACTCAGTCCCTGTGTAATTTCATTCTGTTTAAATCACAGAGCCTCTGTGTGTGTGTGTGCGGATATGCATGCGTGTCTGTGTGTGTGCCGACGGTAAGTGTGTGTGTGTGTGTGTGCCGACGGTAAGTGTGTGTGTGTGTGTGTGTGGGGGCTTGCACAGATGTGTGTGTGAGACGTGTTTCCCTCTATTTCAACAGCTTGTATATTGTTGTGAATAATGTGATCAGGTGGACACGGCAGACGGCACAGAAAGCAGGTTTGATCCTGTTTGTTGAACAGAGTAGCAACAGTTTGCATGCTCACAGGACAATCACTTAGAAACGGTCACTAGGACCAAGCAACACAGACATGGTATTTATTAGTACATATACAGTATATATACCTAGGTTGTTGAATATCAGTTACAGGCAAAAACATGCTTTAGCACATGTATACATATATGGCATTATAGCTAAATGTACGGCTTTGGCAATTGTAGCTTGTTATATTGTAGTGCACACAATAAGTGTTGCCATATATAATCATGTTGATGTTGGGGTAGACAATGTACTTCCTTGTTACTGTAACATAAAAGCACTCACAATGATCAAATAACGAGTTTCCTTCCTGCTGCATTGACCTACTACCTTTGGCCTTTTGAAAAAGGCACAGAAAATGAAAGTCGTTTTCTGTAATTTCCTTCTAAATGGAGCAACATTGCAACCTTCTAAATCACTGTTATCAAGACTTCATGTAGCAAATGCCGTTCCAAATAGGAACGCCCACTAGCCTAACACATTCCTGTTAACAGCCTGGGTACAGAGATGGAGATGGAGGGAGAAACATAGGGGATGGGGAGAGGCTGGTGAGAGAGATAGAGAGAGAAGGAGTCAGGTGGCTGAGCAGTGAGGGAATCGGGCCAGTAATCAGAAGGTTGCCAGTTCGATTCCCGGCTGTGCCAAATGACGTTGTGTCCTTGGGCAAGGCACTTCACCCTACTTGCCTCGGGGGAATGTCCCTGTACTTACTGTAAGTCACTCTGGATAAGAGCGTCTGCTAAATGACTAAATGTAAATGTAAGGAGAGAAAGAGAGATGGGGGGAGGGAGAGAGAGTGAGAGAGTGAGAGAGAGAGAGAGAGAGAGACAGGGGTTACTCAACAAAGCTTTCATTTGCACAGAAGTACAGTTCCTTCGTTTCATGTGTGAAAGCTTGTGTGTGTGTGTCTGTCCTCAGTATGTCTACCTGCATGTATTCAGTATGGCAAGGACACTCCTGTAAAAGAGATTTCTAATCCCAGAGACGTCTCTCTGGTTAAATAAAAGTTATAATTCAATGCGTATGTGTGCATTTTTACAATGCATTTTAATGAGTGATTTCGGTAAGGCCATGTATAAGTTAGCAGATAGATGGACAGATAGCTGGCTCACTCATCACCCCAAGGTCTGTCAACACACTCTGTTCTGTGAACACCACCCCTTCCCCACGTTTCTCAATAAAAACCTACGATACCCACCCCTCCACCATGTCTCAAAGGGGACATCTAACACACCCGACCCTCCACCATGTCTCAGATAGGAAACCTAACACACCCGCCCCTCCACCATGTCTCAGATAGGAAACGTCCCCCATCCCAGAACTGCTGGATCTGTTTGTCCCTCTGTTGTCGCCGGACCACCTGGAGAGTCTCACCTGCGGCTAGCAGTCTGGGGCAGTCACCCAGCATGGAGGGAGGGAGGGAGGGAGGGAGGGAGGGAGGCAGGGAGGGAGGCAGGCAGGCAGGGAGGGAGGGAGGGAGAAGGGGGAGGGAGGGAGGGGGGGGGGGGAGGGAGGGAGGGGAGGGAGGGAGGGAGGCAGGCAGGGAGGGAGGCAGGGAGGGAGGGAGGGGGGAGGGAGGGAGGGAGGGAGGGGGGGAGGGAGGGAGGGAGGAGAAGGGGGAGGGAGGGAGGGAGGGAGGGAGAGAGGGGGAGGGGGAGGGAGGGAGGGAGGGAGGGAGGGGGAGGGAGGGGGGGGAGGGAGGGGAGGGAGGGAGGGAGGAGGGGGGAGGGAGGGAGGGAGGGAGGGAGGGAGGGAGGAGGGAGGGAGGAGGGAGGAGGGAGGGAGGGAGGGAGGGAGGCGGAAGGAGGGGGAGGAGGAGGGAGGGAGGCAGGAGGGGGGAGGGGGAAGGAGGAGGGAAGGGAGGAGGCGGAGGGGTAGGGAGGAAGGGGGGAGAGGAAGGGGGGAGGGGAGGGGACGGAGGGTGAAGGGGAGGCGAGGGAGGGGGGGGGAGGCAGGGGAGGGAGGGGGAGGCAGGGCAGGAGGGTGCAGGGAAGGGGAGGGAGGGAGGAGGAGGCAAGGCATGGGAGGGATGGGAGGGAGGGGGAGAGAGGGAAGGGAGGGTAGGGGAGGGGAGGGTGGAGGGAGGGAGGGAGGAGGGAGGGGGAGGGGAGGGAGGGAGGGAGGGGAGGGGGAGGGAGGGGGGGGGAGGGATGGGGGGGATGGAGGGGAGGGAGCCACGACAACATTCAAACCATTTCTTCTCTTCAGAGTCTACTTGACGACGGCTCACGGGGAGATATTCCCACAGAACGCCTCATTAACGAGTGGAGAAGGAGCCGAGCGGCGAGCCTGCGGGGCGTCGGGGGACGTGAGGTCTAGAGAGGGAGAGAGGCGAGGGGAGAGCAGGCGAGCTGACGTCCTCGGGATCTGCATAGCCTCAGTCTGATCAACGCCCTCCGCTCCTGGGGGGCAGATTGCCACCTCTCCTGCAGTGCCCCTGCTGGTGTGGTAGCCATGTGTCAGAAGTAGAACCTCTAATGGTCTTCAGCAGGATGTATGCCACGATTCCAGCGACTTGGACTGCGGGCGCAGAGCCGTCGTTGATTGAATCTTTGTAGGGTTTGCTTGTGCTCCTACAGATTCCCTAGAGATGGAAACGCAGCACCACACTCGACAGTGGAGTTTCGGAGCGAGACAAGCGTGTGGAGTCACGAGAACTGCTGTCGTGCCCGAGTACAAAGCTAACGTCGAGGACTTCTTTTTTTTTGCCGTCGTTCTGGATAATCACCAAGCCCTCAGCCTTCAAACTTTACAGACACAGCTATTTCATACAATGTGTTCTTCATCGTCGGTCACACTCCCAGACAAACACACACACACATGTAGAGGAACACACACACACATGCACACAATACGTGTTATCTGAGCAGAGAATCTTCTGGATCAGGGGGTCTAAGGAAAGAAGGTTTGGAACAGTTGGGAACATGCAGAACTCTCCCGCTCTCCCTCGTCCTCTTCCTTTTCTTTCCTTCCCTCGCCCTCTCCATCCTCCTCTCTTTTTCACTCTTTCACACGCCGACATATCTAACGTCAAGGTCAGGATTCTCTGCCTGTCGGTCGGTCGGTCGGTCTGTCAGTCTGTTGTGGTGCGATTATCTCGAGAACCGGAATGGGCTGGAGGTTGAAATTCCCGAGGTGCATCTGATCAGGACCCACGCGGCGTTGATTGTGACATTGTTTGGATGAACGCCTGCCGACAAAAGGAGAAATGCAATCGCGTTCGCCGCCGCCGTTCAGTCGCGCGGAACGTTTCGTGCGGGTACTTATGGTTTTTGAAAAGACTCAAAAGAAAGGAAATTCTAATGACCACAACCCTAATTCACCAAAGCACAAACAAGGTGCTTTGAGATGTATGATGTAGTACAGTAGACCAACATTGCTGCAGCGCTGGAACAGGTGTAATGCATCAACATATGGTTCCTTATGAAAGAACACCATCACCAGGGACCAGTCCCACCACCCCATTATTCTAGAACACACAACAGAAGTTTCGCTGGCCTCGTTGGCACGTGCATGTGACGTGTGTGTGCGTGCGTGCGTGGGCGGGCTCCATGTGAGCCTGTGTGTGTGTCTATGATGATAGAACACTGTTATTTTCCACCCCGGGCTAATGAACCTCTCTGGCTTCTACATAGTGGCTGCTCGCAGGGAGAGGAGGACTGTGTGGCCAGTTTGAATGTGCAGTGGAAGTGAGGCCGGTTTCATTCCAGCCTGCCTCTATAATCTTTATTGACCAGATGGGAGGGCAGCTCGCCCGACGCTCCGACTCGGACCTCACACGTCCACTCAGTCGATTGTTGTCCTCACGTCTTAGAGCAGAAATGGATTTGGCGAGAGAATGCTGACTTCCACTCCGGAGCGAGGTTGATCTATCTCTCTGTCTATCTGTCTGTCTGTCTATCTGTCTGTCTGTCTATCTATCTGTCTGTCTGTCTGTCTGTCTGTCTATATGTCTGTCTGTCCGTCTATCTATCTGTCTGTCTGTCTGTCTGTCTGTCTATATGTCTGTCTGTCTGTCTATCTGTCTAGTCTATCTGTCTATCTGTCTGTCTGTTGTCTGTCTGTCTGTCTGTCTGTCTGTCTGTCTGTCTATCTATATGTCTGTCTGTCTGTCTGTCTATCTATCTGTCTATCTGTCTATCTGTCTATCTGTCTATCTGTCTGTCTATCTGTCTGTCTGTCTCTGTATCTCTCTCTCTCTGTCTATCTGTCAATCAACAGTTGGTGACTAGAGACTTGAAGGACTGCATATTATTCCTACAGAAATATTTCTCCTGGGAATTATTCCTGTAGAAACCATGTGAATCTGGACCAAGGGAAAGTTGGACAGGATACCCGTTAGTCGGAAAGATGGACTGATTGACACTGAATCGTGTCGTGCAGTATGAGTGTGCTAGAGAGAAGCAAACAGCCCGACTGACACAGAGAAGGAGAGAGGGAGACGGAGAGAGACAGGAGAGAGAGAGAAAGTGTACGTGTGTGTGTGTGTGTGTGTGTTGTGATGAGAGAGAGAGAGAGAGAGAGAGAGGATGAGAGAGAGAGAGAAGGAGGAGAGAAGAGAGAGAGAGAAAGTGTACGTGTGTGTGTGTGTGTGTGTGTGTGAGAGAGAGAGAGAGAGAGAGGAGAGAGAAGAGAGAGGAGAGAGAGAGAGAGAGAGAGAGAGAGAGAAAGTGTACGTGTGTGTGTGTGTGTGAGAGAGAGAGAGAGAGAGAGAGAGAGAGAGAGAGAGAGAGAGAGAGAGAGAGGAGAGAGAGAGAGAAAGAGAAAGAGAGAGAGAGACAGTGTGTGTGTGCATGCTTGCGTGTGTGTGTGTATGTGTGTTGGCATGATGTGTTGTCCAATAAAAAGCCTCCAGTCCAGTACCCCCAGGAGATCTGTGTGAAGTCGATTCTCTGGTTGGTTTGTCTGGTGTCCATCTCCCCGTACCCTGCTCACTCAGCCCATAACACATAACACAGGGCCATGCAGATCTAAAGTTCTGCGGCGTAATTACACTGTCCTTCCTGTACGCTCGGCCTCGATCTCTCGCTCTCCTGCCTTTGCTTTCATCGTCCTCTTCTCTAGGTTTCTCTGGTTTCTCTACCACCTCTCCTCCGCTCCCTCACGCATCTATTCTTCTATTGTTGTTGGTCCCATCATCTCGCAGTACTAGCTTCTTTATCTCGAACCAGTTCTATCTCTCGTCAATCCATCGGTTTGTATGTTCGTTCGTGGTACGACTCCACGTTACCAATCTCCACTCCGCTCTCGTCCCTCTCGTCCCCTCTCTTCATCACTCTGCCCCTCTTCCCTCGCTCCGCAGTCTCTTCCCGCCTCCGACGCTCCTTCTCCACTATTGCCACCTACTTCTCTCCTTCCTCTCTCTCGAACGTCAGGGGGATCCTCCTCGTCTCCCCCCTCGCCCCCGCTCCCCCCTCGCATTGCTTGCGTCTAGCATATAACAGCGCCAGCCCCTTCGCTCTCTCCCCGCCTCTCCCCTTCCCTTGTCTGCTCTCTCTCTTCCCTCTTCTCTATCCTCTCTCAACTTCCTCCCCCTTCGGTCTCCATTCCTCGTGCCTCTCACCCCACCGCCTCCCTGCACTCTGCTCCATTCGTCCTCTCCCACGTCCTCCCTTCCTCCCCCTCTCCTTCGTCTCCCACTTCCTTCACCCTTCCCACTCCATTCGGGGACTCTCCACCAAAGGAAGATCTCCCGTATCTCACTCCGCGGGAAATCGTCGTCTCTTGCGTCGAGCCTGTGGATTCTCCTCTCTCGTCTCCCGTCCGGCTCACTGTTCTCTTGCCATCCTTCATCTCATTCTTCTATCGTGGCTCCTAACCAGGACGGTCTCCTGTTTCTCTCCTGACCGCCTCTCGCCTGGCCTCCTTCGCATCGGTCTTCCTCTCTTCTTCAATCCCTCTGCTTTCCTCTACGCCATCTCGGTCACCCCCCCTCTTCTGTCTCTGTTTATCACCTCGACTCTCATCCCCTTCCTCATCAGTTCTGTCTCTTTCTTTCGCGTC
>CM042872.1:5316821-5335936 GCA_023658055.1 Thaleichthys pacificus | reverse complement strand
ACAGGCGCACACGCCCTCTCCTGAGATTGGATCACTCTATTCTTCGTCGCGAAAAAAAAGGAGCAAATTCACTCTTTTATGTCCTAAACACCCACGATAAGGAAAGAGAGGAGCGAGAAAATGGAAAGGGGGGATTGTAAATGGTGGCCCCGCGGGGGAATGACGAGAGCGTCACACACTCTGGCTTGGGTTCACTCCTGCGGCTCTGTCTGCCTGGCCTCCTGAAGAGAAGAAGAGAGGCCGGGAGAGAAGAAGACAGGAAGACAAGAGGAAGAGAGAGAGAGAGAGAGAGAGAGAGAGAGAGAGAGAGAGAGAGAGAGAGAAGTAGAGAGAGAGAGAGAGAGAGAGAGAGAGAGAGGGGATGAGAGGGAGACAGAGAGGACGAGAGGGATGGAGAGAGAGAGAGGAAGAGAGAAGGACAGAGAGAGGAAGGCGAGACGGAGTGTGAGAAGGGGGAAGCCAGATGGAGAAAGAGAAAAGACAAGAGAGTGGTAGAGAAAGAGGAAAAACCAGAGCTAAACAGGTGTTCACGAGGGAGCGAGCGGGAAAATGGGAAAGGCGGAAAAAGGACAGAATAGACGGGGTAAGGATGAAGAGAGAGAGAGAGAAAGGCGAGAGAGAGACAGCTGCCAGGGGGTTCGGTGGAGGTAATGTTTTGGTTATCTGATGATTGAAAACGTTACATTGGACAAACGGACACATTTGCTTTTAGTTTTATCTGAAGGGCAAAGGGGGGGGGGGGGGGGGGCGAGAAAGGCTAGGGATAGAGAGAGGTGATGGAGTGAAGTATCAAGCCTTGGCACACACACAAACAGCAAACACACTTACGTGCAGAAAAAGGTACCAGGCAGGTGGGAAGAGAGAGAGAGAGTGAAAGAGAGAAATAGCTTGAGAGTGGAACAGAGAGAGACACACATAGAGAGACACACGGAGAGGAGACACAGAGAGAGAGGAGGGGGAAATAGAAACAGAAGGAGAAATACTCGACAGCAAGGACGGAGAGAGAGAGAGAGAGAGAGAGAGAGAGAGAGAGAGAGAGAGAGAGGTCCAGGACCTCCTCCTTGCACAGACTTGATCAAACATGCAGGCAGCGTGACCTCGCTAAAGAAATCCCAGCCAATGAAGAATGCACTCAGGCTGGAATTTATTCATAGTTGTATTTATAATGCAGGCCCAGAGAATGAACAACTTCTCATGCATTTGAGCTGTGTGTGTCTACGTGTGTGTGTATGTGTGCATGTATGTGTGTATGTGTGGTCTTCCCCCACACATTTTGCTTGGCTGCTGAGCTCTGACAAGCTCTGATTGATGAGACTGCGTTTGTCTTAACGAGCCCCCGGAGTGGATTCACCTTGAGAGTGATTTGGCTTTCACTTAAACTGCTGTTGCTGCTGTCTGAAAAACAACATCCAATGGTTATTAGTGGATCAACGGAGGAGGAAATGGGAGATTTGGGATTCTAAAGTAGGTCCAGACCTCCTAGTCCTCCTAGACCTCCAGCCCACCCAGCCCTCCAGACCACCATCCCTCCAGACCACCAATCCCTCCAGCCCTCCTAGGACCTCCAGCCCGCCTAGAACCTCTCAGCCCTCCTAGACCTCCAGACCACCAGCCTCCAGACCACCAGAACCCTCCAGACCACCAGCCCTCCAGCCCTCCTAGACCCTTCCAGCCCTCCTAGACCTCCAGACCACCAGCCCTCCAGACCACCAGCCCTCCAGCCCTCCTAGACCTCCATCCCTCCTAGACCTCCAGACCACCAGCCTCCAGCCCTCCTAGACATCCAGCCCTCCTAGACCTCCAGGACCACCCCCCTTTTTGAAAGACAATGTCAATACTAAACGAGTGGAAAACAGATATTTCAGAAGTCTGTTTCAGGAGACATTTCTAATGAAATCTGTTCAATAGTGTGTCATTTTCCGAGCTCCACTCACTGTCGAAGTTCCAAGTTCATCCTCTAGATGTCCCATAACGAAAACCACGGACGCTTTCCGTCGAGCAACACACTCTTTCCATTCATGTGCTTGCACTGTCGTTGACTGTTTACAATTCTCACCGGGAACTCATGCTCGATGTCTGTTTATTTAGTGAGTATGCATTGGTTGTTCATTCAGTGTGTTAACAGAGTACCCGTTTACGGTAGGGAATATAAACACGATGTATTCAAAACAGAGCGTATGTCGAGTGTGTGGTTTGGTTGTGTCAGCTCTTGATTTGTATGACTTAAATCCCCGCGAGACAGCCTGAGTTCACCAAGAGATAGCCCGAGGTATTCTGACAACTATTTTAGTGATCAAATAAGTAATTGGATAAGGAGGGATCAGACTGTCAGTAACTATCTATTGCGGGATGGTGTACCGAATGCGCTGTCACTACTTGAATAGTTTAGTAGCTACAATGGGGAGTTATTAGCGTGTCGAGTTATTAGCGTGTTGGGTTATATATGTATAGCGTCGAAGGTCATTGTTTTTTAGGTCTGTGGAATGTTGGGAAACAGCGCTGTATGGATAAACCACAAGTTCCACAATAGGTAAACAAGTTCCACAATAGGTAAACCATAAGTTCCACAATAGGTAAACCACAAGTTCCACAGTAGATACACATTACAGTGACTATGGTGACCACCTACACTTGCTATTTCCATTAGGCTACAGTTACTTTTTTTCTTCGAGGTTATTATAGGCTTAAATATAAGCAACCCTCAGTAAGGACAGAGCTAAGTTATGGGTGGTTGTTTATGAGTTGTTAACATTTAATAGAAGCTTGGTTTTTCTGTAATTCTTAGAACTATTCTAGTCAGCTGTGTATTGTATGGTACTGACTGACTGTGTGTGTGTGTGTGTGTGAAGGTGAGTATAGCCCTGAGTGACAGCATCTGCTCCTGTGTAGGACAGAAGAGATCTCTAATTCGTCATGGATGAAGAGTTCACGCCTTTAGACTGCCTTCTACCTTCAGGTAACAACACACACACACACACACACAATACACACACACACACGTGCACTTATGCGTGTGTGTGTGTATGCACACACGCACAGACATACACTTCAATACACACAGGCACACACATGTGGCGCTGCCTTGTGTTCTCTCCTGTCTTCTCTCTGTCTTCCAGTTAGTCAGTTAGTTAGTGTTTTTGTTAGAGTCTGGGGTTAGGCAAGAATCCACAGATGAGATGAACAATGCTGCCTGTGCCTTCCTGTGCTCTCTTCTTCCTTACATAGTTTCAAGTGGAAAAACACTTACCCAAGTTTGCTTTTCAAACCTTTTCAAGGTTAAGCCAGACATCGTGTGTGTGTAGGTGTGTGTGTGTGTGTAGGTGTGTGTGTGTAGGTGTGTGTGTGTAGGTGTGTGTGTGTGCCTCCATAGGAGGCCTGTGAGTGAGTTGTTTCTCTCTACAACTGTAGCCAATTAGGAGACAGAGCTGACAAATCCTGTCTTCCATTCCCGCCCTCAACACTTAAAAGAAGTCACCTTAAACTGTTTTGAATAACTTTGACTGCGTCAACAGGCTATGTGTGGGCGTGTCGGCTTCTGTGTGTGTGCGTGTGTGCTCGTTTGTGCGAGCCTGAGTATATTAGTGATCTTAGATCCCTGACGGGGCCAAACTGTATCTCGACGTTAGTTTGAGTCCTGACTGACACAGCATTTTACCTACGAAGACACGCGGCCCCCTCTGTAATATAGCTAATGACTGTCGTCCCTCTAAAAGGCCCGAGGTGTTTCTGTTGGGGTGTTTCTGGTTTGATCTGGTTCTCCTCAGGTGCCGAGATAATGACTATTTTATAACAGCAACAAAGTCTCCCATCTCGGTTTGATGTTTTTCCTGTAAAATTATTATGATAAAAAAAGAAAAGAAATATGTGCGTTAACTCCCTGAGCCGAAGCCTTTTGAAACATTCAGTACACACACATACACACCGGGTAATAATAAGTCATTTCACATTCACCTGCTAAAGTGCCATATTTAGAGGTGTGATCACAGTGCTTAATGCTGTGAATAATAATTATCTTGTATTACTGAAGTGTTTGTGATTTAGTTCATGGGGATTAACTCTTTTTTGTATTCAGCCCATTTATATTGGGGGGTGTGGAGGTAAGTCAAGCAGTATTTTAGTTGAACTATAGCTGAATTGAGATTCAAAATTGAGATGATGTTATTGTTGCACTATGTTAATAAGAGTTCCTTGACACCCACCACTGTTTAACTGTTAGAGCTGTGTACTTCTGGCTTCTGGTTTGTACTTTCTAAATGCATGTCTTAATTGTATATTGATTTGGATACAAGTGTATGGTTAATCTATTAATGGTAAGGCTTTCTCGAAAATAGTTTTGCTGTGTTGTTTAGGACAGCCCAGTTCTGCTTTGATCTTTGTCCTCCGAATGAGAACGAGCAAAGCCATCATTATCTTAGTTAGTTACTTACTTCCTGTTTTTGCATCGTGAAGGTAGCTGGGCTAACCTTGAACTGTTGTTTGTGTTTCAAAAACATAAACTCATGAATCACGTACTCAAGCATTCTCTCCCTCCCTCCCTCCCTCCCTCCCCCCGCTCTCCCTCTTCTCTCTCCCGCTCCCTCTCTCTCCCTCTTATCTCTCCCTCCTCTCCTCCCCTCTCCCTCTCTCTCCCTCTTATCTCTCCCTCGTCTCCTCCCCTCGCCTCTCCCTCCTCCCTCCCTCTCCCTCCTCTCCCCCCCTTCTCTCCTCCCAGGCACACAGAGGATATGTCTGATCATCCTGAACCAGCCGATTGATCCAGGCTTCCTCAGTACGCTCTGGAGCAAAGGTGCGTCTGTGGTTATACCCTAGCCAGCTCCACCATCAGGCTCACAGCTGTGTACTTGATCAGGCAGCTACACACACACACACACACACACATATACACACACACACACATATACACGCACACACACACGCACAGGCACACACTCTCCAATGCGCTCACATGCACAAACACACACATACACACACTCACTCACAGTGTGTTTCAGTGTGTACAGGAGAAAGTACTTTCATACAGCACATGTACAACAGCCAATTGGAGCAGATGTGAATAGAGATCAGAAAGATATCACAAATGATTTTGTTGATGTAGTTTCACTTCATAGTTAATACTTAACTTGAAGTTTTTGAGTTTTTTTGGAGATTCTTGGGATGTTGTTTCCAATACTGGGTGCTTTCATGGTTTAACGTCAACCGTAGCTGTTCTCAAATATTTTAGGTATTCTTGAAAACTTTTTGGAGTGGTTTTGTTCAAATATTCAGGCTGTGGGTTGATAGCTTTCTGCACTATAGTATTTTTTTCTTTAAATATGTTGTTCTTTGGCTATTTGACAGTTGAGGATTTGTGAGTTTGGCAGCTGTGGATGAGTTTTGAAGTGTAGGACTTTCACATCCGCTGTAGACACCCTGGAAATCCTGACGTTTATCAATCCTCATTTGGAATGCCATCCATATTTCATGGCGTTGGGAAAACCGACATATGGCCCAGGTAAAGGTGTGTGTGTGTGTCCTTTAGGAAATGTGATCTCCAGATGGTTCACCCGAAGTTACCATTGCCAGGTCTCCACCCTGCATCCTCTCTCACACACACACACACACACACCACACACATCCTTATCTTTCCTCTGATGTCAAATCCCCAGGTTGCCTCCCCTCTATGGGAGAGAGAGAGCAGGAAGAGAGGGAAGGATCGCAGGGACGGAGGGGTGCTCGGGTAGAGCGAGGGAGAGAGAGAGAGAGAGAGAGAGTCATCACAGGGAAGCTCATAGGAAGTACAGAAGGACAAGCAGAAGTTTGGAAGGGTTAGGGTTAGAAGGAAGAAGAAATCTCTCCTCCCTCCCTCCCTCCCTCCCCTCCGTCATCTTATGTGACAACAGACCACGGGTGAAAGGCGGAGGAATGGGGAAAAGAGCGCGCGTGCGGGGGGGGGGGGGGGGGGGGGGGGGGGGGGGCGAGAGCGGCGGTGGGTATAGCCGGAGAAAGGGCTAGAAAGAAGTGGGCGGAGGAGGGGAAGGATCACCTGAGATGGGCAGACAGAGTGACTCTGGGAGGGAAGGATGGAGGGAGGGATGGATGGACTGATGGAGGATAAGTGAAAGGGCATCAGAACGAGGCGTGATGATCTGCCGCCTCGTCTGTTTGCCCTTTCTGGTACGGCCGTAAACCCCCGTGTGACAGACATCCATCCCACAGCGCTGACATTCCCTCTCGTCAATACTGCCCTGCCATGAAGTGTGTGTGTGTGTGTCTGTTTATGCGTGTGTGTGTGTGTGAGAGAGAGATGGAGAGAAGAGTGTGTGGGTGTGTGTGTGCCCCAACCTCTCCTTCCTATCATAAAGCATCTCTCTGGTTTCTGACAGGAAGAAGAACAGCATTGTGGGGGGATTATGAGGTGTTTATTTACAGGTTATCTGCTGTCCTCATGCTCAGCACCCGTTCTCTGTTCCTCCACGTGGACACACTGATTTATGTGTGTGGGTGTGTGTGTATGTGGTGTGTGTGTGTATGTATCTGATTGACAGTTGTGAGATGACGTTTCAAGAACTACCTCTAAATTGACTGAAAAACAACCCTCTTCCTCTCCATGCTACCCCTCATCTGAATGTGTGTGTGCGTGTGATTAAGAGTGAGATACATAGATATAGAGAAACAACACACACACACACACTTTTAGTATCAAGAGCTTGGAGTGGGTGAGTCATTCAATATCTAGGCTTGTACAATTCTAAACAGACTGTTGGAAGCTCTGTCTGCGTGTGTGTGTCTGTGTGTGTGTGTGTGTATAGATGTAGATGTGTGTGTGCTTGTGTGTGCTTGTGTATGTGTGTGTACCTGTTTGCGTGGGCATATGTCTGTGTTTGTATCGGTACATTTGTGTGTATATACATGTGTGTACATGTGTCTGTGTGTGTACGTGTGTGTGCGTGTGTGTATACGTGTGTCTGTGTATATCTACCTGTGTGGGTTTTTCTGTATATATATTGTGTGTGTATGTATGTGTGTGTGTGTGTGTATACGTGTGTATACGTGTGTCTGTGTATATCTACCTGTGTGGGTTTTTCTGTATATATTGTGTATGTGTGTGTGTGTGTGTGTTTGTGTATGTAAGTATACCTGTGTGTGTAAGTGTGTACTTGTGTGTATTGAAGATGATTGATGGCTGTGCTGCTCGTCACTGCGGGGGGCTGCTCTGCTCTCGTTGTCGCTCCCTAAAGTTTCCATTTGATGAGTTTCCCGCCGTTTGCACCCTGTCAGGAATAATGAGTCATTTACATTCCAATCATCTCTGACTTACAGCATCGACAGCGGGGGCGAGGGTGATGAAGACAAACGTACCAGACACATCTAGCTCTGTCACCCTCTCACATCCTCCCAGACCCCCCCCCCCCCCACACACACACACACACACCCTTTCTTCCCAGGACCCCACCTAGTCCCAGACACATCTAGCTCTGTCATCCTGCCCTGCCCCCCTCCCAGGACCCCCCCTGGTCCCAGACATCTCGTTTTCACGCCCCCCCAGCCCGCTTCCCAGGACCCCCTGGTCCCAGACACAGCTAGCTTTCCCATCTCCGCCCACCAAACACCATGAATGAACAGCAGAATGTCAGTTGTGAGGTAATGACTCTGATATTAACATCTGGATGTCAGATGTGAGGTAATGACTCTGATACTAACATCTGGATGTCAGATGTGAGGTAATGACTCTGATATTAACATCTGGATGTCATAAGATGTGAGGTAATGACTCTGATATTAACATCTGGATGTCATAAGATGTGAGGTAATGACTCTGATATTAACATCTGGATGTCATAAGATGTGAGGTAATGACTCTGATATTAACATCTGGAGGTCATAAGATGTGAGGTAATGACTCTGATATTAACATCTGGATGTCATAAGATGTGAGGTAATGACTCTGATATTAACATCTGGATGTCATAAGATGTGAGGTAATGACTCTGATATTAACATCTGGATGTCATAGATGTGAGGTAATGACTCTGATATTAACATCTGGTTGTCAGGTGTGAAGGTAATGACTGATAGTGGTCCTTTGTGTTGGTTGTTGTTGTTGACAATCTTTGCAAGTGGCTGAAAACTGGACAGAATACTGAGGTGAGAATCCTTGTTGAGAAGCGGGCATTTTGGGAACAAGGACAGTCTCTCACACACACACACACACACACACACACACTCACTGGGACTGCAGTCTGAGTTGTAATCAGGTGTTTGATAGATGCTTCGCTTCACCGGAGGTAGCCTTATGTTCTTGTTTCACGATCGCACAGCGCCTGTAACCTTTCAGCATGACATTTATACACACACGCCACACACATCCTCACACACGCATTCTCACACACACACCACACACAAAAACACACCTCACACACATCCTCTCTCACACCCCCGCCCCAAACGCACTACACACACACACGCATCCTCACACATACCCATAGACATCACACACCCATACACACCACACAGTGGTGATTTACTCACCTAGACTGATCTCCCTGCGGTTATAAAAGAATAACTAAAGTTGGGCAAAAGTTTATCCCCTCTCTTTGTCTTTCTCTTCTCATCTCCCCTCTCTCTCCCCTCTCTCCTCTCTCCCCTCTCTCCTCTCTCTCCCCCTTCTCTCCACCCTCTCTCATCTCTCTCCCCTCTCTCTCCCCTCTCTCTCTCCCCTCTCTCCTCTCTCTCCCCTCTCTCCCCTCTCTCTCCCCTCTCTCTCTCCCCTCTCTCCTCTCTCTCTCCCCTCTCTCCTCTCTCCCCCTTCTCTCACCCTCTCTCTCCTGCCTCTCTCCTCTCTCTCCCCCTTCTCTCTCCTCTCTCTCCTCTCTCTCCCCTCTCTCCTCTCTCTCCCCCTTCTCTCCACCCTCTCTCTCCTCTCTCTCTCCTCTCTCTCCCCTTTCTTTCTCCTCTCTCCCCTATCCCTCCCCCTCCGTCAGACCATCTAATGAACTGCAGGTGGAGGCTGGGGATTGGTTATTAAGAGACTCAGAGTTAAACCTGCGTCTCTCTGGGCTGCATGCATTAGTTATCCGAAACAAGGTGGGGGTGAACCATCACGAAGGCTCCTTTGAAGTCCTCTTCAATCTGTGCCGTGTGTACACCCCCCCCCCCCCCCCCCCCCCGCCACACACACAACTCCCCAGAACCCTCCCACAACGCCCCCAGAACCCTCCAACAACCTCCCACAACCCCTCATAACGTCCTTATAACCCCAGAACCCCTGTCCCCACCACCATGGCCCCGCCCACCCCAAACCCCTCAGAAAGACAGCATATCCATTTGAATCACTGGCAGAAACAGAACAACTGAATATATTCGGAAAACCCTTTCCTTCGCCCCCCCCCACCCCCCCCCCCCCCCCAAGAAGCTTGAATACCATTAAAGGTGTAGCTGTAGACATGATCTGCATATTCAGACGAGGGATGAAACAGCCTTTCTCCCGCCATTATCAGACAGACATCCTGATGAGGTGGATTGGGGGTATTACCCATGATGCCGCAGTGGTGAGTCACAGGGAATGGAATATGGCGTTTATCACGTCAAAGGGATTTGGCGTCGGCTAAATGAATCAAATGGAAATGTGTATGCTGGTGTGGTTGTTAAGAAAATAACATGTTTTTTGCGTTTGTTGGGGTTTTTATATGTTCAAATGCCATCTTATCCGAGCAAGCTTTTCATAAACTGTGTGTGTGTGTGTGTGTGTGTGTGTGTGTGTGTGTGTGTGTGTGTGTGTGTGTGTGTGTGTGTGTGTGTGTGTGTGTGTGTGTGTGTGTGTGTGTGTGTGTGTGTGTGTGTGTGTGTGTGTGTGTGTGTGTGTGTGTGTGTGTGTGTGTGGTGTGTGTGTGTGTGTGTGTGTGTGTGTGTGTGTGCGTGTGTGTGTGTGGAGAGATGGACAGGGAGTACTGGTGACCAAGGTCCAGCCACAGCCTGTTCATGACCTGACTTACTGAGCTGGGAAATTGTCTCCAATTTGCTGTGAGACTAACCATGCGTGTCTGTGTGTGTGTGGGGTCTGGGAATGTGTGTGTGTGTATGTGTGGTCTCTGTGTGTGTGTGTGTGTCTCCCACGCAGCTCTCCTGAGAGCATGCGCCGATGGAGCAGCCAACCACCTGTATGACATCACAGCTGGACACAGAGACAGGTGAGGCCAGCTGGACAGACTGCACTGTCTCTATCTACTCTCACTGTGTGTGTGTGGGGGTGTGTGAGGATGTGTGTGTGTGTGTGTAAGGGAGTGTGTTAGTGAGATAGAGAGAGGTTGTGAGTGTGTGTTTCCCTCTCAGCTGTACTAATCTATTTTGCTGCTGACTTGTCAAACTAAGATCCTGTGTGTGTGTGTGTGTGTGTGTGTAGTAAGGCTAATGGAGGACTGTTTTCAGGACTAAGATGGATCTTGAGCCAGTTCAGGGTACCTGAGGTGTTGAGCACATTAACACTCTCACAGGACACTTCAGTGTGTGTGTGTGTGTGTGTGTGCGCGCGCGTGTATGTGTGTACGCACGCACCTTGTCTGTGTCAGTGGTTGTGCTTGTACAATGTGTCTGTCTCTTTGTGAAAGTGTGTGTGTGTACTGTATACTTTTCGAGTCAGTGTTTGTGTGTCTGTATGTGTTCAGAGTGTTAGTGCGTGTGTGTGTGTGTAAGAGTAGTTTCAGCCGTGGACTCGATCGATCAGCTGTCTTCACTGGCTGACATACTAAATTAATCTTGAGACCTCTTGTTGAAATAGTGTCACTTCCAGTGTACCTCCGCTGGTGGAGAGGAGAGGAGAGGAAAGGAGGGGAGGAGAGGAAAGGAGGGGAAAGGAAAGGAGAGGAGAGGAGAGGGGAGGAAAGGAAAGGAGAGGTTGTTATGTCACAGGAAGTGCCGGGGGTTTATGACCTCTCTCTTTCTCTCACTCTCCCTCTTTCTCTCCCTCTTCTCGCTCCGTACCATCTCTCTCTCCCTCGGTCTCTCTCCCTCCCTCCCTCCCTCCCCCCGTCTCTCCCCCCTCCTCTCCCGTCCTCTCAGAGGGCATCAGAAGCAGTAATAGACATACCAGCACCTGTCCTGTTCACACGGCGCCTCGTTTAAACAGGGCATGCCGCCTGGATCATGTGTCTGACACATAGCTCATTACTGCCAGCTATAACTGTACCTGCCCTCCTCTGACACACACACACACACACTCGTACATGTGCTTGCACACGCTAGCAGAGACACACAGTGATGGCTGTCCCCTGTGGCTATGAAAGCCAGTCTTATGTCACATGCGCACACATACACACACACACACACGTCTCAGGGGATAGAATGCAGGGAGAGAGGGGGGCGTGAAAGAGGGCGAGGGAGGGAGAGATGGGGTAGGAGTGCGAGAGGAAGAGAGAGAGAGGGAAGGGGGTAGGAGAGGGAGAGAAAAAGAGAGGGCGATGAGAGAGGGAGAGAAGGGAGGCTTGGCGTAGGAGTGATAGAGAGAGGGAGGTGGGAGGGGGAGAGATGGAGTCTGAGTGATAGAAAGAGAGAGAAAGAGAGACACAGAGGAGAGCGAGAGAGATATGTTATGATGACGGTGGGAGAGAGAACACATCCATTTACAGTTTAATGATGTTTCAAGCACATTATCTTGGCACTAGGTATCAGTGAATGTGTGTGTGTGTGTGTCTGTGTGTGTTTCCCCTCCCTCTCTCTCAGGTATTATTGGCACAGCCAGTGGGAAGTGACTTGAGGCTAAAGTTGTTCATCATGGCCCAGAAAAACATGATTTTAAGAACTATGGATTAGTAAATCGAGACGCACACACACACACACACACACCTCTGTCTCGCTTTCAGTCTCCATTACAATATGAAATATAAAATTGGTATTTGGGGCAAGAGACTCCGCCTACAAGGTTAATGAAGTTCAGTGTAGGACACGGTGTGTGGTGTGTGGGTGTGTGCGGGTGTGTGCGGGTGCTTGAATATGTGTCCGGTGTGTATGTGAGTCTGGTGTGTGTGTGTGTGTATGTGTGTGTACATACGTACGTGTGATGTTTATATAGCTTATGGGGGCCTGTAATTCATCTGTAATGAACACAGCCCAAGGCTAGCAGAAATCTCATCTTATTATCCCAATGCATGAGCTCTAATGAAGTAGATAGCAGGTCCACATACCAGTGAGATGGAGAGAGAGGTGGAGGGCGGGGGAAGAGAGAGAGAGCCAAAGAGAGTAGAGAGAAAGGCAGGGGGGGAGGCAGCGAAAGGGAGCAGAGATGGAGAGAGAGAGAGAAGGAGGGTGGGTGGCTGGGAGAGATGTAGGGAGAAGGAGGGGAATAGAGAGAGCGGAGGAGAGGAGAGAGAAAGGTAGAGAGGGGGGGGGGGGGGGGGGCGGGGGACAGAGCGGAACCGAGAAGAGATGGAGAGAGAAGGAGGGAGAGATGGAGAGGGAGAGGGGGAGAGCAGAGAGGAGCGGGGTAGAGCTCGGCGGGAGAGCGCGAGAGAAAGGGAGGGAGGAAGTGAGTGAAAAAGACAGGAGAGAGAGTAAGATGGAGGGAGGGAGCGGGGAAAAGAGAAAGGAAGAGGAAGGAATGGAGAGGGAGAGACTGTGCCCGTGTTTAGGCGTAATGGATTCAAACGTGGTAAATGAGCTTTAAAAACGTTCAAGCCTTCTAAATGATAGAAGAGGTGACAGGCAGAGAGACCCCCCAGTCCACCCCCTAGCAGAACCAGACACGGTCGACTCTAGCTGGGGAATATATTTGTGTCTCTGTGGTTGTGTGTGTGTGTGTGTGTGTGTGTCTGTCTCAGTTACGTCGCCCAATTCTAAATGATACACGGTGTGGGGTTTTGTTTTGTTGGTTTGTTTGTTTGTTATTAAGAGTTGTTTTTGTGCTTCTAAGATGTGAAGGGCTGAATAAGTCTCGATACAATGGAGAGGAGGGAAGGGGAGGAGAGGAGAGGGGAGAACAGGAGAGATGGGAGGTGTGCGTTTGTGTGTTTTGCTGATTGAACAGGAGAAGAGATGGAAGGACTTGGAGGGAGGGATGGACAGATGGATGATGGAGGAGGAGGAGGAGGGATGGAAGGAGGAGGGAGAGACAGGAAGAGGAGGAAGGGGAAGAAGGGAGAGAGGGATGGAGAGAGGGATGGAGAAGGAGGGAGAGAATAATCCTGTATCTATTTCCGCAGCAGACCGGAACAATGCTCTCGCCTTTCACCGGCGACATCCACCCATACACACACACACCCATACACACACACACCCATACACACACACCCATACACAAACCCATACACACACACCCATACACACACACTCAGTGGTGCGTGAAATCGTTATGTTGGACCTGTTAATGCCGGCAGATAGCACGACCGTGGGACAACACCCGCTTGTTGCTTTTATAGACACACACAAATGAGCACAGACAAAGACACACACACACATGAACACAGGCACACACACTCACTATCACACACACATACACTGCCCACGAGAATATACACACACACATGCGCACACACACACACTATGGCACACACAAACACAAAGGAGCATACATACGCACGCGCACGCACACACACACTCGCACACATGTACCAATGTGTGCGGGATGTGTCTGGTATTCAACACAGCATGAAGGGCTCATGTCTATAGATTACCACACAACAGCTCAATAATTCTAGGGCTGAGGAAGGACACACATTCTGTGTGTGGGGGTGTGTTTCCGTTTATGTAAAACGCTCCCTGATAGTGGCGTGTGTCGTTGTGTGTGTGTGTGTGTGTGTGTGTGTGTATGTAGAAGGCTCTCAGATAGTGGATAGAGAGTGTGTGCGTGTGGGTCTCAATGACACGGGTCTAACCCTGCCAGTCTGCCTGTCTTCATGTCAGCCGTGGTGTCACTTCCACCCTCTGCTCGCCAGACTGATAAAAGAACTGACACGCGCCCAAATTGTTCTCTCCTCCCTCCTTCCCCTCTCTCTCTCTCTCTCTCTCTCTCTCTCTCTCTCTCTCTCTCTCTCTCTCTCTCTCACGCTCTCTCCCTCCTGCTTTGTGTATCTTTCCCTCCCTCTCTCTCTTATGCGCTTTCTCTCTCTGTCCCTTTCTCTCTCTCCCTTTCTCTCTCTCTCCCTCTCTCGCTCTCTCTCTTTCTCTCTCTGTCTCTCGCTCTTGCTCTCTCTCCATCCCTCCATCCCTCCATCCAGTTTTCTACCTGACTATATCAGTGGGGATTTCGATTCCATTAGTGCCGAGGTCAAAGCCTTCTACTCCGAGAAGGTGAGTACACACACACACATGCACGCACACACTCATGCGCACGCAAGCACGCACACGAATCTGCAGATAACCACGTTAACCGGGGAATCGTTGTTGTTCGCTGTTTGGTTTCCTGTTACCCAGAACTCTGTCGACCTCTTCTCTGTCACGCTGTTGAAGCGATGCCCGGGTGTCTTACCCACTCAGATATGACACCCACCCACACGCACACACACAGAATTAGATTTATCCATGGATCTATGAATAAATGCAAACAAGGTGGCACACACACGCCCAGGTCTGTCCCCGGTGATCATGCAATGTCACTCATGTGGAGACTGATCAGAGCTCAGGATACACAAGTGTTTACTGTTTGAAATGCAGATGACACCTCAGGGCTCCAAGAGACCTCTCGCTCTTTCGCTCTCTCTCACACACACACACACCGGAGTCTTCTCAGACAAAGGTGACAATGTGTTGTTACAGAATGTAGATACTTATATCTGTCTTTATTTAGCAGAGAAAGACAGACAGACAAACAGGCAGACAAACAGGCAGGCAAAATCACAGAACGAGGGATGGTTTGGGGTATTTGAGGTCTTGGTATAAAGAGGGAATAAAACAAAACAGTCTTAAGGCTGTGTGTGTGTGTGCCTGTGTGCGGTGTGTGTGTGTGTGTGTGTGTGTGTGTGTGTGTGTGTGTGTGTGTGTGTGTGTTGTGTGTGTGCGTGCGTGTGCACGCGTGTGTGTGTGTGTGAGAGAGAGTGCACGTTTGTGTGATGAGCTGTGGGGTCACCTGAATCATGTAGTTCTGGTTCCATTATGCAGAGAACAGGACTCAGGCTATCCCTTCTCTTCCTTATTCTCAGTTTATGTGTGTGTGTGTGTGTGTGTGTGTGTGTGTGTGTGTGTGCGCGAGTGTGGTGTATATGATGTGTGTGTGTGTGGTCTTGTTTAACTACCCTTGTGGGGACCAGGTGTCCTCACAAATATAGTGAAATGTGAAAAAAAACTGTGGGGCCCTTTTGATGGGCCCCATAACTTCAAATGCTTTTTTTCAGGGGGTTTCAGGGTTAAGGTTAGAGTTAAGGTTAGGGGTGAGGGGTTATTGGTTAGGGAACACAATTTCGAATGGATGTGAATGGTTGGCCTCACTAGAAAAGCTACTATGTGTGTGTGTGTGTGTGTGTGTAGAGGTGCAGGTTGATAGAGACTGCGGACCAGGATCTGACAGACTTCACTAAGTGTCTGGCTATCATGGTGGAGGAGATACAGCAACGCCAGCTACAGGTAAGATCACACACACACACACACACACACACACACACACACACACACACACAGGCCTCCATGCATACGAGGCACACACACACACACACACACAGGCCTCCATGCATACGAGGCACACACACACACACACACACACACACCAGGCCTCCATGCATACGAGGCACACACACACACACACACACACAGGCCTCCATGCATACGAGGCACACACACACACTTGTGAATACACACAAATGCAAATTAAGATCTACTAATATTTTCTTCTCTATGCCTGCCTAATTTTTTGCTGTTTGTTGGCAAGCACAGTCACACACACAGGCATAGACACAGTCAGACACACAGACACAGACACACACACAAGTCATTTTGTCCCCCAAAAGTGGTGTGTTTCTAAGCATTGCCATTCACCACATGGAGTGTGTTGAGTGTTTGTTCAATCACAGTGAGAGGTGCAATCACTAAATTTCTCACTGCTGATGAGCCAAACAAAACCGGAGAGAACACACACACGCACACAAACGCACTCACACACTCACTCACACATTCACTCACACACGCACACACACACACACGCACAAGACAGAAACGCAAAGCAAGCATTAGCATACATTGTTGTTTTGACGGTAACTCTTTGCCTTGTTCCAAATCAAGAGGAAAAAGAGATTGAGAGAGAGAGAGAGAGAGAAAGAGAGAGGGGAGAGATCTAGGAGAGATGCGAGTGTGAGAGAGGAGAGAGAGAGAGGAAAGGGGAGGGAGAGAGAGGGTTAGTTTGATGGAAACCGAGACGTGCAGTGTTTGGACTAGTTAGTGTGAACACCATCTTGTTGCTTTGATTTGATATGTGACTGTGGAAAGGCATCTCATCTTCATTCCCCTCTTGTTCTCTTCCTCACTCGCTCGCTCGCTCTCTCCCTCCATCCCCATCTCACTTCCTCTTCACCCTCCCTCTCTCCCTCTCTTCCTTCCTTCCCTCCCTCCTTCTCTTCCTCTCCTCCCCCCTTCCTCCATCCCCATCTCACTTCCTCTTCACCCTCTCTCCCTCTCTCTCTTCCTTCCTTCCTTCCTTCCTTCCTCCCTCCTTCTCTTCCTCTCCTCCCCCCTTCCTTCATCCCCCTCTCATCTCCTCTGTCATCCTCCTGTCCAGATGTCAGTGTACCAAACTGGATCTAACCTGTCTGTGTGCGTCTGTCTGTGTGTGTGTGTGTGTGAGTGAGAGAGAATGAAGTGAGGGATTTGGGGAGAAAACACTTAGACAAGCATGCATTCCCTCTGACAGGTGAGAATAAGAAAGAACACACACACACACACAGCCCCTTGATGGCCTGTCTCCAGCCAACAGGTAGCTGTGTGTAGTGTTTCTCCCCAAACCTCCGTCAATAACCAACCAGACAGGCCATCACTCAGGCCTTTCCCAGCCTTAAAACCCCTGCGTGTGTTAACGTGGATGCACGCGTGTGTGTATTGTGTGTGTGTGTGTGTGCGCAAGCATGCGCGTGCCACCACTCCAAGGCCTGGTTATTAGTAGCCAGCTCTACGCTACAAAGCAGCGGGAATTGTTTGTTTGTTTGTTTAAGACTCTGAACGTCTCCTGAACCGGGGGATTTAAACGGTACACACCACTCTCTCTCTTTATCGCTTCATCTCTCTCTCTCTCTCTCTCTCTCTCTCTCTCTCTCTCTCTCTCTCTCTCTCTCTCTCTCTCTCTCTCTCTCTCTGTATTTCTCTCTCTCTCTCTGTCTCTATCTAAATGTCTCAACCTCTCTCTATCCGTCAGTACTGTTCTGTGGCTGTGTTGTGTCATGACAGCATTAAAAGAGTTACTGTGTTTGTAATCCACAGTTGCTCTAAACCCTTCAGCCTGTTTCTGCTTAGCTGGCCTTCCCTACATCACAAAGTCATCTATTTATTATGTTTAATAGACTCATTAGAGAGGATCAATGGGCTTGTTGGGAGATTCGGTGTGTATGTGAGCGTTCACGTGTATGAGAGTGTGTGTGTGTGTGGTGTGTGTGTCTCCTTACGTGACCTGCGTCCTCGTCGAGTCGTCGGCGGCGATGCTGCTGACACGACGGTTCTGTTCCCCACTTTCATCCCGTCTGTCTCATTATCCCTCCATCATCTCTCGGGATGGGGCATAACTGTGTCGTTTACCTCGGGAGCCCACGCCATCCCTCAGCCAATGGGAGAGGGGGACGGCCGCGTTCCTGTCGGGCTAACAATGTCATCATCGTTAGCCTCCCTGGTGACGGTGCATGGGTGGTGTTATTTATTAAAAGAGTCCGTCGGTCATCATGGAGGACGTTCTCCTAATCTGACCAGTAAAGACCTAGCGAGATGAAGAGGTGTGTCTGACTAGCAGGTTAGGGTGAGATGTAGAGCTCTAACTACCAGGTTAGGGTGAGATGTAGAGCTCTAACTAGCAGGTTAAGGTGAGTTTGTAGAGGTCTAACTAGCCTTTAAGGGTGAGATGTAGAGGTCTAACTAGCAGGTTAGGGTGAGATGTAGAGATCTAGCTAGCAGGTTAGGGTGAGATGTAGAGGTCTAACTAGCAAGTTAGGGTGAGATGTAAAGGTCTAACTAGCAGGTTAAGGTGAGCTTGTAGAGGTCTAACTAGCCTTTAAGGGTGAGATGTAGAGGTCTAACTAGCAGGTTAGGGTGAGCTTGTAGAGGTCTAACTAGCAGGTTAGGGTGAGATGTAGAGCTCTAGCTAGCAGTTGGGGTGAGATGTAGAGGTCGAACTAGCACGTTAGGGTGAGATGTATAAATCTAACTAGCAGGTTAGGGTGATCCCGTTTGCTCCTCCATTACTGATGTCAACCCTGTTTAGTTATTTATAGTTGTTGTTGTTTGTTGTTGTTGGTGTTGATAAAATAGAGAGGCATGAGAGAGATCAACTTGGTCTCTGTTTTGATAATCCTCTTTTCGTCTCTGAGGAGGATGACGTCTGGGCAGAGTTTGTTTACATTCAGCATGTTTTGAGTGTGTCAAACAACACTGGTGTGTATGCGTGTTTGTGTGTGCGTGTATGCGTGCGTGTATGTGTGCGTGCGTGTGTGCAGTATGTGTGCGTCTCTTCTCCAGATGTGTGCCTAACCCAATCTTCAACTCATCAGGGTTCTTTCACAACTTGTCTTTGGTGGAAATGCACAGTACATACGGCTTTTCTCGCACTCTGTAAATGAGGTGTAGATAGGATGATGGGCAGAGGGGGTGGCAGAAAGGAGGGGTAGAGAGGATGAAGAGGAGGGGTAGAGAGGATGAAGAGGAGGGGTAGATGATTTATGAGGGGGGACAGAGAGGAAGAACTTGATCCTAAAGTGAAAACCTGCACAGTGTGTGACGGTTATCCGGCTTTTAAACTATCCCCACC
The DNA here is from genome assembly GCA_023658055.1 of Thaleichthys pacificus. Lineage (NCBI taxonomy): Eukaryota > Metazoa > Chordata > Actinopteri > Osmeriformes > Osmeridae > Thaleichthys > Thaleichthys pacificus. The sequence goes on along the minus strand of CM042872.1, from coordinate 5,317,041 downwards.
CCCCCCCCCCCCACCCCTCAGGTAGACACCATCGTGACCCTGGGGGGTCTGGCTGGAAGGCTGGACCAGACCATGGCTTCAGTAGAGACGCTCTACCACGCCCTATCCATCACACAGCTCCCCCTGGTGGTCATCCAGGGAGGCAGCCTGGCCTTCCTGCTCCGCCCGGTAACTACTGCACACACATACCCACACATTTGACACATACAGACACACTACA
>CM042872.1:5149321-5311821 GCA_023658055.1 Thaleichthys pacificus | reverse complement strand
ACAGTGACCACACTCCTGCAATCGAAAAAGGAAGACATAGACAGAGATCAATATCTCCCAAAATTGCAACCCGTTAATTAAAGACTCCACACAGCTTGATGTCAACTAGAAATTAAGGATATCTCTGGACGAAGGGCCTACAGAAGTCTTGCCGCTAGATATATATCTCAATGTCCCAACCTGAGGGACAGTGAGTCAACCTTGTGTGATTGTTAAAACCTTTCTGTATCTTAAGATGTATGAACACATATTACTTTTCTCCAACTCGCTATGCTACTGCTATGTTGTTATATTATTAATGTTTATACTCCTTATTATATGTTATGAATGATATATATGTAAAATAAATATGATATTGTCCCTTCAATGTGGACTGCTTTGGCAATATTGCTCAACCCGAACAGTCATGCCAATAAAGCATTCTGAACTGAACAGAGAGAGAGAGAGAGAGAGATAGGGGTGAGAGAGACAGAGAAATGGAGAGAGAGAGAGAGAGAGAGAGGGTGAGAAAGAGACAGAGACAGAGAGAATGTGTGAGAGAGGGTGAGAGGAATAGAGAGACAGAGAGAGAGAGAGAGAGAGAGAGAGAGAGAGAGAGAGAGAGAGGAGAGAGAGAGAGAGAGAGAGAGAGAGAGAGAGAGAGAGGGAGAGAGAGAAGGTCGTTCTCCCGTTCTGGCGTGAGCAGCTGACCCGGGGCGGAGCCAGGCTCCCAGGAGGAGGTGTTTACTGTGCGTTGTTTCCTGTGGTCCACTAGAGCACACGTGAGAGCAGCTCGCCTGTCTCACGTCTCCTGAACGCTACGCTTCACTGCCATCTGAGACACTGTCTTTTTATAAAGGTGGTAATTTGACTTCAAACCTGCACACTCTTCGACTGATACAAAGTGTGTCTGAGTGCATTCTCCCGAGAAGGTGTAATTGTTAATTATCACATAAGGACTTACATGTGGTTGATTTGTGATGTTACAGCAGGCTTGGTCCATCAACAATCAGGAGATCATCATCCTCAGTCCTGATGCATCGTCATCTTGAAGAAGACATTTTGTATTTTTATTGTAACTTTATTTGAATTTTAAGGTCATCTTTTTTGATGACTCATTTTTCTCTCCCTCTCTTCCACCTCCTCCTCTTTCCCCCTCTCTCTCTCTCCCCTCCATATCCTCCTATCCCTCTCTCTCTCCCCTCCATCTCTTCCCATCCCTCCCCCATCACTCTCTCTCTTCCCCTTCTTTTCAATCTCTCCTTTGCTCCCCATCTTCTCTCTCTTTCCCTTATACCCCTCCCCTCTCTCTCCCCCCCCCTCCCTCTCTTTCCCCCCCCCCCCCCCCCCCCCCACAGGAGAGGATCTACAGGTTAGGTGTGAGTACAGGACTAGAAGGCCCCTGGTGTAGTCTCATCCCAGTGGGGGGGCCGTGTCGAACACACACCACCGGGCTCAAGTGGAACCTGGGTATGTCCTCACACACGCGCACATACATACACACGCACATGCATGCACATAGAGTAGGGTTCAACAGTCGGAGACCGTTAGTCAGGATATGTCTATTATGAATTAGTTTCGAATGGAATACTACTCTCTTTCCATTGCTGATGATAATATCAGCTTAAAGGTGCTGTAAAGTGGAATTGAAAATGAGTTTTAAGTTCATCACACCACAGAAGAATGTGTTGTTGACTACCCATCCAAATTCGAATGAAAGTAAACATCGACAAGTATGTTAAATTAGGCTTTGAAATCGTGAGAAAATCAGCAGTCTTCTCTGCTTGAGACTGGGGGGGGCGTGTCGACTGAAGGAGCTGAAGCTCCGCCCCCTCGAATGAATTGAATTTAGCAACAACAGCAACAACTAGCTAAATCAATTGCAGATATCAGAACAGACCTACCTGCAGCCTCTGAGCGTTTTATGTGTTAAGTACTTTGTCTTTGCATCGTACCAGCTGAGTAACAGAATGCAGGTTATATAAACCGTCTGTGATCTGACGTAGATAGGTCGCTGTGACGTAGATAGGCCGCTGTGACGTAGATAGGTCGCTGTGACGTAGATAGGCCGCTGTGACGTAGATAGGTCGCTGTGACGTAGATAGGTCGGGTTTGCCCCGCCTATACAAAACCTGAGCTGAAAACGGGTCAGAAACTGTTCAACGGTCTAACTCCACATTTCAGTGCGACAGCGTTTTGGCGCTTTGCACATTTGCTCATTTCACACGTATATAATGTACTGAGAAGCAAATCAGCACCTTTAACAATTTGAAAAGCTTAATCTTTAAAAATGTTTTACACCTATAGCTATTTCAGAATATCTTAAGTATTTGGTATTTTCATTTCTTTATTTTTAGTTAACGCGAAAACCTTATGAACCGTGTTATCCCAGCAGGATCTGACAGTGTTCCAAAGAGCTTCTTGTGATGTCACAGAATGCTTGGCTGTCTCAGTCTCCCACGACGTGTTCAATGTGTTCTCTGACTTTTGGACCCTATAATATGCCCGCACACACACACTCGCACAAACGCACGCGTACACGCTCACGGGCGCACACAAACACACGCACACACTCAGAGTTTTTTCCTTATCTCTTTTGTGCTCACTCTGAATCTCTTCTGTGTTTGTCATCAAAGTATTGATATAGCAAAGTCAAAGCCCTCCCTTCACACACATCCCCCTCCCCCCCCCCTCTCCTCCAGCCCCCTGTGGTATCTCCCAGTGCTGAGCCTGGTGCCCAGCTGTGTTCTTAATGAGTTGGCACAGACCACTGCACCCCTAATACAGGGGGGGCCCTGGGCCGTCTGGCAGGTGGATTACGTAATGAGTTATTCCCAGAGACAGAAACAGGAGTGTGTGTAAGAGTGTGTGTGTGAGTGTGTGTGCAGGTGTGTTTGTGTGTCGCAAGTGAGTGTCTCTGTGTGTGTGTGTGTTACAGGTGAGTGTTACAGGTGTGTGTGTTGCGTGTGGGTGTGTGGGTTACAGGTGAGAGTGTGTGCGTCCAGCCTCTCTGTTTATGAGTGGTGGGATTAGCCACAGTGTGGCTCTTCCTCATCTGGCCCAGGGCGGGTCTCCACCTCTATGCTAATGAGACAGACTGCTAAAGGACAGTCTTTCCTGGATTAAGCACTCCGAATTACAAGCATAATTAATCACACGCATAATTAAAAGAGTTGAGAGGAACTGATTTCCCTCGGGGATTGAAAGGAAAGATTGGGAGATGGAATATAACTCACTCAGTTGATGCAGCCACTCATAGGTCGGGGCCAGTGTCCAAAGTTTGTCTTGTTTTTGGTGTGCGTGTGTGTGGTGATTCACGGGAAGGAAACTACAGTCTCTGTTGACAAGAGAGACTCTTTACATGTTCACGCTGATGATCATTTGAGTTTAAACAGCCTGTGTTGTAAATAATGGATGAAGAGTGTGTGTGTGCGTGCGTATTTGTTTGTTAGTCAGCTGCAAACAGTTAAAACACTGTTTTAAGTAACACTTTAAAAAAGACAACACATGATGAGTTTGCATGACAATCGTAACACAAACACTTAATGGCAGGATGTAAACGAGCTTGTGCCATGGGCCTCTGAAACTGAAGGCCACGGTTTTATTCAAACATTTGAGCACCATCAGTGTACTTTAGATGATATGCTGTATGATATGATGTTAGGATGTGATCAGGACATGTTAGGATGTGATCAGGACATGTTAGGATGTGATCAGGACATGTTAGGATGTGATTAGCTTGATGGCATTGTGAAGCAGGGCTAAGCTGAGTGCAGTCCTATTGGAGACAGTAGCTGAGTGTAGTCCTATAAGAGACAGTAGCTGAGTGTAGTCCTATTGGAGACAGTAGCTGAGTGTAGTCCTATTGGAGACAGTAGCTGAGTGTAGTCCTATAAGAGACAGTAGCTGAGTGCAGTCCTATTGGAGACAGTAGCTATTGGGAGACAGTAGCTGAGTGCAGTCCTATTGGAGACAGTAGCTGAGTGTAGTCCTATTGGAGACAGTAGCTGAGTGTAGTCCTATTGGAGACAGTAGCTGAGTGTAGTCCTATTGGAGACAGTAGCTGAGTGTAGTCCTATTGGAGACAGTAGCTGAGTGTAGTCCTATTGGAGACAGTAGCTGAGTGTAGTCCTATTGGAGACAGTAGCTGAGTGCAGTCCTATTGGAGACAGTAGCTGAGTGCAGTCCTATTGGAGACAGTAGCTGAGTGTAGTCCTATTGGAGACAGTTAGCTGAGTGTAGTCCTATAAGAGACAGTAGCTGAGTGCAGTCCTATTGGAGACAGTAGCTGAGTGCAGTCCTATTGGAGACAGTAGCTGAGTGCAGTCCTATTGGAGACAGTAGCTGAGTGTAGTCCTATTGGAGACAGTAGCTGAGTGCAGTCCTATTGGAGACAGTAGCTGAGTGTAGTCCTATTGGAGACAGTAGCTGAGTGTAGTCCTATTGGAGACAGTAGCTGAGTGTAGTCCTATAAGAGACAGAGTAACTCTTTCACGGTTGAACGTGCTAGGAGACAAGCAGAGGAACTTGATTATGTGAGAGGGGTTAGTGTGTGTGTGTGCGTGCGTGTGTGTGTTTAAGTGTGATTAAATGGTTTTTGAGATGTCAGACAGAAGCCTCTGGCACTGCACTATTTACCACAACATGAAATAGTCCTAATTCAGTTTGATATCACACACACACACAAACAAACTCCCAATTACAACATGTAAACAGACAGGTAGGTCTGGAGAAAGGCCTCCTTATTTCTGGATGGAAGGTCATCTGTTGCTGGAGGAAAGGAATGACTGTGGCATGCACACACACACACACACACATACACACAGGCAGATGATCCAGTGACATGTTTGCATGTGTATAAGCTGCTAGTGTTCTGTCCCCCTGGGTGACATTTTAATAAAGCTATGGGGAATACCGAGACACACGTGACCTGGAGAGAGGGATGAGGGGAGGAAAGCAGGGGAGCTGAAAGAAGATGAGAGGGAGGAAGGAGGAAGATGGATGGATGCCAACACACATCCTTGGAGGAAGATGATGGTGCAGAAGTTGCGTTACTGTCACCGTCGCTGTCGCTGTCACAGCCCTATGAACCTCCTCCTCTCTCTCCTCCCCCTCTCCCTCCTCCTTCTATCCCCCTCTTCCCCCTCCTCCCCCTCCTCTTCTCCCTCCTCCAGTGCTTGAGTCTCTCCTCTTTTCCTCAGTCCTCCTCTATTCCGTTCTCTCGGACGCTCCATTTCTTCCGACCGACGCTTCCGGCTTTCCCCGTCCTCCGTTCCCATGTCTCTTTGTTTTCATCTTAATCCCTTCCTTTCTTGGCCCTCGGTGAACTCCTGAGTCGTACCACGAGGTCAGAGGTCGTAGGTCGTCCAAGGAACGCCGCAACTGTCATCGCTTCTTATTATTTTACGCCCAATGGTTTGCGAAACCACTTAGGGGTTTTTATGCATGTAAATGGAGGAATGTCACAGAGATTGTGAATTGCGTCTGTCTTTGAAGTGTAGATATGAGAGAGAGGGAGAGAGGGAGAGAGAAAGGGAGAGAGAGAGGGAGAGAGGGAGGGAGGGAGAGAGAGAGGGAAAGAGGGAGGGAGAGAGGGAGAGAGAGAGAAATAGAGAAAGAGAGAGAGATAGACGGTTGTTGTGAGCTGTGGTTCGGAAAGGGAGAGACCGAGGAGAGAGATAGAGAGAGAGGTGGCATTTAAACTTGTGTGCAACTCCAAAGTTAGTCTCGGAGGAGGACACATAAGAGGCTGGCAGAGATGGATCTATCAGCCCAATAACATGCTTATTAAGATGAAGGCCTGGAGTCCAGGCCTTAACACTCGCTGAATTTGATTAGACAGTATTGTGCGCGTGTAAATATGGGTGTAAATATGTGTGTGTATGCGTGTGTGTGTATGTGTGTTCGTTATTTCTTGCTCAGGAGAACCTGAAAGGAAGTGCTGACTCGTGCTTCCTGCTCTCAGCAGACTGGAGGAGATCCTCACTCACATCCTTCACTGTCGCTCTGTCCTACATCACACAGCGTGTGTGTGTGTGTGTGTGTGGGGGGGGGGGGTTAGCTCGAGGCCCAGGAAAAGGTGTGTGCCATTTGTGTGTGTGTGTCGTGCGTGTTTGTGGGTAAACCGGAGGGATTCAGTGTTAAACAGGGTGTTGATGTACGGAAGCCACCCACTACCCCATCCCCCCCCACACACACACACTCATCCAGCACTGACTACTCCATTGATTGAAGTGAATCATTAAAGGCAATTTGTCGCCGCGGCACTCTTGAACCAGTTGAGCAGTGTGTATGTGACTGTGTGTGTGTGTGTGTGTGTGTGTGCGTGTGTGTGCATGCGTGTGTGTCTTTGGGAGCAGTTGGGGGCAGGAGAGTCTTTGCCAGTCGCTGTCTTTGTTTACTCTGATTATAATGTTTAGATGGAGCAATATGACCTGCATTCCTGAAGTATAGTACTAATGACGCACACACACACACACGCACACACATACACACTGATTTGGAGAAAACGTACTGTAGAAGAAATGAGAAGTGTTAATCATTGGTATTATGTTGTGGTGTGTGGGTGTGTGTGGGTGTGTGTGTGTGCCCACACGCACAGCATGTTCACCATTTGTATTCTTCCACTATGATAACCGGGAACCCCAAGGAGTTTCAGGGAGGTCATTATGTGTTCATAAAAGGAGACACACACACACACGCTGGTAGAGCATTCTGAGTGAGCGAGTTTACCGGAAAACTGCAAATGTTTAAAGGAGATGAAGGAGGCCGGGTGAAAACTAAAAGGGAGGGAGAGAGAGGAGGAGGAGAAGAAGAAGGGAGGGGAGAGGCAGGGAGAGAACGAGGAAAGCAAGGGCACGGTAAGAGAGGGAGACCGGAAAAAGAGGGAGAAGGAGGAAGAGAGGAGAGAACAAGGTAGAGACGTGGTGAAGAAAAGCGTTGGAGGTTGGACTGTTATGTCGCAGTCGTTTTTTGCTGTGGAATTATTAATTGTCCCCCGTGTCTGGTAGCTGAGACGGGGTTCCTTTGCATTGTGCCAAGTAAATACAAACATGCTGTGAAACGGAAATACTGTTAGAACTCTCCGAGCTCTTCGGATCCTTGATCTTTGTTGTACTTCCTACATGCACATACAAACACTATTTGTACGCGTCTTTGGCCCCTTTTTGTACAGACCATAACTTTATCGACCCAAGCGCAATGCAGTCTATCCATTAACGGTTTAGAGGTCAGTCTTGGCAGCACAGTCATCCTGTCTAAAGCGCTTACAGTTTAGAATAACTTTGTTTGAAAAATGCATCACATTTGCTGAATCAGGTAAGCGAGGAGCGATGCGAGTTAAAAAGAGCTAAATTAGACAGGAAATGATTGTTCTGGGACAGTGCGTGTGTGTTTGTTCTCTCTGGAGTCAGATCTTTGTGATTCATTGCTGTCTGATCTGACAGCTCAATATTAAAAAGCCTTCAACCTGCTCCAGACAATGAGAGTTATAGGGCTGCATGAAAGGTGTGTTTATTTGTGTGTGTCTGTGTGTGCTTGTAGGTGTGTGTGTGTGCCGGTGTGTCTTGGGAGTGTAGTTGTGTGTATTTGTGGGCTTGTGTGTGTGTGTGTGTATTTGTGTCCTTGTGTGTCTGGAGTTGTGGGGAGGCTTGTGTGTGTGTTGTGTGTGTGTGGGGGTTTGGGGGTTTGTGTGTAACATGCTGAGTCATGCTACTCTCAGCTTAACTGGATCCACATTGTGAAACCTTCCTTACTCTGATGTTTGAACAACTCTCATCAACCTTGTCTGTCTCAGAATCAGGACCTGGGTCTAAACAATGCATGTCACGTTGTGTGTGTGAACGCGACAGTGTGTGTGCGTGACTTCTGAAAAGCAATGCTTAACAAGCTTTCTCGAGCTAAAATAGCATAAAAGTTTGATAAGTGCCAAGTTCCATTCCAATTCCTCTTCTAACCACCACACTCTCTCTCTCTCTCACACACACACACACACACAAACAACACACGCTACAGACCCTAGAATGAGACTGAGGTTCACATGGAATATACACATTCCACACACGCACACGCACACACACACACCTGCCCATGCTGTGCCAGACACAGGGGAAAGACAATGAAGACCTACTCTCTGAAATGGCGTCCAACTGACACAGGACCTTCAAATGACCCAGCAGATGGGACACACACACGCACTCCAACCCACACACCGTCTCTCACACAACACACTCAATCAAACACACACACACAGTCAGCAGGTGCAAAACCTGACAGAGGGACACACGTACAGTCTTTCCCCTGCTCCCTAACACACACACACACACACACACACAGCTGAGAAGTCTGGAGGGAATCTTGGAGAAGGAAATGATTCTGAAGTCTTAATTAAAAGTAAACTTTGCTCGAGATTAGAAACTTGGTAGGTGCCCTTAGTTAATAGGAGCATTCTCGTATGAAATATCACCACCCCCAAGAAATGCGAAAACTTTGGCTGTGGAGGCGTCTGCGTGTGTGCGCTTGTGTGTGTGTATGAGCCAGATTTACACATCAACATATTATGTGTGTGTGTGTGCATGCATGTGTTTTTTGTGCTTTTTTTCCCTCTCTTCCTCTCTTCCGTCTCACTCCTTCTCTTTCCTGTGTAATAAAGTGGAACTGTTGGAGGTGCTGGAACAATAAAGTGGTTTAATCCATCACAATGTTCTGTCCTGGTCAACAAGTCTTACCAGTGTCCTTAAACAAACCGCCCGAGGCCAACAGGCCATCGCGTTCTCACTCGCTCTCTGTCTCTCTCCGACTCTCCGTTTGTCCCTCCTCTCTCGCCCTCCTCACCGCCTTCTCGGTGTCTCGCCTCGGTCTCTCTTTCACGCTCTCTCCTTCTGTTTCTGTCCTCTCTCTCGCTTGGTCTTCCTCTCCTCCCTGTCTCTCTGTCTCCTGTTTCGGTCTCCCCCCCCCCCCCCTTCTCTGCCTGTCTCTCACCTTATCTCTCTGTCTGCACCCTCTGTGCTGTTCTGCTTTCTTCGAAGTGACTTCATATTTGTTTTTTTTGCACAGCCTTGAGAAATGGCTCCGTGCTTGTCTCTACCCAACACTCTCTCTCCAGCTCTTTCTCTCTCTCTTTATCTCTCTCTCCTTCTCACAGACACTCATAGTATACCCGATACATTTTCGCTCGCACTCGCTCTCTTCCGCCTTCATCCACACATTTTTTCTCTCGCTCAAATACACACGCACACACACACACACACACACAGCAGAATACATCTCTTTTTCCTTATCTTCAGCCGCACCTCACGCGTGACACCTTCTGCACTAAGTGTTTGGGTGGAGTGTGTCAAGGACTGTGTTGTTGTAACAGCGTGTGTCGCACTCTTCGTCTTGGCACTGTCTACAGAAGCTGTTTCCTTCTTCTCTCTCTCTCTCTCTCTCTCTCTTTACCTTATACCCCCTGTTTCTCCTCTAACCTATTCAGTCTCTTCCTCATCTCCCTTTCTCTCTTCTCCTCGCTCTTCCTCCCTCCCTCCCTCCCGCTCTAGTCCTTTTGGCTCCATCTCATAACTCCTCTCTCTTTCTTCCTCTCACTCAAGGTCTGGGGGAGTTGAAGGAAATGGGTAGTAGAGTGTGTTCTCTGAGGTGGTGTTGAGGCGAGTAGCATGGTTTGGTTTTTATTTCGGGGAGACAGGAGATGAACCACTTCTGAACCTCTGGGACGCAGCACGCACACACATCCATAATCCCTCTCAGATACACACTAATGATCTCACACACGTACACACACACACACTTATTGATTTATTGATGAGCATATCCCGACCCTCACCTCAGTTCATCCCACTAACAAAATCACACACTCTTTCAATTTCTATGGATCTGGATGTGCTTACAGCAGGCACACGCACACACACACCCACACGCACGCATAATCATGTTTGTGCTCGTTAAAATTACTCCTGACATAAACAGAAGAGGATGCCTTGGAAGATAGAGGTCAGGCCAGCCATTCTTCTATGACCTCAGTCTCCTAGCCTAGCCTAGCCTAGCGCTGCATCCATAAACATTTAATAGGAAGCGCTATCAACGCCCGGCAGACGCTAACGCTATCTGAGCGCCTGATAAAACCGGTTCAAACAGAGGGGAGCGACAGGAAGGGCGAGGACATCTCTCCCATCGGAATCGCCGGGCCGCGTTCCATTTCTGTCCTTGGGTCCTTCCCTTATCGCTCCCCCTCAGTTTCCTACTGGACAGCAGCATTCAGACCTGTGGGGGCCTGCCCTACTTGCTAGTCCAAGATGACCACACAACTAATAAGGCTGAATGTTCATATAGCACTGTTTTTCCCAACGGTTCCCGATGAGGAGAGAGCGTCTGTGGCCGTCTGGAGGAAACGCGCCGCACCCGGCGTCTTTTTTTCGGAGTGACCCAACTTTTTCGTGCGGCGGCTCTGAGAGATTCTAGTTGCAAATCTCGGATCTTTTCAGAAACAATGTGGGTGTCGTTATCGTGTCAGGATAGGGGAGGAGACAGGGAAGGGGATAGGAAAGGGGCTAGGGACGCACAGGGCTAGAGCAGGAGACAGGGTAGGTGGCAGGGTAGAGGACAGGGTAGGTGACAGGGAAGGGGGTAGGGAGAGGAGACGTGGTTGGATAGAAGGTAGCTAGTGACTGGACTGAATCCAGGCTGTTGTCCCGTTGCTGTAAAGGGAGTCCCCTGCCCCCCCATCAGCTTCCTCTCCAGGGTCATTTGTTCTGTAAATATGTGCTACTTAAAGTGGGCTGGCCCTCGGGCCACCTGGCTGAAAAACCCAATTACAGCCAGCAAACATCTTCATTGTTATCACTGGAGGAGCAGCGCTTGTTTCGTCTCCCAGCGCAGGCCCGGCCCAGACATCGATCGCTATCAAGGCGGAGCAGGGTATTACTAATGGAGCCTTCTCCAGCCTCGGAGTCCCTTTGTTCCCTTTGTCGGTGTGTGTTTGGATGTGCGTGCATGTGTGTAGGTGGGTAGCACTGCTGACACAATGACGCACTAATGTGTGATTCCCCTGTTTATGTGTGTGTGTGTGTGCTTCTGTGTTTGGGGGCTGTGTGTGTGTAAGCCTAAGTAGTATCTCTGTAGCATCCTCTCCATCATGTTGATCTCCACACCTCCTTACCATGATGCTCTACTGCCCCTTGTGGCCGCTTTTAAGACTACAGTCTGTTATTTTAAACCTCCATCCTCTTACAGCTTCAGCACCTGTTCACTCGCTGTAAAGATATGTATGTATCAGGACAGTACATGGCTGTCATGACAACTATGTGAAGAGCTATTGCTGCTTCATGTACTCAGTGTAGAGTCTATCATTACAGGTGCTATACAGGAGGTTGCAGAAAGAGCGTAAACAATCTAGATGTAAGTCGATAAATCACAGATAAAACAGTACACAATGCTAAGAAACATTAAAAGCCAAAGAGGATACATAAGTCTTGAGAGCAGACAAAAACAAAAAACAAGACGATTAAAATAGAGGGTGATAATCTGTTATGCGTGGGTAATAGTTTAATAGTGTTGAATGTTGGATAGCGTATAATAGAGTATATATCCACACTTACCAGGCCAGGGGACCAAGAGTGTGTCGTGCGGTGTGTGTGTGTTGTGTGCTTCCCCCCCCCCCCTCCCCCCGAGGCCAGTGTGCAGTCAACACAGGTCTAGCAGAGAGGTGTCGTAGGGCACCGTTCCTGTGGTTGACCTTGTTCTCCCTACAATACCCCCGGTGTCAGTCCTCTACGCTGCATTACCTGCCGGCTGGCTGAGCTGCCGTCTCCTCCCCGGGGTAATATCACGGTTGTTCACGTTACTTTGAAGCAGAATGGCGTTTCTGTCCCTCTTTGATGTCCGCCTGGCCGCCGGTGGACAATTGATACGCTTCGTTTTCACGTCTTTCTTTGTTCCTTCTTGTTTGTTTTCCTCTGCCCAGGGAGAAGCGATGGACTGTTTTTGTGATATATTTCTTATATATATATATATATATATATATGTACTTCTAAAAAAAAACACACACACCAACCACATATACATTTTTTATTGGACGTTTTTGGTCTTTTTCTCTCCTGAGGGCCATTCAAATGAAGCAATTCTGAAACGCTGAGCTGATGCAGCAGAACAGAACATCAGGACCATCGAGGACGACTGTGTTCCCTCCTGTGAGGGCTTCACGCGTGACGATACCGATCAAATCCCCGCGCGAGACTTCCTTTCAGTACCAGTCAGTCACATGACACGAGCACAAAGCATGCGCTCACAACAGTATAACCCAGTCAATAACTCCACTACTCCATTTGATGCATCCTAGTCATGGATGTTGCAGTAGCACCGACAAGGTTTGACAGCACTGTAGTTATGTCTGTGTACTATACTTACAAACATACATCAACTCCTGGTATGGGCATGGGTAAAGTTAGGGTTGTGGTGATCATGTTTGTGTGCTGTTGGGCTTTTCCAGATCCACTATCAGATGTGGGTGTTCTGCATTTCCACTCCTGGAGGACTGGCAGGTTGGGCTGTCACCTTGTTTGTCTCCTTGGTTACTTTCTGCTTGGTGGTCAAACATGACGCTATTTTGTGTGTGTGGGTGTGTGTGTGTGAGAATGTGTGTGTATGTGTGGGAACTCCTCAGGCCCCAGATTAGTGGTTATTCCAGGTTGTGGCTGGTTGCTCAAGCAAAATAAAAAGGACCTCCTCCAAGTAGAGTAGAGGCTCCCTGGGGGTCCATGGACCTACAGGAACATCTCTGACCAGCCCTCAGTCCCTCTGCTGGGCTTCTGACGACTGCAGTACAAGCACCTGAGTTCAGACACCCTTACGGCAGAGTATTCATTGTCGGGAATTTGTGTTCTTTTTTTTCTAATAGAGGATCAGGTGTTGCAGTTCGGGATACTCGTCAGTACCTCCAACACCTATGAACCTGTTGCTCCCGGAGACGCCAGGAAGCCCGTCACCGTGACGACGGACCAGCCTCTGCTCTGGAGCATGGGCATTCGCCAGGACAGCGACGCTGTCAAGAGTGAATGACAAACTAATCGGGGACATCCAAATAGTCAGGAGTGGATTCCTCTTACGGGGGTTTTCAGATACTGTGTAGTTGTTGCCTCAAGCCACAGTGATAAGTGACTAGCAAGAGGAGTCACTCCTACACTATTGAGATGCACCCGAGTGTTTATCTATACTAAAGACCTTGTTCCAAACCAGAAACGTAATCACAGCAACAGCTGTTAGAGGGCTGTTTAAATCAGTATTGATAGTCATATTTAGAAGAGCTGGAAGTATCTGGTTTGGAACCAGGCCCATCCTGTGCCTTCACCAGAGTCTCTTAATGAACACGGATTGTCTTCTATTTTCAATCAATTTATTAACAACAGTCATAGTACAAACTGCGCAGAATGCAAAAAATCATCCCTCACACATTCATCCATTCCACCCCCACTACTGTCCCACCGCACCGGGTGTCTGGGTAGTGTAGTCCTGTCACCCCTCTGCACGTTCAGCCACCCCTGGGAGAAAAAGCAGAGAGAGAACATGTCAGTGTTACCAGGCAGAAACTAACTAACTAACCAAGTCAGTATGTGTCAGACTAACGACTGTTCCATAAAGTATGAATGTCTTTTAAAACTAGAGACGAAGCCAAACAGAGCATTCACTCCCTCCGAAGATCTGCTTTATCGACCCGAGCGAGCCAATCATTGTCACTGTGCACACTAAGCCATCCTAATTAAACCACGTATAGATTTGTTTTTATTTTTGTCGCCCTATAGGGATCATTTAACCGCAGACTTCACATGATTGCGCTTAGGAACACAATTGCAAATCAAATGGAAAATGGAAATGACTTGAATGTTTTTTACCCGGAAATGCGCTCAATAAATGCCTGTGTTACCACAAAGCTGTTGTGTGTGTGTGTGTGTGTGTGTGTGTGTGTGTGTGTGTGTTCAAGGCTGCGAAAAGAACACGTCAAAAATGCCAGCTGTGATTCCTTTTCTCACTAGACAGCTAAGCTGTTGGAGCACCGGCGCTCAAATACCAAATGACTGTTTTCCATCTGTGCCCCTCAGACGGCTGTGACCATCAACTACACACACACACACACACACACACACGTCGATTAATTTCCCAAATTATCTAAATCTAGAAATGAACCTAGGGACCTTGTGGCTCAGTGGTAGAATGTTTGATCTAGAGGTTGCAGGTTCAAATCACCCCTCTTTGGGTAAAAGCGTCTGCTAAGTGAACACATTTTTACTCAATTTCACATGCTTATTAGATGTTCTTTTGTACGTCGCTTCTGGATAAAAAAAAACTATGGTACATGAATAAAACATGTTCTGGAATTTCCTTTACCGGATTTATAAAGTGAATTGAGCTATAGTTAAATCGATACATTTACTACATGATATCCACTGTGGACTGGTGTAGGACAATCTCAGTGTGGTCTCTGCGACAGGAGAATTCTCGTCACCAAGCAAAAACTTAATCTCTAATGATTGGATCGACCTCTCACGATTCAGATCTGATTATATGACGAAAAAAACACATTCTAGCGTGTCAGTGGGGGTTGTCAATCATGCAGTCGGCCGTCTCTCACCTATTCTGCTGAATCGTGCCTCTGTCACTCCCTTTCCACTAACGCAGACCTAGTTCTGGTGTGTCGCTAGTGGAGGTTCGCAGTTGGTTCAACTTTCAAACTTTCGACGGACCGGTTTGCTTTTCCACGGGCTCGAGAGCCCTGTCGTAATGTGCAGACGTATACTCTCCCAGCAACAACGCTAGCACCAACTTTAAGCACATCAATAACAACAGCCTACAGGCGTTCTCCTAATGGCTTGTTTTACTTACTGGTCAGCCAATGTTAGGGTTAGGGCTCAAACATTTCCTATGGAAAGCCATTAGAAGAGCGCCCCCTGGTCACAGTTTTCGATCGGTCACCAATTTCGGTTCATCACCGGTTCTTTTGCTGTCGAAACGCAACTGGTACGAGATTGGGCACGGTTTCTGATTCGGCCCTCAAACTGCCTTGGTGGAAAAGGGGTAGGCCCTAACTGACTGGCAGGTATACAGAATAGGTTTGTAGGTGCAGAAAATGTGGGTTATGGCAGGAGCTAAGGCTTGTCTATCAACAAACAAACAGAACACACACACACAGGGAAATGTTCCATGGGTCACAGATGCAGTACTTACACAATAATGTTGTTGATGGGGATGTGGATGAGTTTCACAAAGAAGCCAATGAAGCCCATGATGGCGAATCCAATGGCTGTTGCCATAGCAATCTTTTGGAACTCTGAAACGTCAGAAGAACACAATTTTAAGCAAAAATCGATCAGTCGGCTGATCGATAAAATATCGATGTGTGTTTGACTGCGAGAGTGAGACTTACCTTTTCTGTCAGGTTTTGTACATCTTTTGACGAGTCTTATCGAGTCTTTTACAAACTGCCTACTGGGCTCGACAAACTGCATAACCTGGTCCATGGTGCTCTGGCTGCATAGAAAGTACAAGGGGCAGATCAGATAGACTGCTGAGCTGACGTTGTCTTAACATGCCAGTTAGTTAGCTAGCTAGCTATGAATTGCTATCCAAGTTCTCAAACTAGTCTATGTCACGCTAGGCATTACATGAGTTGATTCCCAAGCTTCGCATTTCCACAACAAGCTAACTTGGGCTGTTTAGCCAGTTGTTAAGCTGGCTACAGTAATAGGTTAGCGTTACTAGTACTGTACTACTACAGTAGCTTGTGCTAGACAGTGCGAGTTGATGGTGCTTGGCTAGTAAACACATATAAACCATCGGGAAAGACCACACGCCGATGGTCAAATGATTGCAAATTAAATATATGTAACAAAAAAACGTTACTAACCTTGAACACTCGAACAGTATGTCAAAGAACGGGGGAGCTGAAGACAGCCACGTAGCTTTCGGAACCTTTTTGATTGAGAAGGAATGACGTCGGATCTCACTTCCGGCTGACTTTAAAAAACTTAAAAACAAAGGTTGATACTAACTGTGTTTTTATCATGTCAAAAGTAAAATGTTATCCCCCAAAAAGGTAAGAAAATATACAAAATACAGTTAAATAAACGTTTTTGTAAAAAATAAACTCTACAATAGTCTGTTAATGACTGGTGAAGAACAAATGGTGTCTCATTAATAAGTCATGGTTACGGTAGTCTCTGAAAAGGACAATGTATTGATATGTGTTTTTTGTATAATGTATTGAAGAGTGGCTATACAAATATAATTTGATTCGTTTTCCTCCTGAATCTTTTTGACCCCTATGTTGAGGGAGTACAATTAACAAATAATTCTGCCTCACGAATTGAAGGTCTATAGACACAAAATATTACAGCACCAGTCAACAATGGTGAAGGCTGCATTAAGTTTATGTTCTAAAAAACGTTTGATTTTACTGATTAATTTTTTAAAATCCGAAAATATCTTATTTTCTTTTTTTACTATGTAAACTTAGTTTATTTATTTATTTACCTATTCATACATTTTTATCTTCAACTCTTTTTCATTACCAGATTTTGAAGAAGAATATCGATGCTTGTTTTCATGGGACAAGCTATACCGGAAGTACATGAAGGACTTTCCGGATGTGCAAGAAAGTTATCCGTGTTCCCAGAAGCTGTCGGACAACTATCTTTGTAATACTAGACATCTAGCTTGCATGAACAATAGTATTTGATAAATAACTAGCGACCGTGGACATTATAAGTAACTCGCTAGCCAAGTTGTCATTAAATATAATATACGTTTCCGATAGCCACAAGGCCGGAATATTTTAAAAGGAGATGGACGACGACGTACTAACAACCCTAAAAATACTGATCATTGGAGAAAGTGGTGTTGGAAAGTCCAGGTAAAGGCGATGTTAAATTAACGGACAGGACTCTAGCTATTCATGTTGCAGTTTAATCCCGTGCAATGTTTTGGGTTTGGTCAATGCTAGCTTGCTACATCAGACTGCTGTCTTGTTTGAAGCTGTTGCTAGATATGGAAGCTACAAGCTATTGTCAATAGCTTACATCATGTATTATTAGCCTGTTATTGTATACTCAGTATAACCTGGAACAGGTCCAATAGTTCAAGTCATGGATTCAATCGATGTAAAGTTTTTTTTTTGTTGCGATGAGACAAACTGTTCATACTAGCCTTACGTACTGTACTGTACATCCCATGTGGAGGTTAAGATTTATAACCAATGCAACAAGCTACCTAATGGCCAGCCAGCTATAGTATGACAAACTGACACGTGTGACATAACTGACCATGAGTTTGAGATTTAGCAATCACAAGCCAAGGTGGATTAGGCAATGTATCCCCTAGCAACTCTAAGGGTTACTTTCCACCCGTAAACACCACATGGGCATATCCATTTACTTATGCTGATTTGTAGAGTGAACGGCACATATAGTTGGCTTATCATACAGCATCAGAGCCTAATGCATCTGCATTATATTTGTCTACGTTCGTAAGACATAATTTTAATTAAGCCTCAACCAGTTTATTTAAGAGTTAAGTCTATCATGCGAGCCAGTGTTTTGTTTAGCAGTTTTTAGTTTTCTTCTCCCCCATGCTGTGAGGATAGTATCACACACTATAGGAATCAATGCCATGCTAATTACAAGCACTATTTCCTTAATTGGATGATTGTTTTGATGAAAGTTGTGTGTGACATCATCGCTAAATCCACCCAAAGTCCACAATTATAAGAGGCCTGGCAGAATATAGAAGTTTAATTTAGCATACAAATTGGCCTTGGTTGTGTGCATTTCTGTCGGGCTATGTAACAGCAAACCTTTTGTGTGCTTACCTATGCACTGTATTAGACTACAGTACTTTACTGTAGACGTGAAACAATTATTGTTTCCTCACATCCAGATGATTAGACGGTGGAGCTTTTTCAATGTATTTTTTGGGGTTCAAAGGGAAGGAAAGAGATTAACCACATCATCGGTGTTGCGTGATAACCAGCTGATTAATCACAGTTCAGCAATGAACCCTGTCCCTCTCAGACCACAAGCCTATGATGTCAGAATCAAAAGAGAAGCAGAGAGAGAGAGAGAGAGATTGCTCATATTGGAGGATGTAGGTAAGGTGACAGGCCTAATTTAACCCAATCTTGATGTAGGCCTAGCATACTGTATAAAAGGCAACAGCCTGGTGTGTGCGTGTGTGCATGCGTGCATGTGTGCCTGCTTGTGACTGTTGGCTAGCTTGAGTTAGCCTGGCCTGAGAGTCATTGTCTCTCTCTTCCTCCACAGTCTCCTGCTGAGGTTTACAGATGACACGTTTGATCCCGAACTAGCAGCAACTATTGGTGAGTGACACTTTGCCCTTTACTGCGCCCCAGAAGGATGAAGCAGCCATTAGTCTGTCACAGGCTGAGCTAATATCCCTCATTTTTACCTTTTAGTGTACATGGGATTCCAGGCTGATTAAGCTTGTCAAATACCCAGAATACTCCTACCCAGTCTAGTGATTGCTGAGCTGGTAATAAGGCTGTATGCCTGGAGGCTATGTCATCACTGTCAGAAGAACTAGGGGTAGATACACACACACACACACACACACACACGGCCAGCTCAGTTGAATGGTGAATGCCAGCTATTCATCTGCACCACTGGCGAAACGATGTCCTTCCTGCCTTTTTTACTGTACATGGTTTGGGAAAAAGGCGAATTCCTTCCCGGGGCTCGGTGCGGATCTGCAAATGATATCAGACATCTACACTCGTATGAAATGCGCTTCAAGGACAGGCCTTTTTTTTTTCAGGTGGCCTCAGCGCCTGTTAACAGCTTGTCTGCTCCGTAGGCTGCCTCACTGCAAGCAGAGATTCATGGTCCTATTGATTACACGACAGGCGCGGAAAGTGAGCCTAAATGGCAGCCTTTTCTGCCACGGTGTGATGTCCTACCACACAATGTAGCCTTTGTTGAAAGAACAGTGCTTGCGGATTCCCAGAGAGTTTGGGAGCAATAAAAACGTATTTTCTTCTGGTAGGCACGTCTTGCTACTGTTTTACTTGGCCAACGGGATATCTCGAGCGAACAGATGTGCCCATTTGAAGCCGACGTGAGTCCCCTAAGATGACGATGTCCCCTGATCTTCCAACACACTTAATCCTTAACCCTGTTGTGTTATCTTCGGGTCATTCTGACCCATCAGTCATTGTGACCCACCGTTGTATTGCGACAACTTTACCGCATACAAAAACAAAGTGAAGCATTTTCTTTTAACCGTCGGGCTGTCTCAGACCCCCCACATTGCGAAGGTTAAAAGAAAATGATTTTTATTTGTTTTTGTATTGGGTAAAATTGGGTAAACACAACGATGGTTCGTTATGAACCTTTGTGACCCGAAGGCAGCACAAGGGTTAAACACACTCTGTTCATGGCCATTCCAGGTACCTACAAGTAGGGATTGTCTGATATGATTTTTCTTTTTTTCACAGCCCTCGAAATTCGAGTCTGTAAAACACAACAATGCAATCAATACAGTCGGCGCTTGATGGATAGTTGTGGTTGTGTCGATGCCTACTCTGACCAGGGTGATAGCCAGGTCCTGAGTGTGGTGTGAAGCCTACTCTGACCAGGGTGATAGCCAGGTCCTGAGTGTGGTGTGAAGCCTACTCTGACCAGGGTGATAGCCAGGTCCTGAGTGTGGTGTGCAGCCTACTCTGACCAGGGTGATAGCCAGGTCCTGAGTGTGGTGTGAAGCCTACTCTGACCAGGGTGATAGCCAGGTCCTGAGTGCGGTGTGAAGCCTACTCTGACCAGGGTGATAGCCAGGTCCTGAGTGTGGTGTGAAGCCTACTCTGACCAGGGTGATAGCCAGGTCCTGAGTGCGGTGTGAAGCCTACTCTGACCAGGGTGATAGCCAGGTCCTGAGTGCGGTGTGAAGCCTACTCTGACCAGGGTGATAGCCAGGTCCTGAGTGCGGTGTGAAGCCTACTCTGACCAGGGTGATAGCCAGGTCCTGAGTGCGGTGTGAAGCCTACTCTGACCAGGGTGATAGCCAGGTCCTGAGTGCGGTGTGAAGCCTACTCTGACCAGGGTGATAGCCAGGTCCTGAGTGTGGTGTGAAGCCTACTCTGACCAGGGTGATAGCCAGGTCCTGAGTGCGGTGTGAAGCCTACTCTGACCAGGGTGATAGCCAGGTCCTGAGTGTGGTGTGAAGCCTACTCTGACCAGGGTGATAGCCAGGTCCTGAGTGCGGTGTGAAGCCTACTCTGACCAGGGTGATAGCCAGGTCCTGAGTGCGGCGTGAAGCCGAGGCTGTGGTGTGGGCGAGGGAGATAGAACCCCATCACACCCCGAGGGAGAGAGTACCTCGGCGACCCAGACGCTTGTCGTGGCTTAGATTCCTCCACGCGCCTAGCGACGGTGTCCCAGCAAACCCCTCCCATTGATTGACTGTGTGTGTGTGTATGCCCCCCCCCACACACACACACACACACACACACACACACACCCTCTATCTTCACATCCCGTCATCTCCCAGTGTGTTGCCTCTTGGCTGTGGCCCGTCCCAGACGTGAAAACAGCTTTGTGCCCTGTACGCCTCCCTGATAAATCTTTCAGTACATGCTTAAAACCACCGGGCCAAATGTCAGCCTAAGCATGTTCCCAGGGCGGAGAGAGGCCGCCGGAGAGATTTACTCGTCGACTGCGACGAGGACTAAACGTGTATTTTTATGTTAATGTGCGCGTTTTTTTTTTTTTTTATACCAGAAGAGGGACGTTTAAAAATGAATGGCTCCTCTTGAGCAGTCTTACAGGTGGTGTTTATTTTATTTGATGTGCCATATTAGTTTTATATTAGCATATTGAACCACACAGTCCCTATCTGGATATAAATACTGAGTCACATCATCATTTCTGTGTCTCCGGCTCTCTGTCGCTCTGAGTGGGCTGGGTCAGCGTCAGTTCACTCTCACCGTGCGGTATGTGTGTTTTGACGATTCATCATCGGGATGCCCCGGCCGTTTGTCTGATTGATGTAAAGCCTTTTACGGCCCGGGGACTATGAATCACGGCCGCCGTTGAGCCGGGACGAGGGAATCACCGTTTGATAGATGTGTGCGCTCGCCTTTTCTGTCTTGTTTTTAGGTGTCGACTTCAAAGTGAAGACTATCTCTGTGGACGGCAACAAGGCGAAGTTGGCAATATGGGTAAGTGTGTGTGCGTGTGTGTGTGTACATCCGTGAGAAACCAGTCTGCAGGCTATATCCATGCGTCTACCTGTCTGTCTGTGTAGGCATAACAGTTTGTTTGCTCCATCTGTTTGTTTTCTAAGAGCGTCTGCTAAATGACCCAATGTTTGCGAATAAATGGCCACTGTCTGCTGGACTTGTTGCTTTTACAGTGCAGTTCATTAACCTACCACAAGATGGTGCTAAAGTATAGTAGTTTCACTTCCAGTGAAAGGTGGATCGAAGGAGATGTATGCATGTGCCCTTGTGAGTGGGTCTCCATTCAGCCAGGCCTTAAGTGCACGTGTAAATGTCTGGTGTGACGGTCATGGGGTGGTTCGGGGAAGGTTCCCCCCCCCAGGTTGTCTGAAGGTTTTGCGACGGCTGTTTCAGGACACGGCCGGCCAGGAGCGTTTCCGCACCCTGACGCCAAGCTACTACCGCGGGGCCCAGGGAGTCATCCTGGGTGAGCAGGCCGCTCCATCTCTCCAGCCTCCTGGCTGTTAAACACCTGCCCTACTGGTCCCTCACACCCCCCCCCCGCCCCCCCCCCCCCCCCCCCCCGCGTGGCTGGGAGAGAGAGGGATGGCTTTTCCACACGCGCACACACAGACTCGTACCGACTTAACTCGACACGAGCGACACCCGTTTGGTCTTCCTACTTTTAACCGTGCAGCAGACATCTTGTCAAGTCTAGTGTCTCTGCGACCGTGAAGGGGGACAGCTGGGACAGTGGCTCAGGGACAGCTAAACCTCTCCACCAACTGTCACAAACCATAGTTATGGCCAGTTAACAGTATTGGTGACAACAGTTTATTCATAATGTGGGCCCTTTCCACATCAGAGTGTAGTATAGCTTGGTACTGTACGATAGGAGACCACAAGTAGGAGATTTTTTTGGTGTATTTTCACATTTTTTTTCTCCGTCAGTGTATGACGTCACGCGCAGGGACACCTTCGCCAAGCTGGACAACTGGCTGAACGAGCTGGAGACGTACTGTACGAGGAACGACCTGGTGAAGATGCTGGTGGGGAACAAGATAGATAAGGTACAGTGTGTGGAGAGGGTCTCCTGGCTGCTCCCAGGACCGGCCCGACCCAATAAACAAACGGAACATTTGTTTAGGGCCCCGCAATTGGTTCGGGCCCCCCCCCCAATTAAAAAAAATACAATAATAATAATGCCAATCAATGGGCCCCAGTCACCTGAGGAAACACTAGGCTGCTCAACTACTCACTTAGCTTGGAGTTACTATGATACTAATTAATATATATATATGCAGATTTGCTATATACTACAAATATTTTTTAAACTACATAGTGGACGATACACACTTTTCTCATTTATTTTCTGTAATTTATTCTTAGTTAATATAACAAGCCGTTCTGTAGGTAGGACAGTGTGTTTTCGGGGTAGGATTCCTCTCAGCACCTGTTAGCTTCCTGTATGTTCAGGGCAGGCTTGATCAGAGTTGAGAGCTGTGCTTCATGCTCTAAGTACAGGCTCTGTGTCTGCTGTCCCTGTGGATGGACCGTCTCCTAACAGGCTTTTCACTAGTCCACATAACAAAGCGCTGGGAGTCTTCTGTAGGGCGCGTGTCCATCCAGTCAGACAGACACTCACACCAGCACACAGCATCTGCTGCAGAGACCTCCTCAGAACCGTTGTTTTTTTTTTCTTCTCCTTTTGTTTTCAGGAAAACCACGAACTGGACAGGAACGAAGGGCTGAAGTTCGCAAGAAAACATTCCATGCTTTTTATAGGTGAGGCTGGAGGATATCCCGCCCCCCCCCCCCCCCCCCCCTCCAAACCCGAGGCCTTGAGTTACGGCAGGGGAAACTGCTTTTGAAATCACTGTCATACTTGTAGTGGAATGTTTGCGTAGGTCTATTTATAAAGCTGCTTCTGACGTCTTGTCTTGCGTTAATAACTCATCGAAGACCCCCTCACTTTTTTATAACCTTTTGTGAACTTCGGTATCGGGATTTCGACGGAATGAAAAGCTTCGGGTTGGGTTTAAATATGTGGGATTTCCTGTGATTTGGACAAAGGGAGATTTTCAAGGTTTGACGCGGCTGCCATTCCAAATAACATGTGATAAGAGGAAGGAGGGTTTCGCTTTTAGAAAATATTTTCCGCCGCTTGCTCCAGCTGTGGAGGTCAGATGAAGTCATCAAGGTGCAGCCATTCTCCGTTGTTGTGTCTTAATCGTCGCTCTCTCTTTCTCTCCTCTCTCCTCTCCCCTCCCTCCTCTCCCCTCCCTCCTCTCCCCTCCCTCCCTCCCATCCCCATCCTTTCACATCCTCGCCCCTCTTCTCTCCCCTTTTGATCGGTCTTTCTCTCCCTGGCTTCTCTGCTACCTACCCCTGTTTCCTCTGCCCTGCATCTCAACTCCATCCTCTTCTCCTCCCCTCTCCTCTTTCTCCCCTTTCCTCCTCCCCTCTACTTCTCCCACCCTCTTCTCCTTTTCCCCTCCTCCGCCTCACACCCCCCTCCTCCGCCTCTCCCCCCTCCTCCTCTCCCCCCCTCCTTCTACCACCCTCTCTCCTCCCCCCCTCATCTTTCCCTCTCTCCTCCTCTCCCTCTCTCCTCCTCCTCTCCCTCTCTCTTCCCCTCTCTCCTCCTCTTCCCCTCCTCCTCTCCCTCCCTCCTCCTCCTCTCTCCTCCCTGGTGTGTCCAGAGGCCAGTGCTAAGACGAAGGACGGGGTCCAGTGTGCGTTTGAGGAGCTGGTGGAGAAGATCATCCAGACCCCGGGGCTGTGGCAGAGTGACAGCCAGGGCCGAGGGCTCAAGCTGACCCCCCAGGAGCCCGGTGCTGGGGGGGGCCGCTGTGGAGGGTACTGCTCCCTGGTGTGAGCCACACACGCTCAAACACACACACACACACTACTTAAACCCACGCGCATGCATACACACACACAGTACTTAAACGTAAACACACACACTACTTAAATACACGCCTATGCACAGTGAGTCGCCATGGATTTTACATGCACTAAGATGGATTTGTTCGCTTCATGCACACACACACACACACACACACACACACACTACCAAAAACTGACAGGGTCTGCTGTGAGTGGAGACGTGATGGATTCTGCAGCGGCTGTGTGGCCGGTCTCTCTGACATGCAGGCAACACTCCCCAGCAGTGTGGATGTGTCTGCTGTGCTCTTCCTCATATCATGACTGCCCCCTCCACTCTGCTTCTGCCTTCTATCCCTGTCCACCACATGGACAACATGTGCGTATTAACTGGTAATGAAGGCTGATTCTCTGCTTTTCTTCTTGGTTTGTTTTGGTCTTTTTTTTGTCACCCCTTTTGTATTTCTATAGCTTCTGTTGTTTTTTTTGTCGTTGTGTTTTTTTCTCTCCATATGTCTATATATATTTTCTCTATATATGTCATGAACTTCGTCCAGTGCCAGCGCGCATGTCATTGTTCGAAAGCATGACTCTTGCACCCTCCTGCCCTGTTCCCTCGGGGACGGAGGCCCAGCTCCGAGTCCTCCAGGTTGGCCGTCTCTGACAGCTCCAGCTGTCCTGTTATCCATGTTCCTCACCAGGCTACAACTGAGTCTACGTCCGCCTGGCAGGCCTCTCTGGTCGTAACAGAACCACCAAGCTGCTGGAGCCACGGTTTACTACTTTTATTGAGTTGGACTCCAAACTTTCAGCGGGTTTTGAAGGGTGCATAAATCATACCGATTGGCACCGGGCCCCTCTATTGTGTGTTCTAGAATTTTGTTGTATTTTTTTTTTTTTCTCAAAGGCATAATGCTTTTCTTTTTTTTTTTTGCTTGAACAGGGAGTGTAGCTAGCCTTTGGGTTCTGTGTCCTGCTCACACAGACGTCGACAGAGGATTATCAGTGCTAGCCATGTCGCAGCTTCTCATAGACCAGTGGAAAAAATGAAAATGCAAGAAAAGGTTTGCTATATTAAAGAACACCATGAGTCATGCATGATTGTTTCCAGTGGGATTGGGAAGCACGGAGAAGGTATTCAAGGCCCAGCAAATGACTTTCACAGCACCCCTGTCTCATCATGTTCAACCTGAGCATGCGGTTCATAAACTGGCCCTCGAACACCTCTGACCTTATCCTTGAGCGCTGGAATTCTGGGAAGTGTATTTTATTTGGATGACCTGACCTGTTGACCCAGAATGGAAGCCTTGTAGTGATGCCTTTATGTCTAAATTAATTACAATCAAATTAGCTTTTTTTATATATTAATAGCCTGGCTTCTTGGTTTGTTTTGATGGAAGACCTGAATAAACAGTATATAGTTTTCCATCATTCGTGTAATATTTGCCTTCTTTGATAAACCTTTTCTTAAAGGTTGATTACATAGTACAGAATAAATAAGACAATATGCCTGATATTATTATAAGATAAGACTCTTGAACTTGTTTCCTGTTTATATGTGGAAGCATATAAATACATGTAAAAGGCTCTGTGTATTTAGAACTCTGAAATATGTATAATTCCTACATGAATTGTGAAACTGAATGTATACATATTGACATAATAAACCGCCCTTCTGTATGTATTAAACTAAATAAAAAGTACTTTTTAAAGGAATCTTAAAGTGGTATGTACATTGATTCTTTTTTTTCCACCCTTTCATTATCACACTTACAATCATACTTATTCCAAATCGTACCAACTACAAAATAAAGAGGCAGAACATATAACAAGCAAGTACAAATCTTGACAAGTCACTATTTCTGACCTCACCCGAGGCATCTGCGAGGATGCCCTGCACAGTGCCTACACAACCAGGGCCGTGTTGGAAAAGTCTCTGTTGGGTGCAGAGGAGTTTTCGCTTGACATCTTGAGCATTCCAGAGCCGACGGCACAGAGCCGCATGTTTAAACAGTGTCAGAGAACTGCCCGGCTAGCAGACCTGTGATGTATCTAAATCATCTTTCGGGCAGACACTCAGGAAACAACACTACACCCATAACTCTTTTCCTCTCGGTTTGACTGGGACGTGCATCATTCCTGGGTGATTATGAAGAGGCCTAGCTGGCAGCGACAAAGAGGCTTCTGCCCTTCCCATCTCTCCTCTCCCTCTCTCCCGAGACAAGGCACAGAGAGAAAATATGTCTCAGTCAAACAACAACATGGAGACCTACGACATACTGGAACTTTCTTCTTCCAACAAGCTGCTGTGGTCTCGTCTGCTCTAGGAGCTGGGTTTCCAGGAAACTCCACAGTTGTCCTGCAGTGAAACACTCGACAACAGGAGAGCCGCTATGTAGTATCTCTGTAGGCACTTAATAGATACATGTTATCGAACCCTTCCCATGATGTCATTCATGCCACATGCACAATTTCACAGGATGTTTTTGACCACCTTTGTTACGTTTCAAAGCAAACAATCTTTTTAGTGTGTCAGAGAACCTAGTTCCCCAGCAGCCGCTAGGTTGATGTGGTATATAACATACCCATCCAAGAGCAGCTCTCCTGGCCAAGCCATAGCTACCCCTCCTTTCTCCCCTCCTCTGCAGCCCGAATTAGGACGAGGCTAGTCGGGGGACAGCTGGTCCCAAACCCTCGTGTGTGTGTGTGTGTGTCTGTCTGTGTGTTTGTGAGCGGCCAGCCCCCTCTTTAAGCTAACAATGTCTGGGTCTCATTAGCGCGGTCTCCTCTCTCCTCCTTCTCTGCTCCTCTGCCTGCAGCCCGTATGGGTTTTGGGTTAGCGCTCAGCCGGGGCCTCTCAGGAGAGCAGTCATGCTGTCATGTGTAAAAACGTTACGAGACGTCGGGCATCGTTTCATAAGGTGTCGTGTTCCTGAACGTCACTCACTTTGTCGTGCTCATTGCCGGTCCCTATCAGTTAATTGTTTTGCCATGCCGAGCGAGAGAGGGAGGGAGGGAGGGAGAGAGCTGGAAGCGAGAAAGGAGCGATGAAGGGAGGACGGTCGAGAGGAGGGAAGGAGAGAGGGTCGATAGAGGGAGAGAGCTCTACAGCTGAGTGTTATCAAGTGGCAATGGGGCTAATAGGTTAACCATGAGGCCTGGCTGAGATGGGATCTGTACTCTGGCAGGCTGTTCTGTCTGAGAAGGGGGTGCTAAGAGTACTAACACAGATGTAGCAGAGGTGGTTCGGAACGGTGGTGCAACAGCACCGTCCAGCCCTGTCCTCGGACCCCGGAGATTCCCTCTTCGATCGGACGATGGCTAGTTTGCTTTCAATGTGGAAGGTCGTCGGTTCGGATCCCAGCCCAGACTGAGAGAGTAGCCTGTGGGAGCCGGCGTGTGACCGAGGCATCCGTCACCCAGAGGAGTGTGTTCTCTCCGGGGTGAGGTAGAGGAAAATGCCCCTTCTTCCCTTCCTCTAGAGTTAGCCAGCGCCTGGCTCTAGCCTCTCTTCAGTTACCCTCTCCAGTAGCAGACCTGTGTGAGCTCATAGACCAACCAACCCAGAACAAATGAGAATGTCACTGCAGGTGGAAACTCCTTCATTATGAAGAACCTCTTGTTTAGACTCTGGTTAGGTGCTTACATTTCAATGTTGTTCTCGATATTTAATCAGGAGATTCCCATTTCAGTATTTGACAGATTTCGGGGAGATGTATGAGTGGGACTTTGTCTTTCCCCACTTGACTTCCACAGAGCTGAAATGCATTCACCCATTTACACATTTCGGCATGAATTCTAAGGAACAGAACTATTTTACTGGAACTTCACACCAAAACAATACTTCAATGTCTGCCTGAAAGTGGCGATCTCTACTGAAAAGGACACCCACTGTATGGTGCACAGTTAGACCTTAAGCGACTGCAAAACATTATCCAGGTTAACAAGGGTCTGGCATAAGGTGTTGGCCCATCCTCAGAAACAGCAGACCTGTGTGACCTCCTATCAGTCACACCAGAGAAGCCTCTAACCCAATAAGAAGTGGCCCTGGGGGGTGAGGTGATGGGGTTGTAGGAATCCTCTTCCCTTGTAGGGTGTGAACCCATGGCCCAGCGAAACCATGTAAGTCAATTTGGCTTGTAATTCCGGTGTAATTGAGTTTCCTAGGATTTGAAACAATGTCAATCTAATTTATACCTAAATGATTGCATTGTAACCCACACGTGTTATTTTCCAAAACACCGTGCCCTATGTAAAGACCCTAAAGAAAGCAAGGACCGGGAGGCGTCCACGCCCTCCCAGCGGAAAGTTCTCTCTCCACAGGGGGTCCCTTCATCCCCGCCTTGTGTTACTGGGGCAACAAGCAGGACGGGGGCCCAGTCAGGTCAGGGCCGGGAGGGCTCGGTCCTGTCAGCCCGCTAGACGTCCCGGAGCAACAACATGGAAGGATGAGTATCCTCATTCATCATCCCCACCCTCGACCCGGGACTAGGCCGTTCACCACGGTCCTGTGTGGCCTATTTCTGGAGCGGGATTCGGATTCCTCCGCTGTGTTGTCATTTGCTGCATGTCACACCAAAGCCCCCGGATCTGGAGTCCAGCTACCGCCGCTACATGGAAGCAGACGTCCATACAGCGAGGCGATCGGCTTCTATAATAAACTAATCACACTGTGTCAACACGAGGGCCTGGTGTTAGCTTTCCACATGCCTCAAACACGTTTTCATGGAAAAGCTGCATGTTTTAGTGCTGCGTTTCGGTCACTCTTCCCTGTAAAATCGAGATTTTTTTGAGGCCGCTATTTTTTAAACCCCTCTTGCTGAGATGATTGGCATGTATAGAAACAAATTCATTATTTTGTACAAATAAATACGCCCCTGTGTTGTAATTGCGCTGCTTATTTTCCTTTGCCAAGCTGATCTGGGTTTTGGGGTTGAAGCAGAGAAGTTATTGTCGACCACAACCGCCAGAAGTCCCCGACGCCATGTCCTTTGAAGAGACATGTAGGTCGGGTAGATGAGCGGTTACTTCATCAGCACATCTTTTCAAGAACGGAACTCAAACATTGTTTGACTTGTGGCTCACGACGCGCGTGCATTGGACAGTCGGAGAGCGATTAGGAGGAGCACCAGGGACACTACTACAAAGGCCCGACGCTGTACAGAATTGAGGTTTTAGATCGTTGGCTCATTGCTGTTGGTTGTTTTGCCACTTTGGCCCTGTCTTAGGATATTTAACCATGTCCTGCTGCAGTCTGCTACCTCACCTAGACTGATGACCCCTAGGCCCACGGTGTGTTTTTCCATCCCAAACGTTTGCAGTGGTCCATGGAGGCCCGGGGTGTAACCTGATGTTGGGTTTATTACTTTGAACCACAGGAAGCTCAGGTTCTGTGAATGTGAGGAGGACCATCGGAATTGAAAGCACAGGCCCAGCCTCCGCCTCTCCCACCAGCTATGCAGGACGAAGCTGCTCTCTCCGGGAACTGGAGCCGGGTCGCACAGAGCAGAGTCGCATCAAACAGACACGAGTTCAGCCTTAGTCCAGCCTGTGTTTGGGATCTTCTGTCCACGTCATTACGGGAATTTATTTCTATCCAATTCAGAAAGGCAACAATCATCTGACAGGCTTCGTGGTCATACCGGAGGTATCAACTGCTCAAGTGTCTTGCTCGACTCCAGTCCTGCAGCTTACGGGTGTCAGTTTACGGGTGTGTAACTCTTTGATGTAAGGTCATTCAAATCTCCATGAAGATCTAGAAATGGTTGGCTTGTACTGTAGCCACAGTGCAGACCAAATGACTCCGCTGCTGAACGCTGTCCAGTGTTAGCTGACACTGAAAGTTTTCACTGACAGAAGAAACTTTTGACCGATGTTGGAAGTGATTGTAACTGCTTAAGGCACAGGTCCAAAGATGTTAAACTGTTTTTATTGGTGTTTTCTTATTCTATTTAGAAACTCTATGCACAAATAGATAAATATACATTTTGAAATGAAAAACTATGGAAAATCCTCATTCTATTAAATGTAAATCTTCTACATTGACTTTATGGCTAATTTAATGTTTTTCAAATATAGTGTAATGGTAGTGTAAAATCTCTGAAAGCTATCACACATGACAGACATAAATATTTCATAAATATTTATGACAGAAAGATGATATCAAATATTCTACATGAGAATGCTAATACATGGAAAAAACGTGTAGTATAATGTCCATAATTTATCATAAATAAACATGTTAAATATGTATATGTTTATAATTATTTAACTTTATATTCTTTTTCGGTTTACAATGGCAGCGACATTTACAGTGGGAGAGCTGTGCAATATGAGAATGTTTGTGGCAGATGGAGAGGGAAAACCAACACCTACAATTTGCTTTGGCTTACTAACCTGTGTGTGTGTGTGTGTGCTGCAGAAGCACCAAGGTGCAGGGGTGTTTTGGGCCTGGCTGTTTTGTCTGCACCTCGCCACCTTGAGCCCCTCTGTGGGAGACGTTAATGCCCTGCTGGGTCTGGGCCGCGCTAACGCAGAGTGGCACTGGCTCCAAAACACTCTCAGCGTCTAACCTTACCTCAGCTTTCACAAACAATCGGCTCACAGTGGCCCCGTCATAAAACGTTGGTTGCTCTCTCTCTCTCTCTCTCTCTCTCGCTCTCTCTCTCTCTCTCTCTCTCTCTCTCTCTCTCTCTCTCTCTCTGTCTCTCTCTCTTTCTCTCTCTCTCTCTCTTCTCTCTATCTCTCTCTCTCTCTCTCTCTCTCTCTCTCTCTCTCTCTCTCACTCTCTCTCCCTCACTCCCCACCCTCACTCTCTCTTTCTCACCCCAGTCTCCCTCTCTCCCAGACATTTCGGCATGAATTCTAAGGAACAGAACTATTTTACTGGAACTTCACACCAAAACAATACTTCAATGTCTGCCTGGAAGTGGCGATCTCTACTGAAAAGGACACACACTGTATGGTGCACAGTTAGACCTTAAGCGACTGCAAAACATTATCCAGGTTAACAAGGGTCTGGCATAAGGTGTTGGCCCATCCTCAGAAACAGCACAGTAAGTTCACAAATCTGACTTCTGGTGATATCTGGGTTAGGCTTTCCAGCCTAACCCAGCACAGATCTCCATCATCCAACCCTCTCTCTCCCTCTTTTCCTTCCCACCATAGTCTCCCTCGATCTCTCTCCCCAGTCTTCGCGCGGTCAGTAGGCAATGTCTGCTTCCCTACGGGGTAGCCTTGGCTCCTCGCCCTAGAGGGCCCCGGGGTGCAAGCGGCTCCCCAAACTCATTTACGACGGCGCAGGATGCCTTGGCCCGGCCTCGCGGCGGGCGAGTCACTTGGCGCCCTCCAATATTTACATTCGTCCAATCAAGCGGCAGACAGTAGCGGGCTATATTGCGGTGAGGTCATGGTCTCCTTCCTCTACTCCTCCTCCACGCTAAGGTCTGAGGAGATCCAGGAGAGTGTGGTTATAGCCTCTGCTGGATGTGGAGGAATCCGACCAGACTGCTCCTGATGTCATCCCCTTCTGTCTCCCCCACTCGACACGAGGAGAGGTGGTTTATCTTCATGCAGATCCACAGTCCCGATCTTATCTCTCTGGAGCCGTCACTGTGTGTTCTCCCTGTTTTAACCTTGATTTATCCTCTCCTCCTCCCCTCCGCATTCAAACCGAATTGTACGGAGGTACCGAGCTACAGACGCCAACATCGGGATCGCTCGGAGCCAAAAGGTGGGATTTGTCTGCGAAAAGACGCTCGAGTTACATTTCCGATCCCGACCAAGACTCGAGGCCAAAGGGTTGCATGCGTTTCCAACGATGAACCCTCGGAGAAAAACAGAGTGGTGGATGACCTCATGGGTCACAGACTAAATGTTCATGAGGCGCAACGGCAACTTCTTAAATCTAATCTGCTCGTAAAGTTGAGTTACGGTAAATACACTGCTACTGTACAATATCTTGGAGTCCCTGTATGAAGACGATGATTCGGGGATTAAGATAAAGTTAACTTCACGTCAGCGTGAGATCGGAGCCAAGCAGAGTCCAGGCCTCAGACCTGCCAGAGCATCTGGGTTTGCATAGATCAACAGCCATCCACCATTCTAGAAGATACCGCTGGCTGTTTATAGCTTTGGCCCGCAGACAGACAGAGTACAGAGGCCGGGATACAATGAGATGATGGTCAGAGATGAATTCAATGTTGATTCAATGAAGACGGCCAATCCATCAGACTGAAATGTAGTCCACATCCTAATCTCCGATACACTCCCCTGGCCTGTCTGAGTTCTCAGTTAGCAGAAGAGATTGAATGTTGTCGGAGAACCTGAACCTATCTCCTATGAGCTTTCATTTGACCTCTCCATAGTGTGATCATGTTTGATAGATCACTGGAGGAAAAATGTCACCTTGGCAAAGCTAAACAGCGTAGAGTGCATCATACGACTAACTTCAACATTAATAGGTGAATTTCCTACAGCCAGACGTCTCCACCATAAGGCCCAGGCCTGTGTAGAAATATACATATCAGATGAGAAACTAAATAAATACTAAGTCTCATACTAACATCTGGAAGTGTGGACTCCTGCACTGGCAGACTGTGCCCATTTGATTCCAGATTGATGGTAACATTACAGTTCTGGCTCAGACTCTGGGACACAGCATTGTGAAGCGTATTTATTTGCTGGCACTGAGACCTGGCTGCCACACTCATGCCACAAGGTTTAGATGTGCACACACACGGACTCCCACACACCCTCTGTTACTCTCTCTCTCCCTTTCACTCGCTTTATCTATCTCTCTCTCTCTCGTTTTCTCTCACTTTTTCAAAATACAGCTCCCCAGACAGATCATCTCTCTCCCTCTGTTCGTGTAATATCAGGAGCTCGTGAGCTACAGCGGTGTAGTCTGAGTATGCACGTGTGTGTGTGTGTGTGTGTGCGCGCGCGCCCGAGCGCCTGTGTTTGCACAGCAGTAATATGGTCCGATTTTGCCTAATATCCTAATCATACACTAAAGGACCGCTCAAGGAGGTCAGAGTCCGGACACACATGGAAGTGTTTGTGATTTTCCCCCTGCTATGGTCAATGAGACCCGATACTCCATACATGCAGACATGCGCTGCTCTCGTCGGGAGACTGCGTCCGCGTGTATCTCCGTGCTTCCAAACGCTGAGCGTTAACGTGACGAGAGCTCAGCGTCCACCCCCGTCCGCCGGCACTGCCAGGCCACATTCCTGCCCCCGATGCCATCTCTTACATCTGCTGCCACTGACGTGCTTTCACTAGACGGGGGTGAGGAATTTGATTGAACTTTTTCTCTGAAGAAAAGTTACACACTGACACGTCGACGCGAGCCTTTATTACGTCTCACTTGTGTATCCCCCAGCTGCCGTTATGCGAGGAGCGCTTGCGGCTTCTGTTCTGTTCTGGCCACATCCGTTACTAGACTGGGACTTCCACCTGACCAGAGTTAAACTGTTGGAATTTCCAACATGTATTGAAATATTGAAAAGTGCCCAACTATTAAAAGGTGTTCTGTTTTTTTAAGGGTCCTGTGGTCTGAACTCAAAACTCTCTCCATATTGTAATGGCATACTGTAGAGAAGAAGGATATAATATTATATACTGGAACAGTAGGGTTGGTGTTTTTACTGGGATAAACTGCAGCATGGAGTCCAATACAAATTTCCCCTTGGGGGAAGTTTTACCATGTCATCTGTATGTACAGATACAATGTTTCTCATGGTTGTTTTCTCCAGCTCAGGATCAACAAGTTCTTACCCAAAAGTGAACAGAGTTATCCTGGCCCTCCACTTATCTCTACTTCTCTCTACTGTTTTTCTACTTCCCTTCGCTTCTACCTCGTCCTCTTTGGCAGCGGAGGTTGGCTCTTACCCACAATCCCCTTGGAGCAGGACGTTGTTTGCCGAGGCTGGCCATCCAGGTCTGTCTCAGGAGGATAGAAAGCAGCCAATTAGGAGAACGATTTGAGGAGTTTAGGGAAACAGCTGAGGCAGAAGCAGCAGCTAAACCTTTCTGTGGTTTAACTGTGTGTGTGTGTGTGTGTGTCTGTCTGCTGGTGTGTGTCTGGTTGTGTGTGTGTGTCTTTTGGTGTGTGTGTGTTTGTTTGTGTGTGTCTGTTGGTGTGTGATCGTCTCGAATGCAATCCCTGACTCCTGGCTCAACTAAGGCCTGGCACAGAGGGAGATAATTCACAGGCATTACTCTGGAACAAACACCCAGGCCGACCCCACAGTGTATGTGGCTGTACAGAACATGCTGGACTCTGGCAGCTAGACACCGCTAGCTAGTCATTTAAAGCTCTAAGCTGAGCATTAGGTTTAGAGTAGGCTCAGTTTCCCACAAGCGTTTAGAGGGTCTTGGTTCACATGAGTTTTTTTCAATGTTACTTGACTACAATTTAAATTGTTTTCTTTGACCAAGAGCATGGTGTAAGAGCATGAACAAGGCTGACTCTTGACAGGCACTGTAAGGATGCAGATATTTTCTGTTTTGGTCTGACTACCTGCCAATGTTGGTTCCATTACACAGACAGAGTAATGCTTTCGTCAAGAGGAATGCTTCCTGGCTCCTTGGTCAGACTGGGGTGTTCCTGGTTAGAGATCTTGTCCACGGTTTCACAACTCTCCTTTCAGAATAACATACATGCCTTCACTCTCCGTCTTATACAAGTAACAGCAATTCTCTTTGGTTTGAACTTTGATATGGGATGTTCACTTCTTGTTTACTTCACATATGTTTTGACTGAACCAAATAGGGAACATATCCACCTGAAAAAACAGCCAAGATGTCCTCATCTGGCCAATTCGAGCATTGTCTTGTGGCTTTGTATGAAGTGACATTTTCTCCATGTTTTTCTGCGGTTTTTGGGAAGTTTATTATGAGAAATGAGGACAGGAAATATTTTCTTCTGCCTCAGGTTAGCTTAGCAAGAAGCAGACTCGCAAAGTGGTGACCAACTCGCTGCAGAATTGGAAGCAGGAGTATGGTTCAACATCTGCGGCCTTAATAAAATAATACAATAAGCAGCAGGACACAAAGCCAAGATTCGTCTCTCTTTTTGGAAGCAGAGTGAAATGTCTTGAGGAAATAATCCCTTAAAGAAACAGAGTTTATGAAAACAAACCCATTTTGTCTATTGCGCTAACATTGTTTCTGCTCCAATATTCAAATGTTTTGATCTAGTCTAAATTGATCTTAAAAGAAAAAAAACACTGAACTTTGATTCTCTCAGTTGTGAAGGAGATAACAGGAACTCAAGCAATATGATCATATTATCAATATTGTATGTTAATATTCCTCCCAGGAACTCAGGAAATTGCGTGTCACCACACCGAGATAGCAATCCTATTGCACCATTTTATTTTATTTGCATGATTTATAATGTATCATAATAAAATGTGGAGACAGGTGGCTGAGCGGTTAGGGAAGCGGGCTAGTAATCAGAAGGTTGCCAGTTCGATTCCTGGCTGTGCCAAAAAAAATGACGTTGTGTCCTTGGGCAAGGCACTTCACTCTACTTGCCTCGGGGAGAATGTCCCTGTACTTACTGTAAGTCGCTCTGGATAAGAGCGTCTGCTAAATGACTAAATGTAAATGTAAAATCCACCAGTTTCTGGAGGAACAAAGAAAATTATTCAGTTTGGATGTTCCTCCAGGTCACAGTGATTCCATGGTCTATCCAGACAATCCCTGCTCTGCAGTGACCCCTGTCCCAGTGGACTACACACACACACACATACACACACTACTGAGCACACTGACCTTGACCATGACCTCTGTGATGACTGCTACAACACCTGCTCGCTTCAGAACACACTTGTGACCTCACCACTGATCCACACAGCTTCTATTGTTCACATGATTGCATCCAAAACCGGTTTATAATCAGTGATTTGTCTCAGGAATGCAACATTTATGTGTGTGTGTGTGCGTGACAAAGAGACAGTGTGTGTTTCTATAGTTTTCTCCAAGAGTAGAAATATGCAAAATGACTAAGTCTGATGAATGTATTTTTTTGTTGCCTTTCTGTGCAATATCCTTGCAAGGTAAATAATTACTTCAGTATGCCGTGGGACTCATGTTTCCTCATCAAATAGCAAATACGTAAATGATTTTCGGAGCGCCTGTCTGTGTTCTAGGGTTTCATGGCGTGTGGTTTAGCCCTGACGGTAACTGGAGTTCCTGGCAGGGCGATCAGCCCAGGTGATCTGGACTCCGTCAAGCACTCCTCCTGCCAGAGGGAAGCATCTCCACTTGTCTGTCTCCCGTTCCGAGATAAGGGGGGGGTGGCGGGTGGGGGGGGGGGGGGGCTGTGGGGAGTTCCGCAACGCCTTTCGAAGCTCTCAGCAAGCAGGGGAAGGAGGAGGCATGAACAAGGAAAGAAAAGAAGGTTAAAAGGAAGAGAGGGAAAAAAAAAAAAGAACAAAGGGATGGAATATCGCTCAGTTTTCGATGGAAACTCTAGCTCAGTGGTGGGGTGGCAGGGCGCCTGCCTGGCCTAATGAGGGACGAGAGAGGGGAGCGAGGGAGGCGGGGTCCAAACACCTGAAACACATTTTCGGAAAAGAGTCAGAGCTGGGGTCTGGGTGGGGATGGGAGGGGGGGGGTGGTGATGAGCAGAGGTGACGTCCAGTTGTCTCAAGCCATCCACGTCCCATCTCCAGTGCTCACTGGCCGGACCGTGAGCCGGCCCCTCAGGGATCTCCTTCCTGATTGGTCCTGACAGCCTGACGCAACTCCGGGCCAGAGGGCAGTCCCTCCCCGCTGTCAGTCTGTGCAGAGGGCAGTCCACGCTATCAGTCTGTGCAAAGGGCAGTCCCTGCTACCAGTCTGTGCAGAGGGCAGTCCCTGCTGTCAGTCTGTGCAGAGGGCAGTCCCTGCTGTCAGTCTGTGCAGAGGGCAGTCCCTGCTGTCAGTCTGTGCAGAGGGCAGTCCCTGCTGTCAGTCTGTGCAGAGGGCAGTCCCTGCTGTCAGTCTGTGCAGAGGGCAGTCCCTGCTGTCAGTCTGTGCAGAGGGCAGTCCCTGCTGTCAGTCTGTGCAGAGGGCAGTCCCTGCTGTCAGTCTGTGCAGAGGGCAGTCCCTGCTGTCAGTCTGTGCAGAGGGCAGTCCCTGCTGTCAGTCTGTGGTGTTTCTTCCACTCTGCTCTTTCTCTCTCGCTCCCTCTCTCTCACACACTCTCAAGGTCTCTCCTTGTCTCCCTGCTTGCCGGTGGCTCTCATCCCATCGACTCCCCCCCCCCCCCCCCCCCCCACCACCGCCCCCCCCCCCACCCCTCCCCTGTCTGGCGTGAGAGGGGCCTTGGCCCTGGCCTGGTGTCTGGGCTCGGGTTCGGGATGAGCGGTGGCATGGTAGAGCCATTACCAGAGACCAGCCAGGTGCCAGGATTGAACCCCGAGGACAAGGACACACCTAGACACGCCCAAATTCTCTCTCCCTCCATGTCGCCTTACTGAAGGGAGAGGGAGTGGGGCTGTGGTGTGTGTGTGTGAGAGAGAGACAGGGGGGGAGACAGAAAGAGAGAGAGCATTGTGTGTGCGACAGCTCCAGCGTCGTCCATATTCTCTCCAGCATCAAGACAGGCCTCCCATGCATCGCAGAGGGGGAGAGATCCGTTAATGTACACAACCAGCCTAAATCTGAGGGCTGTTCTGATTCGTTTGTTTAGGCGAACGCTCTCAGAAACCTCGCCTTCCGCATTGTAAACAAGCATGTTGTCCCACACAGGCCGTATTGACATTCAAGTCAAGTCAAGTTTATTTATAGAGGCACATTTAACAACAACCGTTGACCAAAGTGCTGCACAATCAGAACACAGACAGATGCGTCACGGTACAAACTCGGTTTTTGCATCGAGGAAATAACATTATCCATGCACTCCCGAGAATCTATTTCAGGGCTAGTATTTGTATTCAGTTTTGCCGTTTTAACTGAGGAGAAACCATGGAGCAACTGTTTGGAGTGTAATGAATGGCTCTCTTATCTAGAACGCTCAGGAAAGAAAGTGAAAGACGTAAACACCTAGTTCTTGAACCCCCGGCTAATCACAGCTCCATCACTACATGATGGTTTGTGATGTGTTTTTTGCTGAGTTATTCACCAAACAAAGGGTTTGGTTAGCAATGGCCTCCTAAAATGTGTTCATGCAGGATTGTCTCGTGTATCCTCAAAGCATTTAGTGTGTTGATGGCAATCTCATCCATACTGTTTCACATTTGGCACTGTGGAATGGAGACAAAACAAAACCTTATAATGAAAAAAAAATAATATACCAACTGAGTAAAAAGGCAATATAATTGAATTTGTTTAAAGGTTTATTCATTGTTTGGTGGCAGTAACCATAGTTTAAAAAAGGAAAGACAAGAACTTTGACATAAATGCGATCAGACAATACAATGAGATATTATGCATTTGGTCATTGGATAACAATCCAGTCTCTATCAAAAATCAGAATTCATATAACTTAATAAAAAATAAAAAAACGGACTACTGTCACCTCTTTTGTTTTTTTGTACAATCCTTAATAATTTATAGATTTTCTAACATATGACAAAAAAAAGAAAGAAAACCGCTTTCGATTTGTCAGCATTATTTAAAATCGGGAGGTTGTACAGCCTAAAGATGCACAACAGTACCGATACATGTGGAACTGCCTATGTGCCCGGGCTGTGCTGTGGCTGCTTACCGACCGCTTCTGCCAGGCTTGCAGGTACGGCAACAATGGCTGCTCTGTGCTGGTGACGGCCCGTCTCCCTGTCCTCTCCCGGGGCCAGAGTGGGTTCCGTGTTCCGTGTGAGGGCTGGAGCCAGATGCAGGGGGAGGACGGAGGGGTGTTAGAGGCACACGGAGACAGGGCTCTAGTCTGCCCTGCGGCACCCTCCCTCCCTGGATCAGGTGGATAGAAAACACATGTGGACACCGCCCCCCCCCCCACCCCTACCCTCAACCCCCCCACCCTGCCCCCCCCCCCCCACTTCTCCCACGCCAACACAGCCTGGGGTACGACTGCCGTGCAGAATGGGCACGGCAAACTGGAAATAACGGGGGTTGACCTCTTTAGTTGCCCCCCCCCCCCCTCCCCTCCCTCCCCCCTTCGACTGTAGATATGTATAGTCAACACGTTGTCTTGCTTCCTCTCCCTGGGCGAGAGACGCCGTGTTTCTGCTGAGGACCGAGTGCCGCTTTGTGACGGGTTCGCACGTTCAGGATCAAGAGCAGGTCTAAAAGGGACTCTGTGCAGCTTGTCTTCATAACACATCCACCACAAGCACAGTCTGGGTTGTCAAACAAAAGGCAAACCTGCGCGCGAGGCCTAAAGGAGTGCACATTATGACACACAAACAGTACCTTGAAGATATACATTAAATTAGGCAGTCGGCAGAAATGGCCAACTATGGTTACCCCGACAGTCCGACTCAATTTCTCTCAATTGCGAACTTGGCACTGACTGCTACAATGTAAATAACATATGCATGTCCATACTTTATAAGTATTTAAAGGACAGTCTTTCCATACAATCACATAAGGAGTACTTAATGCAGTACGGTTAAGTACGGTTAACCAAGGGAAACTTTGATATAACCGAACAACCGCACGTATACAAACTCACAATAACAAACACTTGAACACTTGCTGGCTGAAGAGATAATACTGAAAATTGCGATTTGGAGAATGAGAGACAGAGAGAGAGAGAGAGAGAGAGAGAGAGAGAGAGAGAGAAAAGAGATCATCAAACATTTTAGTCTGTCTCTGCCTTCTTGTAAACAGCAATTAGAATGTAATTTTAAACAGCTGTGGGGTGGAGGGGGGGGGGGGGGAGATCATACAGACGGATGAGATTGGGGAGAGGAGGGCCTTTCGCCCCGCAGTACCTTGTTCATCGACCATCCATGTGAGAAGGCAACGTTGCTCAAACGAAACAACACTGATAACCGGCAACGGAAAAAAAAAACATCCCTTTTAGGTCATGGCCCTCTTTGTTTAAACAGATACAGTACCGAGCCTCCAAATGTGTGTGTGTGTGTGTGCGGTGTGTGTCAGCGCACGTGTGAGGTGCAAGTTCAAAATGTGCTGATGAGAAGGATCCTTCCCCGGTACGATGCTAACCAAGGCCGAGGGCTGGGCAGGGGGGCTGCAGGGAGGAGGGGACAGAGGAGGGGACAGAGGAGGGGACAGAGGAGGGGACAGAGGAGGGGGACAGAGGAGGGGACAGAGGAGGGGACAGAGGAGGGGACAGAGGAGGGGACAGAGGAGGGGACAGAGGAGGGGACAGAGGAGGGGACAGAGGAGGGGACAGAGGAGGGGACAGAGGAGGGGACAGAGGAGGGCTCCATATGGCTTCAGTCTCGGAGCCCAGCTGAGTGAGAGTGTTGGCTGGTCAGTCTTATCTGTGTTCACAGTTATTGTTGGCAGGTCAGCTATGGGGTCTGACTGAGACATAACAGGGTTACATGTACAGTCATAATGAAGAGCACAGACAAAACTATCAGGGAACACACTGCTATCAGAGAGGCTGCTGCTTTTGCCTGGGCGATATATTTTGCGTGCGTGTGTGTGTGTTTTGGGCGGGGTTGTGTGTGTGTTTGAGTTCTTAAGGTCAGCTGTGCTTCCGATGGGGAGATTGTCCACCCTGTAAGGCACATGAGAGTGACAGAAACCAATTCAGAACGATTCGTTTTCAGGAAACATTTGACCATCGTGTTTCCCTTTACAGATAATCCTTCACAATCTGAGAGGCACTATAATATCTGTGACTTTGACCATAGATGGTGTGGCGCTTCCAAAAAGGCACTTTGGCACAAAAAAAAACCTGTATAGTATAAAAATTCAAATCCGACTCATCAAATAAGTTAACATTACAAAAGTGTCTCGTTGAGAATACTGCAGTTAACGATAATCAACACTTGTCTAATGCGTGTGCTGCGAGTGCACACTGACAGACGTAAAAAAGGGAAAAAAAGAAGAAAAAAGGTCTGTCTTCTTTTCCGTGCGACCGACGCCATGCCAACACAACCAAAGAAGACAGTTCCTGGTTTTCTTGTTTCCACTCGTGTCGTGAGCTTTGTAAAAAACAGGAATGTTTATTTCGTTGTTGCATAAAGGCGCTGGTGGCTGGATGGCGGGCGGGCGTTAATACTTCTGCACCAGAGGCACTTTGACAGTCTTGACCTCCGATATGTGGGACGACTTCTGGATGATGCAGCTGGTCGTCCCTGACGAGGGGCTGTCCTTTCCCTGCGCCATGTTGGTCAAGGCCATGGCGGCGTTGATCTCCTTCCAGTATGTCTCGTCTTTCCCCCGAACCCTTTCCTTCTGCCCCGCCACTGTCCCGCCGCCTCCGACACTGAGAACACACACACACACACACACACACACACACACACACACACACACACACACACAGACACACACAAACATTTTTTTTGAGAATTAGCAATGCAGCTCTCTACTGATTAATAAGCAGTAGCATGTGAAGAGTTAGCGCTTAAAAGCCAGTGCTGTACACCATAATAAACACTCACATGTCACATTTACTTGATCCATGGTCCATGGGTTCTGCAAGAACAATAGAGAGAACCATGTTGAATTATTCTGTGAACCCCGGGGCC
This sequence comes from Thaleichthys pacificus, assembly GCA_023658055.1. Lineage (NCBI taxonomy): Eukaryota > Metazoa > Chordata > Actinopteri > Osmeriformes > Osmeridae > Thaleichthys > Thaleichthys pacificus. The sequence goes on along the minus strand of CM042872.1, from coordinate 5,270,121 downwards.
AATGAGGATTAATGACGTTTTTGCTCAAAGGCCAAATATGAGCGTGTGTGTGCGCGTCTGTGTGCGTCTGTGTGTGTTTGTGTGCCTTGATTACGATGCAAAACAAATAGCCAGGGAGGACTGTACAAAGGTACTGAAATGTAATGACTGAAATCATTTGACAGAAACAGAAACAATGTTTCACATGACTCACAAACTCCACTCTCTAATATTTAGTTTGAAAACAAGCAAGATTCACATGTGGCTGACAGTACAGTCAGAAAACCAGAGAGAGAGAGAGAGAGAGGGAGAGAGAGCGAGAGAAAGAGAAAGAGAGACAGAAAGAGGTGAAGAGAGAGAAGAGAACAGGACACATCATGAAAGGAGAGAAGTATATTGAAAAGGGAACTACACAGTGTCCTATGAAAGTAATGAACAGGGTAAAGGGTCATGTCTTAAAACATGGACAAACCAACGACACCTAATGTTCTTAACCCTTACGGTCAGGCCGGGGGAGTGCGTGTGGATATGCATCAGGCCACATGCTCGCCCTGCCTGTGTGCGTATGTGTAAAGGCCCATTTATACGACTCAGTTTTCACGGAGACGGACACAGTCTATTCCGATGTGGAACGCCCTCTCCGAGCCCCTCGTAGAGCTCTACGTGCACCTCCTGATTTTCCTGACTATCCGTCCGTCCGTCATTTTACGGACACCCCTTGGCTGTGATTGGTCTGTATTAAGAACCGCTTGCGTCAGGGGCGGGGTTGCCGTGACCAACGAGACGAACAGAATCCTTTGACCACCATTGCTGTAAGTTTTTACAATTCATATTTCAGCTGAACAGTACATGTAAATCAGCATCTGAATTAAAATGTGACCAGAAATGGGCAGTGTAGTTGCTGAAAATGTGCTTATTTTATTGATGAAACGGCTAACTTGTAAATTTGCTCCGACTTTTCGATAACCTAGCTAGCATCGCAGTGCAGCGCCACCTACTCTTCTGGCGGTGAATTGTTTTCAGCACCCACAGCCTTTGGAGTACTATAAATTCAACGAATCAGTCCGACTCCGTCCGTCTGTCTGTCCGTAACGGAGTCGGAGTAGTATAATTCGGCCTTAAGCCCAGTGTTTGATTCTCAGTTCCAGGTAGAACTCCATCCCCCAGCATCCTTTGCTCAGGTACAGTAATGGCCTGCAGTGCTGAGTGCATGTGTGGATGTTGAGTCCAGACGTGCCCAGGGCTGTGGAAGGTGAGGTGGTCTCATGTGGACGCCAGCTGCTTTCCGTTAGGGCGAATGCCCTCCCAGACTTCCACACAGCACACACACACACACACACACACAGATGCACACACACACTGCACGGAGACGCCATCCTTTCCGCCCCGCACCACATCGCCCTGTAAAGGGAGTGTCTGGGAGCATATGGGTGTTTTAACAAGCTGCCAGTCGAACTGCCACCACCACAATGTCATCGCCCATATCTACACCCCCACCTCCCCCACGGCTGAGCCCTAATGAACACTCTGTTGCGAGTGCTCGCTGGAATTGGTTCCCACGCTTGTTTGCGACGGAGGTCGGATGGGGACAAGGGAGGAGGCACTGGGGAGGAGAGGAGATGAGGAGAGAAGGAGAGAGGAGAGGAGAGAAGAAGAAAAAAGAGAGTGTATCTGCCCGCACAGCTGCAGACAACCCCGCCGACCGTCCTCGCGCCCTCTCTCTCTCTCCCTCCCTCTCTCTCTCTCTCCCTCTCTCTCTCTCTCTCTCCCTCTCTCTCCCTCCCTCTCTCTCTCTCTCTCTCCTCCTCTCTCTCTCTCTCCCTCGCTCTCTCTCTCCCTCTCTCTCTCTCTCTCTCTCTCTCTCCCTCTCTCTCTCTCTCTCATCTCTCTCTCTCTCTCTCTCTCCCTCTCCCTCTCTCTCTCCAAGGACGGAGGGGGAGGGCAGGACAGACGGATTCCGCTGGTGCACGTCACCACCTCTCTCCACCCCCTCTCTCCACCCCCTCTCTCCACCACCCTCTTCACCCACTAAGCCCTAAATCTGGCATCCAGACCCTGTGGAGGCAAGCAGGCACCTAATCACTCGGAGCGCCTCGCGTAGCTCGCTGCTGCTCCGTGTGCAGTGACCCGTGCTGACGGTGCGGCCCTGCTCAGGGCAAGGCTAATACCAGGCTGATTAGGACATTTCCTGTTGTTTCCTGTTCTCATCCTAATAGTCTAATTCCACCGGGAGAGATGGGATATTTCGAAAGGGAGGGAGAGAGAGAGGGGGGGGGAAACCGAGGGAGAGAGGGGGGGGGGGGGGGGAACCGAGGGGGGGGGGGAAACCGAGGGAGCGAGAGAGAGATGGACAGAGGGAGCGAGAGATGGGGGACGTGATTACGCTGCAGAACAGACCACGGGCTAGGGTTTTCGCAAGAACATTCCGGTCAAATTCTCACGTTCTCCAATCTGGCTCCATCTCCTCTCTCATCTTTCTCTCCCGCGGCCCTGACTCCTTATCTCGCTTCATCTCCGAGTTTCTCCTCTTCCCCCCCCCCCCCCCCCCCCCCCCCCAGCCCCGTTGTCCTCCCCTCTCAACTCGCTCTCCCCTCTGACACACACACACCCCTTGTGCGTGAGAGAGGAGCGAGGTGTGTGTGAGAGAGGAGAGCGAGTTAGGGCGGGGAGGACGACCGGGCTCCAGATTGTTCTATCCGCCTCTCCTCCGTTTCACCTCTTGCCTGAGTGACTCCCCGTAACAGAGCGGTTCAGGTGCTGCGGACGGGCTGCTCCCATGGAGTCCAGGCGCCATCAATCAAATGACGTTTGCGCACGTTGTTTATGCGAGGAAAGATCCGATCTGTTGTATGTCTAGAACAAGCTTTTTGTCATCCACCCCATCGGCTATTTTGAAAGATGGGATCTTTTTGGGACAAATGGCTCTCTCCCTCCCCTATTTCCCCTCCAGGTTTGACAGGACTCTCGACGTCACTGCGTCAGGTGAAATATTTTCGTCGATTTCAGACAGCAGTGGAAATTCAGCCGGGCGCGCTACGCGGCCCAGCTCTGGGCTTGCACCATGCATCCATCAGAAATGTTCCATTCCCAAACCCAATAAGTGTCTTTTGTATTTGGAAGTGATGCTAAAGGCAGATTCCCTTTCCAAGAATAACGTTATCACTATCTCGATAAATGGCTTTTATTGGTACATGAGATCCCAAAATACTACATGAACATTTAGGATCGTCTTTCAGGTGGTCGATATTTTGGAATAACACCTTGTATCTAGTCTGATTACTGTTACAGCAGTTCTACAGTTGGAGCTTTGTAAGTGATTGTAACAGGCTTGGTTAGAATAGGGAATGCCCATTTATATTGTTAAGTGCTACACTGTTGCATATTATATCCAAGTTTACTCAGTTTCAGCCAGGAGATGGGGTGGGTTGGATACCAATGTCAATTTGGAAGCGTCCCCAAAAAGAAAACTAACACAACATGATAACCTAACAGCAAAGTACCAAAGCACCTTGCACATTATTTACAGTGTAAAGACTGCCAGCTGTATTCACTATATTTACTCTGTCTTCATGTTTCTGTGCAATACCATATGTGCCTGAAAAGGCAGTACAGTTTGTGTGTGTGTATGTGAGTGTGTGTGTGTGTATGTTTGCCTGCAAGCATGTGTCAGAGCAGAGAACCACTAGGCCTTTGTTGAGGCAGCCAGTGTCCAGATCCCGTCTCTTCCTATACGGTGTACTTGTGTGACTCCTCCCACCCCCAGGCTAGGTGAGGGTGGGGCTGCACCCCCCCCCCCCCTCCCCCCGTGACTCCTGCGCAGCCAGAACAACCCTCTGCCCCGGCAAAATATGGACCCAGAAAACTGGACTTGGACCACTGCACGCAAAACTCGTATTTCCAAACCCCGCTGCCTAAAACATCTCAAACTCAGATTTTTTAAAACAATCGCTGTGCCAAAAAAACTACAAATCGTCAATAAATCATAGCAAGCCTTCTATTATTTTTTCTTTGGTTCAGTTCTTTTTTTCCCCCTCCTTTTTTTGACTTTTTCGCTACTGAAAGGCAGTCCCCTTATATTTTCCCTTTCAGTTATATTGACACTGGGGTTTCATAGAGCGGCTTTAAGATCGCTGAGGGGAAAGCAAAGAAGCCTGATGGTTTTTGGCGTCGCGTTGAAAGTCCCACAAATAGTTGCTCACTTAACATCCCTGCAGGTCAGAAGACAGAGGACTACGGAACGACGAGCGGAAGGAGAGCCATGAAACCGAACCACGGGGGGAAAACAAGGAGCGGTGAAGGACAGACGAGAGAAGAATAGCATCCACCTGCTTAGAGGGGTGTGTGTGTGTGTGTGGGGGGGGGGGGAGGGGTTGGGGATCATCATTTACATCTGCTGCTGTTGTTAGCAACAAACAACAGTAAACACCCGCTTCCTCTGTACTAACCAGAGGCTGGGCTGAATTAGTAGACAAGTGAATGCAACACACACACACACACACACACACACAGACAGACAGACACACACACACAAATGTAGTGAGTGAGCTCACCTCACTTAAGTTTCAGACAGGGAGAAATAGACATGCTGTGGCAGACGAGAGGCAATCACTGCTACCCCCCTACCATTGGCCAGAGATCAACCCCGCAGGCCAATCAGAGGCTGTGACTCCGGTCAAACACGGCAGGCCAAATCAGAGGCCATGACTCAGAAGGGGCTGGCCTGCAGATGAGTCAGAACGGTTGCAGCCATGTTCCAGAGAAACAGCAGCTACAGGTACAACCAAGACTAGGACACTAGGAAGCCCCCTGAGTGGGCTTAATATGACGTTTTTGTTGTGTTAATAGTCTCTAATAGTATTGCCTTTACAGATAGGGCACATAGACCAGGCATGGCTCCCAACATCCTGTACATCCCAACATGTAGAGTATGTTCTTTTAACCATGTGCTTGAGAGGGAGAGACCGACTCTCACCGTCTCTCCTTCAGTCTCTCCTGACGTAGTGCAGGGCTTGGCTATGGCCTCGTATTTTTCAGTTCTTTCTTTTAAGGGCCTGTTCTTTCTTTTTTTATAATGTCAAAAGAAGCCTGTGAATGGCATTGGCACCTTTCCCCTGTAGCCATTACTGCCAATCCGTCTCTGGGACTCCCCTCCTCCCCTCCTCCCCTCTGGGCTGGGAGCTAGGCAAGTCTGGGGCTTCCAAAGGCCCACTCTGCCACTTGACTGTCCTGCCAGCAACAAGCCACAGAGAGAGACACCTTATGGAATATGGAAAATACTGTCTGCTTCCCCTACAGCGACAAAGACTTCCATGACAGCAAAGTAGACAAGGGAAAAGTTGTCAAATGAAAAGATTAACTGGGAATCGAGACGGAAATTACCTACGTGAATATTGCACCATATGGATCCATACAGGCTGCTGGTAGTCTATACAGACGACATGCCGTAGCTGCATGAAATGACCGCATTAAGACTTCTCACTGGGCTGGTTAATCCTCTAGTTCAGAACATCGCCAGTGTTTTCGAAGTCACATGCCTCAGGTAAAGGTTTCCCCTTAAATAAACAGTGTAAACAAAACCTGCTTCATAGCCAGAAGACAAGCAGGGCTAGTGGAAACCAAAAACGTCATTCAAGTCCTATAAATGCTAGTAAACAGGCACATTCACAGTCGAGTTCTCTTTATAAGGAACAACTTGTTTTTTTGGGACGGTACCGGAGGTCACGACATTGGTTGCCGCGGTGCAAATTGGGTCTCGGAAACGAGAGCGGCGGCGAAGCGGTGACCTAACCCCCGCCTGTCTCCCGTTCGCGTCTGCGAGGCAGATGACACAGCGACATTCCTGCTCTGCGGAGCTGCAGCCTTGGAGGCCGGGGAGAGAAAGATAACAAGGATCCCCGAATGAGAGTCACGCTTTGTCTTTGCGGAGATGCCGAAATAATAACAGCGTTTCGGCGGTTTCAACCTCCGTGAGCGCGCGTGTTTACGGGCGGCTGTAAACACGAGCTTAATCAGGGCACGTAAATCAACGAAATAAGAGGCCTGGAGAGCCACTCGATGAGAAAGTAAATAGCTTGTTAAAGCGTTCGGTTTGGTGCTCGTGTGTGTACGCAGTGATACCGCCAAGCCATTTGACTGTGTGCATGTGTGTGTGTGTTTACAGTGATACCGCCAGGCGATTTGTGTGTGTGTGTGTGTGTGTGTTTGCAGCACCCGGCAACTTGATCGAGGCTTCCAGAGGCTGGGGTAGGGAGGAGAGCTTCAGGGCCCAGCTGTCTGTGGATCAAGTCTGTGGCACATTTCAAACGCGGCGCTCACGACAGCAGGGGGCTAGCGGGATCAGGGGGCAGATTAGCGTCCTGAGCACACCCAGCAGGGTGTCACCTGGCCAGGGGGAACTGAGCTCGTCCACAGATGACTTCTCTTCACCACCACCTTCTCCCTCGGCACGGTGGAGGTACAGACAGGCAGACAGACAGACAGACAGTCAGACAGACAGACAGACCGCAACGTCCCCCTAGCTCCTCCTGCCTTCAGCCTTCCCCAATAATGTTCACAGACACAAACAGGATATTGTTTGCAGTACACAAAAAGCTGAAAGGAGAAGAAAAAAAAAGAAGAAAATGTACAACCACCTCTTGGTGGTTGTCTTGCCTAAACACAATTTGCTTGGATTCTTTAAGTGTTTTCTTTGACTAAAATAACCTTTTTTGTGGAGCTGGAACCAAAATGATATGTTTGCTCTGCATTCTGCAACATTATGTTACAACTGCCCCGGGGTCGGCTTGAGGTTCCTGGCCCTCACACACACTTAGCATGATGTGAGGGCCGCTCCGAGTTGTTTAGGTCACACCTTCAGTCTTTCATTAAGAGGCCCTGCTTCTCGTTCGCTCTCACACACACACACCCACGCTGTCGTTCGGCCGCTGTGCTTTCCGTGCCCACCCTCAGTCCGGGCTTGGCCCGTGGGAACACACACACGCACGTCTGGGGACAATAGCTTTAGACGCGGGGTCTGTTTTTCAAATGGAAACAATTAGCGTTTTATACACACAGCGTGGGTTAGGGTTAAGAGTCTGCTGTTCTTTGGGACAGCTGTGTTTTCAGACTGGGGTGGCGGGGGGGGGGGGGGGGGGGTGGCGGTCGGTAGGACTGTGTGTGTGCACTGTGGACCAGAGCGAATCCCAAACACTCGGCACTGCCGATTTAAAAACGATCGGGTGGAAGAAATGCCATTAATGTGCAATAACGTGCACTCAGCCTGGCCCTGGGTTCTGGGGGCTTCGTTTCTAAACACAGCAGGACGCGTGTTTGTCGGTTCGCGCTCCGCACCGAAGTGGCTGTTTTATTCTGACTAAGCGCCCTTGTGCCTCCCTCTCTCCCCCTCCCCTCCCTCCCTCCCTCTCTCCCCCTCCCCTCTCTCCCTCCCTCCCTCCCTCCCTCCGTCCCTCCCTCCCCCTACCTCCCTCCCTCTCCCTCCCCCTCCCCCCCTCCCTCCCTCCCTCCCTCTCCCTCCCTCCCTCCCTCCCTCCCTCTCCCTCCCTCCCTCCCTCCCTCCCTCCCTCCCTCCCTCTCCCTCCCTCCCTCCCTCCCTCCCCTCCCTCCCTTTTTCCCTCTCGCTCTGCGGCCGTCTCTTCTGTTTGAATCACACCCAGTTTTCTGTCTGAGCGTTTGAGGGCGACATCGATCTTAAAAAAAACCTCCTTGTTTTCTCCAAACGGAGCGACCGCAATGTGCCAAGCCTCCACCGCTCCTGTCCTTTACACGGCCACTCCCAGAGAGACGCAACCTGAGCACAGTCAGCGTGGCACACACACACACACACATGACTGCCAGCCATGGAAGCTCGCAGGTGGAGAGAGAGTGGTCTGTGACTGGCTCGCTCCCTCGCTCTCACTCACCGCCGCTCTGCTCACTTTCATCCTCCGACAGCCCCCTCCGCGAGGCCTACCTAGAGAAATATAGCTAGTGCCCCAAATCCATACGCACGCACATAGAAATACTCTGGGTTCTCCGCGCCAGCTCTGGGCCCAGTGTGTCTTGGCCATGATTGTTCTGTTGGAACTACCTCTCTCCCTCCCTCCCTCCCTCACTCCCTCATGAACGGGTGGAAAGACGGAGCCGTGGCCAGTCCACCGCTAGAGCTGGATTCCTGAGATGATCCTCCTCAGAGGGAGGGAGAGACACAGGAATGAGGCAGGGAGAGAGGGATGAGGGAGGGAGAGAGGGATGAGGGAGGGAGAGAGGGATGAGGGAGGGGAGAGAGAGAGGGAGAGGGAGGAGGAGAGGGAAGGAGAGGGGGGGGAGGGAGAGGGAGGAGGAGAGGGAGAGATGGAGGAAGGAGGGAGGGAGAGAGGGGTGAGGGAGAGAGAGAGAGGGAGGAGGACAGGGAGGGAGGGAGGGAGGAGAGGGGGAGATGGAGGAAGGAGGGAGGAGAGAGAGGGAGGAAGGAGGAGAGGGAGGGATGGATGAGGGAGGGAGGGAGGAAGGAGGGAGGGAGAGAGGGGTGAGGGAGAGAGGAGAGAGGGAGGAGGACAGGGAGGGAGGGAGGAGGAGAGGGGGAGAGGGAGGAAGGAGGAGAGGGAGAGAGGGAGGAAGGAGGAGAGGGAGGGATGGATGAGGGATGGATGAGAGAGGGAGGAGGGAGAGACTGTGGGACTCCTCATCCATCACTGTCCCACACAGGCACATAGTCACTGTCCTCCAGCCCAGTCCAGCACTCTCTCCACAGGCACCAAGTACTGCCGACAGTAACAGCTAGTCGAACGACATGACGAAACCAAACGGACCCTCTCATCACTCAACCGACATTGGACTGCGACACACATGTCAACATCACACATTCAGAACTGTGCTACTGTACAATATAAATCTCCCCCCAGTTTCTTCCTCGTGGACTGAACTTGAGGGACAGAAGAGAGTCGACAGCAGACAGCAGATGCACTTGTACTGTGTGAACTGCAGACGTCCCATCCAGCCTGCATGACTTTGCCACAAACGAGTCTGTGTCCACAACATTTGGTCCATCTTTCAACCTGCCAGTGGGCTGATAGATGCCGTTGTATCAACAGAGACAGACAGCCATGCAGACTCTCTCCGTGGCTGTTCTAAGGGGCCATCTGGGTGAGTCTTGCACCACCACCCCCCCCCCCCCCCACCCCACAAAAAAAAGAAGCTTTCCATTTAGGGAGATATATTTAAGCGCTTTCGAAACAGCATACAATTCTCTAGGATTCAATAAATGTCTGGCTCTGACTGTGACCTAATTTGAAAGGACCTTACGAGTCTCAATGGCCCCGTCAAAACACTACTGTTTTCATTTAACATATTTCAGACTCAACTACGTGTTAAATATTGCCTGCCTTCGTAACAAGTCACTCTCAAGTCATAAAACGCAGGTGAGCTTCGCGAGGGAGAGGGCCCAGGCGAGGGTGAGCGATGGCCTGTGTCTATATCCAAGTCTTGCGCAAGAGCCCCTTCTGAGAACCCAGTGTGTTCTCCAAATGACAACACAAAAACAACGTCTCGGGGACTTCATTATAAGTCATTATAAACCCATGAAACCTCTTTTTTTTCTAGAAAAGATCCTAGATTTACTAGTGAACGGGCCAAATGCAGTTTAAGATTCTTAAACAATAGCAGGATAAAAAAGCATATCATGAGAGAGCGCAATTATACACTGTGAGTTGTGTCAACAGAATTGCGTTAGTTTCTAAATCTGGCCCGTTCGCTAATCGAATCTAGGAGAGATCATAAAAAAGAAATCTCTGGAAACTTGATCGGCCACAACAGCTGCGGAGAAGAATGAAAAACATCACCGATGGCAAATGGTGTAAAAACCGATAGCGGTCTAAAATCGAGAGGCTTGTTGTCGCTGATGGATCAAATGTGATGGCGCTGCACGCAGTCTGAAGAGAGCTGGACCCTGAGCTCATTTGCCCCTGTCAGAACCTCTGTGTAACGTCTGACCGAGATCTCTCTCCTCTTTCACGGAAACGTTCAGAATTATTCGCCGTATAATGATCTATAGGATATCGGACGGGGTATAATCTGGTACGGAGCAAAAAGAAAAACATTCGGCGAGATTCTTGCCATTTAATATCCCATTAAAGGGTAATTTGGCATGAAAGCCTGGCATGCACATTGGAATTCTCCCATTCCTTGTTTTCAATGAAATTCCCAACAGAGGGTTTTTTTTTCTTCTTCTCCTTCAAGCCAAATGGCCTTTTAGTTTTCCACTGCAGACCTAGCCTCGCTATCTCCTGCCACGTCTGACTGAAAGGTCACCCGAGATAAGACCTGGATGTGGTACGGGACACGCAACCCCACCTGCCTCATGGACCGACGTTTCACCGAAGGGACGGCGGTTGGACCCGCCACGTGAGTGTGGAAGAGGGAGAGTCCTGGTCTTTTCTCGCTCTCCCCTTTTTCCTGTCCCCCGCCCCCCCCCCCCCCTCTCCCCTATCCCTTTTTCTCTCCCACCTTCAACTCACAACTCCAACAAAAATATCTGGAATTTCCAGACAGACAGGAGAGAGAGAACGCTGTAGAGGAAATGATGCAAACTGAAGCTTTAAAACCGCTCCCTCCCTCCCTCTCCCTCCCTCCCTCCCTCCTTTTCTCCTTCCTTCCATCCCTCCCTCCCTCCTTTTCTCCTTCCATCCCTCCCTCCTTTCTCCTTCCATCCCTCCTTCTCTCCCTCCCTCCTTCTCCTCCCTCCTTCCATCCCTCCTTCTCTCCCTCCCTCCTTCCATCCCTCCTTCTCTCCGTCCCTCCTTCTCTCCCTCCCTCCTTCCATCCCTCCTTCTCTCCGTCCCTCCCTCCATGCCGTAACAACATTCAAACGAGGAATTCGACTGACTCTCTATGAAATCTATTTCCCTTTGTTCTCGTGCTTCAGATTAGACAACAACAAGGGGCTTTATGGCAGCAGGTGTGATATGAATGTCCCCATGAGCCCAGACCTCAGAGAACGTTCCGTTCCTCAGCTTCCACAGCCTCCTCGCATGTAACACTTACAGTTCCCAAAGTCGCCAGAGTCGACAAGTAACCCATGAGGGAGACTTCACCAGAGCCAAGAAATGATATTTACCATGGAGATCAAATAGTTACTTTCTATTAAAACATAGTGTGGGCCAGTCCAATTATTTCTTCTTCTTTATAGTTATGTCATATTCTTTTGGGTTTCTTATTAGTCTGTGAGGAATTATTAGGCCGGTTGAACGCCACGCATGCAAGCACACACTCTCGCTCCCGTTCTCTCTCTCTCTCTCTCTCTCTCTCTCTCTCTCTCCAACCCCCTCACCCTCTGCCTGACCACTACTCCCAGCAGGTGCCTCAGAGAGAGATAAAGCCCCAGGTTTCAGATCATGTTTTTTTTCTCAAAGAATTCCAGGAGAATTCCAGGAGGATTGTGGATATAGCTAGCTGGTGCGTATAATAGCGCCGGCCACCTCGGACAAAATTTCATATTCCTCTCAGCTTCCCTCCGCACACAGATAATGCGAAACACGTTTAAATCTAGAAGTTCACGGGTTTCAATGAAAGAGGCATAGTAGGTTTTCCTCCTCCCCACCTCAAACAGATCATCCTACAGGCTCTTTTGATTCTGGACTAAACTCAGGAAACAGTGAAGACATTATTATCTGTTATGAAGTCTTCTTGAACAAAGGCCCAGTGTTCTGAGGCTGAAGACGAGCTGGCTGTCGTGCTCGGAGAGATTAGACCTGATTGGTTACAGCACCTGTGAGCTGTCTGAGACCCCGCGGAAACCCCTCTGCTGCACGCAGCTCGGGCCCGGGCGAGAGGCGCTGGGTCGGGCTGGACGGGCTGCAGCGAGCGGGCGCTGTGGAACTGATACTCCCGGGTTCGAAGACTCACACGCACGGCCTTAGCCTTGGGTGAGAACGGCCGCTTGGCGTGATTCGGGGTCTTATCCTTGTTTTCCTTGCCCTGAGCCCCTCTCTCTGCATGTTCTTTTTCAGTGAGCCCGGCCTTATGGCCAGATCAAAGGCATGCCAAAACAGTAGTCAAAGTGTGAGCATGCCACACATGGCCTTGTTGTGTCTGCACTGTTAAACCCCCTGTTAGGAGCGGGGGAGAGGTGGAGAGGTGGGGGGGGGAGGGATTGAGGAATTCCTGAGTGCACTTCGCACCGGGGGCAAGAGAGGGCGAGGGAAGGCTGTCTATGTGTGAGTGTGTGCGTGCGTGTACTGTGTGTGTGTGTGTGTGTACTGTGTGTGTGAGAGAGGGCTGACTGGACACAGGGGTCAATCTTAATCTAATATTACTCTCATTTAGAGACCCAGACTCGTGGAGATGTATTTCAGTATCCGTACAGTATCACACCAAAATCCACACTGTTTGACATGATTCTATCAAACGAGACAGAGAGAGACAGAGCAAGAACAAGGGACAGAATAACAGAGAGAAAGAGAGAGAGAGACAGACAGACATAGAGAGAGAGACAAAGAGAGAGAGACAGAGAGAGAGACAGAGAGAGAGAGACAGAGAGATAAAGAGAGAGAGACAGCTAAAGAGCGAGAGAGAGAATTAGAAGTAACAGGACAACAGGGAGCAGTGGAACATCCACCCGGACACCCCAGCCTCTTCCAAACAGGCCAGATGTGGAAATGAAAACAAACGGTGCAGATGGGGACAAAAGAAAAGAGACCAAGAGAGAGGGAGAGAGAGAGAGAGCGAGAGCGAGAGAGAGAGAGAGAGAGAGAGAGGCTGCCGGCGAGCCTCGGAGGAAAGAATGTGGGAAACCTGGATCCTCACCAGCCCGGTAGACAAAGTTGGCCTCGGCCTCCGAGGACGAGGGCGAGAGCAGCTCGTCGTCGTACTCGTTGGAGCTGAACGAGCCCGAGTGGTTCCTCTTCCTGGCGTCCATGACGCCGTTGGCCACCATCACGTGACGCAGCGAGTCGTTGAGGTACCGGTGCAGCAGGCTGCTCTTGTATTTGGGCGGAGACACGTAGTCCTCGGCCAATGACGCCTCGGCGCCTCGCAGGCCCGGGCCAATCCCCATGCCCGAGCCCTCCTTTTTGATGACGCTCTGGTACATGGGCTTGCTGAATTCGCTGGCGCCCGTCTGTGTCCGAGGTGGGTTGTCCCCGTCTGCGCCAACAGGGGGCGCCGCCATGGAGGAGAGAGAGAAGGAGAGGGGCCAGACTCAAAACAAATGCCAACATACTTGGGTAGGATTTCAAACGGTACTGTGATTTCAAACGGTCGGCAAACGAAAGTCCTTGTAATCGCACACCTTCCGCTGCGGCGAACAGGAACGTCATGAAACACAAACGCGGGGAGAGGCTCGGGGTTTAAGATGGAAGGTGGATTCGTTGTTTTTTTTTTTTTTTTTTTGCCGTTAAGAAAAGATTTCCTTTGGCAAAGGTGTGGAAAAGAGCAGGTCGGGGATTGGTTGATCCAGCATGAGGGTCTGGTGGGGAGGGGGGGCGGGGGGGGGGTGATGAGGGAGGGAGGAAGAGCTCATTCCCTCTGCCCTCAGGCTGACAGAGCCACTGCGAGCCCAGTGAAGACTTCAGCCATCAGGATTTGAGGCGCATTAGGAAACCATAACGGATGGTAGCCCATTTCCTCCCCCATCAAAAACATATTGATCCCATTCTCTACCATTCTCGATTTCCCACTCTCCTTTTCCCCCCCTCTCTCTGTCTCAATCGCTCTTTCTTTCGCCTTCCCTCTCTCTCTCCTCCCTTTCTCTGCCTCGCCCTCTCTGTCTCTCCGCAGCTGAAATAAATAATTTCCAGGGAGCTCTGCGGCTGAGATTGAATTAAAACATTGGCCCCTACCTGATGAAAGAAAATACAGCAGATAAAACATGGCGCTGAAAAACGGAGCTCCTCTCGGGAGGGAAAATCAAGACGAGCTCGCAATAGATACTGTCAGTGCCAAGCCTGGAATTGGGTAATTTGGGCAGGTCGGACTTTTGATTCAGTACCGGCCAAATTATAATTATGGCTTCTACATATTAGAAACACATGGACATATGTTTGCTTTCCTCCCCAAGCTTCCCAGGGGACATTTTGGGGCTAGAAGAGGAGGAGGAGGGGGGGTGGGTCTGTGTTCAATAGAACATCACCTCTGATGGGGGCGGGGGGGGGGGGGGGGGGGCAAACCCTGCAGCGACATGTAAAACAAGCTTGGCGAAGCTCTTCCTCAAGCGGGCGTTACAACAGACTTTCTACTGTACTGTGCTCTCCCTGAGCCTGGGACCACGACCTCTCAGTGTCTGGGGAGGGCAGGGGGGGGTGGGGGGGGCGGGGGCAGGGCAGTGGGGGGGGGGGTCAGTGGGTGGGGGGGGGGGGTCTGGGTCTCTGCCTTGTCGTGGTCTGATTCGAGGGGCGTCCCTCGTGTATTTGACGAGGAAGGAAAAGTACAGCGAATACACAATGGCCTTAGTGCTACACTGTGCTGAAGGTCAGGGAACCTAGAATGAGACTGTAGGTGACTTGAAGATATCATGGGAGAGAGAGAGAGAGATAGATAGAGAGAGGGAGAGAGAGAGAGAGGGGAGAGAGATAGAGAGAGGAGGAGAGGGAGAGAGAGAGAGAGAGAGAGAAGAGACGAGAGAGAGAGACAGAGAGAGAGACAGAGAGAGAGAGAGAGAGAGAGAGAGAGAGAGAGAGAGAGAGAGAGAGAGAGAGAGAGAGAGAGAGAGAGAGAGAGAGAGAGTGGGAGAGAGGATGAACAGCAGGCAGAAGCGGGGAAACATCCTGCAAACACTGTGCATTCCTACCCAGCCACAGTGGAGAGCGTCTCCTCCTCAAAGACATAATTAGGGATCACAGAGTAACACCACAGCAGTGTGTGTGTGTGTGTGTGTGTGTGTGTGTGTCAGTGGAATAGGCAGAGACAAATACAGTTTGGCAGTGAGAGAGAGAGAGTGCGTGCGTGTACGCGAGTGTGTGTGTCGGCGGAATACACCGAGAAAAAGACTGTTTGGCAGGAGAGAGTGTGTGTATATATAGCGGGTATGTACGTCAGCGTGTGACAGTGTGTATGTGTGCGCGTGTGTACAATAAATATACGGCTGACAGAGGCCCTCGTTTCCAATTGCAGGCTGGGAGATGGGGGTTAGCCAGGGCCGGGTCCTACAGACCCAGTGGGGTGTCTTAATGACCGTGTGTCACCGCCTGTCAGCCTCCATGTTTGTCTGCCACTTGGAAACACTCATCATTTCTACCCGCAGCGCATGTTTCTGCATAACACAGCCTGCTCTTGAGCTCCCTGGATACTGACACTGGAGGCAGAGGAGGAGGAGGAGGAGGGGGGGGGGGGGGGTGTTTGGCTGACCTGTTTTTTTGTTTCGAACGGGGATTATGTATATGATGGATTTCTTACTGTGTAACACAGAAGAGAAAACAAGCTCTTCGCTACTTGGATCATGTGGGATTTGAAGAAGGGAAAAGATCTTTGCTTTTCCTGGGGAGCTTATACAGGGATACAGGGTTAACAAAGACCAACAGTCCTTGGTGCGTGTGTAGTTGCGTATATTTGTGTGCGAGAGAGGGCGCGTGTGTGTCTTTATATGTGTGTGTGTTCGTGTTTATGTGCCTGTGTGTGCGTTTTTTCACGTATGTATGTGGGTGTATGTCTGTGTCTCTGTGCGTGAGTGTGTGTGTGTTTTGTGTATGTGCGTGTATGTTTATGTGCGTGTATGTGCGTTTGTGTGTGTACCTTCTGAGCATGTTTCGTCGCTGCTGACGCTGAGTCTCTCGGCGTTGCCCTGGACGTACTTGTTGTACAGCTTGATCCTCAGCGCCCAGCTCAGGTCTGGCTGTCGCACGGTGTTCTTCAGACGCCGCCTGGCATTAGCAAACCAGTTAGAAACCTGGGAAGGAGGGAGGGAGGGAGGGAGCGAGGGAAGGAGGGAGCAAGGGAGGGAGCGAGGGAGGGATACAAAGTAAGAGGGAGAGATAGAAAGAGAAAAAGAGTGATGGTGAGAGAGAGAGAGAGAGAGAGAGAGAGAGAGAGAGAGAGAGAGAGAGCGAGAGAGAGGGGTGGAAAGACAAGCCGCAGCCAGAAGATCAGGGAGGAAAAGAAAATACAGATTGCTGTTATTGTTTTGATACCAAACACCTCCACATGCATGACAAAACAAAGACTATCCTTTATGAAAACGTCTGCTCTGTCTTCTCCAATCTCTGTTTACACATGTGTTTACACAGCGTATTGTGGCGCAGTGCACCGGGGAGTAACATACAGTAGTGCAGTGCACTGTAGCGTAGTCCCGGTAGCACTAATGCAGCACAGAGCAGTATAGCAAAGTGCAGCGTTGTGTAGTGTCCTACAGTGTAATGCGGTGTTGCAGATAGCGGTCCGCCCCGCCATCCGAGGCAGTGAACCAGAGCTGTGAGAAACATCCCAGACACTGGAGGGAAACAAGCTCCAGCAGCCAGACACACCACAGCATTCATCCAGCCTGTATCAAAGCTTTTCATGAAGACATTCAGGATCGTTTAACACCCCGAAACGCCGCGCGCGGGCCAACGAACGCAACGTTTCATTAACTTGTGTTCCAAGCCGACTCATACGTCCTGCGTGCTTATTCTGGACGGAACGGCCCTCCCTCTAATAATACCGTTTTGTTTTTTTTCTTTCCCCCTTTCTTTTCAAACGCTGTCTTCGAAACGCAATAAAAGGATATTCGACCCAGCCCTCTCCATTTCACAAGAGACGGACACCATTAGATGTTATACTAGAATAACTTTTCATGCTCAATAGACTTCAAGCGGCTTATGAAGGGGCCTGCCGCCTTATGCTAGAGTACTTAGTTTTTCCGGATCTTTCGCTGCATTTCAATATCGTGTTTCTCGTTAACCCAGCCGGTCCCACCACCAGCGTGTCCCCTCGCCTCGGCCCCGGGTCATGTCACACCAGGAGGCCTGGCGGAGGCCTGGCGGAGGCGTCCGGGGCTGGTGGACAGAGACCAGGGAGATGGAGCGGGAGACAGAGAGTGCTGTGTGTGTGTGAGAGAGACAGATAGAGAGATAAAGGAAGAGATGCAGAGAGAGAGATGAGAGATGAGAGAGACATAGAGAGAGAGAGAGCGAGAGAGACAGAGAGAGAGAGAGAGACAGACAGAGATGGAAGGGCTCTCTGGCTAAAGAGCACTGTCGCTGGGCTAGCGAAGGTTGGCATACATGGTCAGAGAATGCAACCCACCATGTGCATCAAACTTCCTACCAAACCCACTGCCTCTCCCAGTGGCATAAAGAACAGACAGACAGCTAGCAGGCAGGCTAGCTGCAGCAACACAACCTTTGACCCTAATGTCATCACCACAGGGTGACATAAGTATGGTGTTGGTCATGTGTGTGTGCATGCATGCACCAGGGCATGTGTGTGTGTGTGTGTGTTTTGTATGTTAAGCTTGAATGTAAGTGTGTATACTGTAGGCTGTCCAAAACATTCCTTTGTGCTGTGATCACCCTCCCTAAAAACAAAGGGCTTCATTAGGACCAAAATTAAGAACAGATTATGGCGGCCATGAAGGTAGCTCCAGAAATAGACAACATAGAGAGAGGACCATACTAGAATGTGTCTGTAGCGAAATATTAACACCAGACAGACACACAGGAAGCACATATGGAGGATATGACTTATCTATTATGCTCTTCTCTGGGTTTACCAGACAATGGAAGTGTTTAGGATAATTATTATTACTATAAGATTACTAAAATCGGGAAAAGAAACAGATGGTGTTTCAACATATTCTAGGTGTACTTATAAGCAAAAATGATGTAGACATACAATTGTTCAGGAACAAAATTGATATGTAACAAGTTCAACATAAATAACCTAAAGGGGCCTACACACACACACACACACACACACACACACACACACACACACACACACACACACACACACACACACACACAGAGAATAATCAATAATTGATAATATTGAGATAGTTTAAGCATGTCTTATGATTAGACTAGCCAGTTAAGAATGGTTGAATAAAGTAAACAAATATACATGATAAATAAATTCATAAATAAATACATAAATTCAAAATATTAAACTGAGATATATAACAGTAAACGTATAGCCTTCTGATGAGGGAGATTCCTTACCTGGACCAAGGTCATTTGAGACCCCAGAGCTAGCAGTATTTTCTCCGTCTTTGTCGGATACGGGTTGTCTCTGTGCTTGTAAAGCCACTGCTTCAAGGGTCGCGCCATGTCCTGTAGGGCCTGACGCTTGTGTCGCACTTTACCGCCGTTTGGACGGCCCCTGCACGACAGGTGGACAAGTGCGTCACATAAACATGTTTGTTGTGCGTAAAATGCATTTATAAAACCAGATTCTAGAAATAAATACTAGTGCACATGTATCCATATTGTCATTACATTATCCTTTTGACTATGATTGGTGAAACGCGTTGGCACATTTGCATGATATTAGGCTTCATGTCAACTTCTTAGCATATACGCAAGACAGACTTAACGTTATACATAGACCCTACTTTGATGTAGAGTATCTCAAATTCAGAGCAAGAACACATCTGAAACCAATACAAACCCTGTGTTGGCCTAAGCAACACATTCGTCTTTCCCATCGCCCAATCATTAAATGTTATTCGGGGTTTAATTGTGTCAGTGTGTCTGAGTAGAACTGTTTCCATTGTGTTGCCTTTCTATTTCCATTTACTTGAAACCAAGTGAGAGACAAACTACATGAACACAGGCAGAGTCACAAGAGTCATGACACGTAAAATGACCATTGGCAGTATGCAATTTTCTCGCCAAAAGGAGCTATAATTAACTCGGAGGAGAGAGGCGTTTTATTGGATGCTTGTTTTCTTTGCTTGGTTTTTCATCCCGCAAAGCACGAACACGTTGCAAAAAAGCAAATAATAACATTCAATTTCACACCCACAGGAGATGTGTCTCAAGGTTCAGTGAGTGAAACATTACCTCGGCAGGATATGCGTAAATCTTTTTACTTCGTGTATAGGCTATACAAAAGCCTACAGATATATACAAACTCAATTTTTATACTATCAAAGTTATTTCGCTACAGTCTCTCACCTGGTGCATCAGTTTCCAAACCTGTAGATGTCACTATGGCGCTGTGATATTACCGTGCAATCTTCCTTCGAGCGCAGTCAGACTGCATATGTAACATCATTTTCTTCTAACCCCGAGTCTGCCTGGGGTTCATGTTCTACTAATATTTTCCTTGTAATCTAGATCTGGATGAACATCCTAAATAACGTTTTACTACCTGTTCTGAATTTTGGCGACACACACCGCACACACACTGCGTATTTATATTAATATTCTTAATTAGTAATGATATTCCCCCTGAAGCGGCACCTTACGTTCATTGTGTTATGCCTCGGTCTCTCCTTTCACACACACACACACACACACACACACACGGAGTAGTTCAATAACTCAGACTCAGACGGTGTTGGTGTGTAGGATGTTTGCACAAGTTGACTCGAGTTTCACACAGCATCACGTTTGATTCGATGTTGGGACACATCCAACCCTATAAGGGACTACTGTAGCTCACAGTCTGTAAATAACTTGAGATAGCCAAGGCCTACGTGTTGAGAGTAAACACTACGGGCAATCCTGCTCAGATTAGAGGCACATAACATGTGACATGATTTTTCTATTTATCCTTCTCCCTCTGAAAAAACATACGTGATTGACTAGACCACACATGGAGTTAAAGGGCACATTTATTTATTGAGAACAGACGGGGACGTGTTTTAAACACGCTACTGAACACGGGCGACCTAGATATTAATCTCGAGATTATCAACGGCCAAATCTAAACCAGGTTGAACTGGCAAATATTAATTTCCTGCAATTCTCTAAAACAATACGATTATGTTGCACTTGGGAGAAATACAAAATGTAGAGGTTTTTTTTCTGATCAACATTTTGATCAGAATAATTGAAATGCATTGAATTATTTGATTATATTGCTGCAATTAGATATTATACAATTACTTTTTTATTATACTTTTAAGAGCCTGAAATACATGTTATTTATTATATGGTGCGTTTGAGTGCTTGCGTAATTACGCATATAGACCCTCACTTGGAAGACATTTTCACCAAGGACCATTGCAAGGAAAATCTACCACGCATTTTTCTGTATTGATATATTGGGACCTGTGAATTACAAAGTCTGCAGAGTGGTTGGCGAAGGAGTTCTCCGCTTTAATGATCCGATCAGATTTATGGAAACCAATATGTATCCCACCTCCTACGGAAGTAGCAGATATAAAAGTTGTCTACCGAGTTGAAACGTTTACATGGATCACATACCCTGGTCTCCTGTGTCTGATGGCGTTGTTGTCCTTGATTGCTTGATTGCTTGAGAGAAGATCTGAGTGCTGTCCGTCGATCACCTCTAGATAATTTCTGCTGCTCCTTTCCACCTCCTTCGCCTTCTCCTCAAACAGGACCTGGCTGCTCAGTTTGTTAAACACGATTGTGTTCATTTTTGGTTCTGTATTCCTCCGCGTTATCTCTGCGTAAAAGTGTCTCGAGGAGTTGGAGTTTATCAAAGCTGCCACTATATACTGGTGTCCTTCCTGCGAAACAAGTGGAATATGCATGTTCACATGATAGACAGATTATCAAGAATCAGGTGGATGATATTAATCCAATGGCTCCGCAAGTTTAAGAAGCAATGCGTAATTATTAATGACGCCTCCTAATCACGGAATGTTTATTGGACAACGTTCCCGTCCCAAATGTTGATTTAAAGTGTGAACGGTGAAAGAAAAATAAAATACACACATTCGTCCAACACACTTACATGACTATGACTAAACTTCAATTTCAGTCATTACGTTCGGCTTGCTTATAATAAAGATCATTAGGCCTTATGAGACGTCAAGAATAAGAGAAATATATGATACACTAAATCCGCTATCAGTATAGCCAAATGGCTTAGGCTACTCGTGCGTAATGTTGCCATTCCATTCCACGCTATTCTTCTCCAAAATGTGTGTCTACAAAGCATTCCTTGCCACCGCATGTTGGTATAAAATATCTAGTTTAGACAAAAATCACCGAGGTGAATTTCTAATGTTCATTTAGAAAAGAAATTGAGACACGCGAAAATAAGTTAATGTTCGATAGGCTACTTTTGGATACACTACTGTTATACGAGTGATTTATAACAAAAATAATTTGTGGTTTATATGATTACAAGTCACGGGTTACAGTTCGAACTACCGTTCCATCTCAATGTAACACCCTTGCCAGACAGCACATGTTCTATGCAGATAACTTTTGAGCCGTTTTTCTTTTGACATCGGTGTCAGCACCCAAAAACACTATAACAAAGTAGGATCTCTGTGGGTTACCTGTTCAGCGCCACTCCCGCGTCTCTATGTTGTGTATAATCCTGCTTCCAGTTGCCCATTCCCTGCTCACATGTTCCCGTTCTAAAATCCTGAGCTGAAACCACACGAACCGCGGTCGCCTCTCCGCTTTATTCAGCGGCATGAGATTCCATTCCCGGGAATCTGAATATGTCACCCTTCTCATGTTTCCTAGCACACTGCCTCAGCCTGCGAACATAAAGTTAATGTTTTATGCCTGTTCCTCGGCCCGCGCAAGGGGGGTATCGGGGAGAGCGCTGTAGTGTTTTTTTTTTCTTCTGTCCGCCACAATTGGGCTCTATACGCACTATGCAGTTTATGTAGTGCATACAATAAAGTTTAGACCGAAGTCACATTCAAAACTTTTATAAAGTACAGAATAGCCTACGTTATCTATATGGTTGGCTTGGTTTTGGTTTCGGGAGCCTCATTTGAATGGCAAGTGTGTGCAGGTGCTATCATGCAAGCCAATCTGATCTGGTCATCGTCGACATTTTATCAAAAGTTCACAAGATCGTGTAATTTGATTTTCCTTTTTTGTCATGTTTTGTTTATTGTTTTATACTTTGACATGTTTATACGCTCTTTCGGAAGTTGCATGAACTGATAGATCAACGTCTGAAGAGCTCATTTACCAGCAACAATAACCATTATAAAAGGCCAAGTTTGAAATGACTGCTCTTCTATCTTTGATTCCTTATGGAGACAAATCAATTTACTGAAGTAGCCTGCGCTATAAATCGACTTTCCCAAACTGTTAATTGACGGTGACATTTAGAAAAATGTCACTTTTATAGCTTACTATAGCTAACCCGCTGATTACCGCTGATGAACCCTCTAATTCACTGTAATTCCACAACTTGTCGAATTTAGGCTGGCTATGAGTCACAGATCTTGAACTCCTCAGCTGTGTTCTGTTGGGGTTTATCCAGGGTAGTGATTCGAAAGTACGTGACTAAGCAGAATTCCCAAATGCAGGTTTAGAGACCCATGTAATTACTGTTTATTTGTGTTTATTTTAATTTAATAGGGGAAGAACTCTTTTTGCAAATAGTTTGCGCTAACACGCTATGAATGACCCACTCATGTAATCACTTTAATGAAGGTTTTGGTTGGTTTGTTTGCTAAAGTTATATGCTACAGTATATCTTACATTTCTTTTTTTTTCTTACTCCTGACTTCCCTTCACCTGCTGTGACCCCAGACCTTATCTAAACCATCAGGCTCAGCCAACATATCCCAGCCACTCAGGATATAAAAGGCATAAAGGCCTCTTCAGCAACATCTGATTAATCTTAATATACCCATTACCCTTTAAAACCTTTCGGTCTGTCGTGCTCTTTTAGTATATCTTTTAAGATGTGTTTTTTTCCCCCCTTGCAGCCTTCTCTTCCTACGGTATTAAAGTATGTCTGTGCTGTATTAACGGAGTTTGAACAGATAGCCTAGCATGAATCTTGAAGACTTCAATAGAGGAAGCATAGTGAGTATAAAGGTTGCGATTGTGGAGCCTGGTACAGGCATGCAGAAATATCTGTAGAAGTGCTCCGAATGGTAGCATTGCTACACAGCACAGCAGCCATAGAGTCCTGTGTTCAGCCCCTGAGGAATACTCAGACCTATCTGTGTAAACTCAGGAAGAAGTTGGAGATTCGGCCAGAGGTCAAGACAGCTTCCTTGTTTCTTTTGTCAACTATCGCTGCACTATCTCCTTTGCTTGTCTGCTTGAGAATGCCCTTGTCTGTGGCTTTAGTACAATTGTCAAAACACACTATGATTCTTGGGACTCTATGAGCTACAACTCTCTCTATATCTAAACAGAATGGATCCTCTGAGACATATCCTGGTGACCTGAACCCATTGACCGAACACAAGCTTCATACAATCTTCAGATTGCACAACATACATATTTTAGGCTTTGGGTTTCAGTCTCTCTACAGAGCTGCGATAGACAATGTTGACTTACAAAGACATGTTATTTCAGTTTTTATCAGCAATGCCAAGCAGATAAAGGTAACACAGTGTAACCTAGGTACAGCAAGATGTTACAGTATTGTTAACTCTCTAGGACGGGATCTCTCTGTGGTAGTTCATCAACCACAGTGATTTAGCTCACTGGAACAAAGGCCTATGTTTGTTGTTGTCCTCTGATTGGCTCGTTCATCTGCCACTCATCCCCTCCGCATGCAGAGAAATGAATCTCTCTGTGGTTTGGCCAAGAGGGAGTGAGGAGTGTTTGCTATTACGCTTTTATTTCTCCACATTCATTACATTCATGTTTTCCCCTGGAACAACAGACCTCAGATTTAACACAAACTGCAGCTCTAACTGCATCTGCTTAAAGAGACAATTAAGTGTTTATGTGTTAAAAATAAAACACCCCTCACAGGACAGACGCAGAAAGCCCTGGGAGGAGGCCGCTAAAGATGTTATACACCGCGCGACGAAGGAGCAGACAGGCAGACTGCTGTCTGTCGCGGCTCACCTTATTTCACACACTTATCGTGAATGTCGAAAGCAGATGGGTCACGTCATTGACGTAAAAAAAACATCACCCATTTCTATCGGGGATACAATCCGTCATTCAATGTGTTTTTGGACATTTGGGCCATTATGTGAAATTACTATTACGTCAACACCTCAACAGCAGTAAAATCCAAATCTTTAAACCCCCAGGCTCTGCCCTTCCCTCGGTGTCCTAATCTATCCTCCATTTACGCGCCATTTTCACACCAGCATGGGCTTTAATTTGTCCATGTAAACGAAGAGCTTCATAGCAGAGGCCACTTTGGAAGCCGCAAACATATTTGTTCAAATCATTGCATCCTCTTCGTGGAAAATGTGAACGTCTAATGGTCGTGGAACAACTGCTGTTGTAAAACGGTTCTAAAAAGGGTTCATTAGCGTTTTCATAATGACTTGAGACATTAGGGATTCTAATCAGAGGTTTGAATATGACCGGTCTTTCCTCAAAGAAGTTGAACAAGAGTTTGAACTAGAGGAGAGCAGATGAGGTGAGAGTTTTAGGGGATAATTGTAATTGTGTGGACACCCTAATTCCATCCCAGCACTCCTGGCCTCATGTATGGCATGGCTGTCTAAAAATACACATATTTCTCATTAATGAGACGCCATTACTCCACTGGGAGCAGATGCCAGGTACCTCTTTAGTTAGGATAAAGACAGATGTTTTTCATATTCTAAATGTTTGTTCGTACGTATTACTACATAGTTGGAATTACATATTGGAATTCCTCAGTTATTAATCACAGGCTCCATAATTCTTTGCTTCATTTGTCTTTTCGGAGTGGGCAGAGGGGTATGTATGTCTGGAGGGTTTGGGCGTGCCGGGGCAGGCTGACAGCGGAGGTCTGGGCCTTCGCTCAGTGGGACGCATGGCGTGATGGGGAGAGGACATTCATTAACGTCAGCATCCGAGCAGGAGAAACGCAGCCAACGGGACGAGGGCTCGGGGGAGAGCGTGATGCGACAGGCAGGTGACGTAACAGCACCAAGGTGGAAGCTGATTGGACACACCGACAGGTCGAACGACAGTAGTGAATCGCTTCTCGTGTCAATTCCAGGTGAGATCGACTGTTAGCCTTTGACGTCGTCTACAAACAGCACCGTCACTTGAGCGTTGAAAAGGGACAGAGAAGCACCAACCTTGATATGCGTGTCCGGTTGGATTGCGTCTCTCTTAATACCTTGCTGTTGATCTGTCGATTTGGTGCTCGCCGGACTCGAAAGCACATTTCTTCCTGTCCGATTCAGAGTTGTGATAGCTTGCTGAAATCTCCACTGATGAAACCTCGAGGATAATATCATTGTTGGTGGAGTGCCACGGGGAGCTTTCACGTTGGTTTCGGAACCCAAAGGGGAAAAACCTGGCCGGCTTATGGCTCACAGCTGTGCTGGTGTGCGTTGGTGCCAATTCTTCCCTGCTGTCTGAGAAGCGAGGGGTCTGGACGGGCGAGCATCTTCCACAGCAAAGATCTCAGTCTGCGCGCAAGCCTGTGGAGAAGCCTGCAGTATCGTCTAGACACAATACACACACCAGACGGCTGCTTTTCGAGTCTTCTGAGGTGCGTCTCTGGAAGTATTCATTGCACATCCTTGATAAAGAGCTTCAGTCTGTATCCCCTAGTACTGTCGAGTACTACTGCACTAGATAGCCCTAAAGTGTAACCCAGTAACAGTATGTTCTTTCTCCCAGTGAGCCACTGCAATTCCAACCGCCGGGGCAAAAGTTCAATGATGTGATCACAGTGAAAATGACACTTTTACTGACATTACACCCCAGGTAAAGGCTGAGGGATCATTCTTTTATACGTATCGCCCCCTCATTTCCTAATGCACTCAGCGTCTCTGGTCTGCTTTGTTACAGGTAGGTTATCCTTCTGGGGTTGGCCCTCAACAGCCTGTAAAGCATACACGCAAAAGCCTCAGCTGTCATTACCAATGTAGGTATTATTAATATTTCGGAGGCCTTTATGGACACGTAACTCTTAGGGGCCTGAAACATGACCCAGACGTTGTGGTATTTGCTCTGTTTATTTATTGTCCGCCCTGCTAGTTATTTACACTTTATGGATGAGAATGTCAGGATTAATTAAGGGCAATGAAACCGCCTTAAAAAACATTTTTTATGAAAAAAAATATCTTTAAAACCACTCTGTAACGCAAGTGCCATTACAAGACAGCTATAAAAATTTAATAAATAAATACAAATGTTTAAAGGAGTAGAGGAGAGTGAGGGCGCATGACCCCGCTGCGGGCTGGGGCAAGGAAACTGACGAAGCGCTTGTCGCCCCGCAGTGAAAACTGCAGGAGAGCGCGACACGCTATGCTTTACACGCTACACGCTACACGCGGGCTCAACAGGCCCAGCGGTGCGAGTGGCCTGTAATGATATAAAAGCTCATTTCCAGATTGAAAACAGAAGCCGTGTTCACTCTCGGCCCTGGCTAGCAGCATTAGTGCCGCCGGGTTGGGAGTGACACTGAGAGGCCCTTGTTTTTGGTGCGTGTTTTTAATGGCCGCATCTCAGGCAAACGCTACGCAGCAGCTTTGCTCGGGAGTTTTATATTGAAATGGCACTTTTTCTCTGAAGGGGACCGAAAGCCACTTCTGATATTTGGAATGAGCTTTTACAGTTCATTAGCTCCTCTATGAAATATTTCTGCTCATTGCCTGGGGGAGATGTGGTGATTTTGAAATAATAAAAAAAAACTTCAGAAGGGGAGCTCCAAAACTTACAACAATTGAGCCAGTATCACAATATTTCTGCCTGGGGTTTTACAGTAGACACAGTGAGCCCATAAAACAATCACCAGTGAGAAAGTACTTTCTGTTCCGACAAACTGAGAAGAACACACTGTGAGTAAATATCCAGACCCACCATCAAGTCTCATGTGACATCCTAATTAAACCCCTCGGCCCGTAGGTCGTGTCCGTCCGACTGATCTATGGCGAGATTGCACGGTCGAAGGACGGCACGGCTGTTGTGAGGCACCAGTTTCAAAACGCCGGGGTGTGTCACGACTCCTGAAGCCTACGCGCTCCCTCCGAGAGGAACGGCGTGGACGAGGGATATCCCTTCCCTATTCCGGGCCCCTGGACGACGACGCCATGAGAAAGGATGGGATCTCCGCCGGCCGCTGGACAACGAGGTAGGGACCCGGACGTAATTGCTGCCTCTGCCGAGGCGTGGAGACATAACCTCTAATTTCCCGTGAATAATGTCCCGGGGCCGGCGGACCGGCCACAGAAAGTGGCAGTTTCCTTTCTCAGAAGGATTGTGGCTCTGCTAATACACTCTGAACTGTGGCTTTATGACCGATGGGCCTGAGGACTGCAACTCAGGGAGACTGGTCTCACTGTTTCCTCCCTGAAGTTTCCCAAACAGGCGTTGGAAACTCGAGCAATATTTCTTTACGGTAACAAGAGGCTTTAACATGGTAAATCAATGGTCATCCAGATCAGAGCACCAGTTGGAAAGACATTGCGAAGAAGAGGGATATATCTTTCTCTTTTTAAGCTCTGTGGATAATGCTAAGCATGTTGAACTCCCAGGCTGTGCCTCTCCTTTCCTTTCATCCTCTCTCTCTCTCTCTCTCTCTCTCTCTCTCTCTCTCTCTCTCTCTCTCTCCTCCTTCTCTCTCTCTCTCTCTGTCTGTCTCTCTCTCTGTCCCTCTGACTGCTAAAACATGGAGTGCCTTGCACATCTCATAAATTCCTCTTCTTCAGTGGCACATGCAACATTTGTTTAATGATGTTAGCTATGCATATCCTTCCAGTCAGCAACCTCCGAATGGAGAGGGAGGGAGTGGCGAGAGACAGAGAAAGTGAGACAGAGTGAAATAATGATAACGGATTTCTCTTTGCTTGTTTAAGTTAGCTCGACCAAATGCTTTTCATTTAAACATTTCCTAAAAATCTGTTTTCAGACAGGGCATGTTTTTGAGGTCGTAATGCGTGTTCGCATGGAACGAGAGTGCCATTAATCACCCGAGATTTATTTGGTTTGAATTGCTCTAAGACAATGCCTTGCCTCAGTCCAGCTTCGACTTGCTTTCTTGGAAGGATTTGTCCACTCAAAGTAATCAAAGTTAAAGTTCACCCCCCCCCCCCCCCCCCCCCCCCCCCCCCCCCCTCCATGCTCCTGCAGTAACCCTCAGTGGCAGCTGGGAATGCTTAAACATCTGAGGTTGATGAAGATCTCTGTCCACATATTTTGATGTTTTGCTAATTCTCCTGGGCAGATATTAATGGGGAAAAGTCCATTGAGTTCTAAAAAGGCTGTCTCTGGGAGTGGCCCCGAGGCCTGACTGAGGAGCAGACAGACAGACAGGCAGGCGGACTGAGGAGCAGACAGACATACAGGCGTACAGGCAGATGGACAGACGGGCAGACAGACGGACAGACAGACAGACAGACAGACAGAAGGTGGGCCAGTTCAGCATTGCATGCAGCTTGCTTGGTGAAACAATGGAAACTGACATGGCCTGTTTGGACTGGACACACTGGACACCAAACACGCTCCGCAGATTTCTGACAGTCTACACACACAGCACTAGTCTAGACATCTATTTCCATCTATTTACACATTCATGTAATCATTTGCAGAAAAAAAAAGGATTCTGGGTATTGTTGTCCAGATGCCATACTGGTGTTTCAGGTCTGAGGTGGTCCCCTTGCCCACAAACTGTTATTTGTTTAGCTCGTTTTACAGACAAAAATAATGAGGACATTTTGAAAATATATTGTTATCATTATTTATAATGAGTAACTCTACCCATAATAACAGAAACACATATTAAGTAAATTGGGACTAATAAGGAGAATGCTCATACCAATTACATGTTTAAATTCATATTCACCCATATGTTTTTTCCAACCAACAGTCTATTGTGTTTCCCAAAGTTACGATGAAATCTTGCCCATTTACGTCAACGTTGATCGAATTTATAACTATCGTTTCACATTTACTAGAATATCTCGAACGCGGACAAACAGAAAGTCAACCAATAGATACAGTAATGACCGAGATGAACAACAAGTCAGTATTATGTTTGTCTGTCTGCCTAGTTGAAGGTAGTGTGTGTGTGTGCGCGCGTGTCTGTGTGTGTCGGTGTTTTGTGCTTTGTTCGTGTACTTCCCCATGTTGGCTTGACCTGAGGAGCTAACGCAGGCAGATGTGGGGCCTGCTTAGGTATCAGTGTCTCTGGTGGATTACATAAGGAATGTGACTGGAGTGGAGGGTGCACTGCTCAGCTCTCAGGAAAGTGCCGAGGTACAGGGAGACGCAGAGAGGGAGAGAGGGAAGTGTTTAATTGGGATTTTCAAATCAGGCACCGCAAAGCGACCGAAAGCCAGCGCCGAGTCTGGCTCCAGTTTGGATTATTCCGCCTAAACGAAATAAACGTTTCAGATTCAGGCGGAAGGGAAGAGAGGAACGCTTCCTGCTATGGCTGAGGAGGAGCAGAAGATAAATATCCAGGCATCACTCACCACTCTGGGTTTGATTAGAATCCCTGTTATTGTGTAGAAGGGGGACGGCAGAGGGGAGAGAGTGTGGGCACGGTGGCTGGCCTAGATCTGTGCCCACACTGTGTCAGGGAGGGGGGGGTGGGGGGGAGGTCGGCCTCAGGTCACAGAGAAATGAGAGGGAGGGGGACTGGGGAAGGTGGTGGGGGTGTGTGTGTGTGTGTGGGTGTGTGTTCCTGCTTCCTGGTGCTGTTAACCGTATCGGGCCTTCTCATTGGCCATGGCCAGACGACGGATGTTAGCCACGCAGCCGGCCGCTGCTTCCTGGAGAGCCTCGTCAGTAGAGCCCATCATACCCATGAGGAGCTGGAGGGAGGGGGAGGGAGGGAGGGAGAGGGAGGGAGGGGACAGGAAGAGGGAGAGAAGGATGAAGAGGACAAGGAGAGAGAAAGAGGCAGACAAAACAGGAAGAGAAAAGGGAGAGGGAGAGAGGAGAGACAAACAGAGGGAATAATCTATTAGAGCAATTTGTGATTATTATACTGTTATTACGTCCATCCTAACACACACATGTTGCTTAGGACATGTAGCCATTCAATGGTGATGAGAGTGAATTTTACAGTATCAATGATGAGGATGTGTGTGTATGAATGTATGTGTGTGTGTGTGTGTGTGCGGGCGACAGAGTGCGTGTCAGCGAGGCTTTGTGTGGGTCCTATTTTAACGGCGCTCCCCATGCTGGGGACCAGAGCTGTAGCCCCAGGCACATGCCTGTGGACGTTTGCTCCGATGAAAGTGCCTGTCTAGCAGGCAGCCTAGACATTAAAAACCTGGGCACGAACCACAGCACTTGACAGAGTTCCACTAGTCAAAGGTCAGATTATATCCGACTATTACTGGGCTTGTATAATGGATCCATTTGATCTCATTACAGATCACGGTTTTTACCCCCTTTCCAGAAAATCCCTTCTTTGGGGGAGGCATTCCGGGTTCCGTAAAATAATGCATTAAAACGCTTTTATTGTGCTGAGAGAGTTACTTATTATGCTGCCACACCATGTCGACTTGCAGACAAGCCTGCCAAGTACATACTGTGGTAGGGACAATCTAGGCCACTATGGTATCTTTGTTTGTTTTGATCGTGAGCGACTTAATCCAGCATCACATTTGTGGGCGGATGTACTTCCGAATGGAAGCACAACACTTTGGCTCGATGGATGTTCTAAATGTGCTCGCCGTGCGCTCCTTCCGCTGGGTCTAAAACGGTGCGCCGCCGAGAGCTCTCGGGCCGCCGGCTTCGAACCGGCCCCCGAGACTTTGCCCGTTTCCCCGTCGACGGCGCACCGAAGGGAGTACGAGATCTCTGAGCCAACCACCCGGCGGCCCTTCTTCTCCTACACCGAATGAAATCCGGTTCACGCCATCCAACGGCAACAGTCTCGTGTGAGTCGTGCGGTAGAAATGCATGAACAAGTCTGTTTCAAGGCCTTCTGTGGGTTTGTTGTAAAAAAAAAAGAGGCTTTTTTTTGTGTGGAGCTACACAGTGTGTTAAACCAAGCTTGGGCGGTGTTTAAACAGCCTGCTGACTTTGTCCTCCTGTATTGGCGCTGAAATGACACATCCTTGGTGATCCTTTAAGAGGCGCAGCAAACAATATGGAGACCGTGCTTGACTCACAAAGGAAATGAACCTAAGACCTTGGGCAAACCCTCTTTAGCACCTAAATCCCCCATTGACAAGACTCAGATCTATTTCATTAGGCAGTGGGCCTCCCAACCCAGTTTCCTATTATTCTGTCTGGCTACCAGCCCCCCCCCCCCCCCCCCCCCCCAGCCCCCCCAACCCCCCCACACTGTCTCCTTTCATCCCCCCCACCTCTGTTTTATTCACCCACACACACACACTCCAATACTCTCAGCTAACAAGCAGTGACATCCACGTCTATGACGTCCATTAACAGGGCAAACATGTACCGTATCGCTGACACCCCATCCGAGAGTGGGAGCGCTGGGCCTCGTCACTCGATATCAGCCCTGAAAGGCCCTCGCAGCCCTACTGTAGGTTCACCCTCCTCCCGTAGGCTCCCTATCTGCACGCATGCCTGGCCCCTGACAATTAGTCGTCACAGAGGTGCGCTGGTTTCGGTCCCCCCCTCACCCCCTGTTTATCGTTGCCTTCATAATGCATGTCGGTGTGAAGCAGGGGTTGAACTCTGACACGGCCCGTGTAACATGCAAACTTAAAAGGCGGCCCGGGCACGTTTGTGTGGTTAGCCCAGCGCCTCAGACCGAGCAGAAAGAGGGAGAAGACATTCCGGAATGTTCTGGTCAAAGATAAACAGTGAAAGGAAAACAGATGAAAGATGAGGCTCGGGTCTTGTCTCGGTGTAAGCGGCGGGGACGTGCCCCGGGCCGAAACGGTCGACCCCTCGGAAAAAAAAAAGAGCTGAGAAAATAACACGGCTCCTCGCAATCCCGGTCCTGCTGTCGTACGAGGAGAAACAAAACAAGGATGTTGGCCGATGGGGCTGTTAGCTTTTCCCAGTGCGCGAATGTCCACTTTCACTGAAGACCTTTATGCGGCGCGGTATGTCGGTTCTCATACTGGGGTTTTAAATAGCATCCAAAACACCTCTGAATAGCCAGTCATATCCACAGGCTCCAGAAAACATGCAGCCTGCTCGGACAAGTGTCTTTTGTGAAAAGAGAGGATGCCTGAGAGGTGCCAGAGGCAGGGTTTTGGCCAACCTCAGAGCATGTTATTCAGACCTGGCCAAATAAGGTCTCCCCTAGCGCAAAGCTAGGCTAAGATAAGCGTGTCTCTCTCTTCCACCCCCACCCCCCACCCCCCCCCCGCCCCCTCCTCTCTCTCTCTCTCCTCTCTTCCCCCTCCCAGCTGGGATCTCAAAAGACTATAATACGCCGCTTGTTAAGATATTCCCCCCGACCGTGGTAACACGAACTCCCGCCTCCCCTCGAAAAAGTCGATGAGGAGCCTGAGGTTTTTGCTGTGCATGTCTGAGGGGCTACCAGTCCTGACCTCCACGAAGGGAACGGGGGGGGAACCAGGAACACCCCCCTTCCAGCCGTGCGTTTCTGCCGGTGGGGTGAGGGGGTTGGTGGTGTGGTGCCGGGGGGCTGCTGCACATTGTTGCCTACATGCACACACCCCCGTCACACGTGGAGGTGTCACGGTGTTAAGTGCGCTGGTTCGGGGCTGCCGCTTCCTGTGCGCGAGTCTGGGTTTGAGATCTGCCCAGACCCGCAGCGAAAACGCCCAGCCTGGGCCTGAGAGCCATTACAACCCCCCCTGGCGACCCCCCCCTCCCAGCTCTC
This sequence comes from Thaleichthys pacificus, assembly GCA_023658055.1. Lineage (NCBI taxonomy): Eukaryota > Metazoa > Chordata > Actinopteri > Osmeriformes > Osmeridae > Thaleichthys > Thaleichthys pacificus. The sequence goes on along the minus strand of CM042872.1, from coordinate 5,237,436 downwards.
CCCCACCCCCCACCCCCCCGCGTTCCCATGTTCCAGGCTCCGTGCGGCGGACTTTGGGCCAACAGCACAAACAGGCAGCGGCGTTTAGCCGAGCTGTGGGGGGAAGTTACTGAGGGAAGTCAAGGTAAACAACGTTCCCTACGGCCTTCCCCGAGCCAGCGGCCGTTTAGCTGCTGCCCTCTCAGAGAGAGAGGGAGAAGGTAGGGGGGGGGGGGGAGAGAGAAGCAGTGTTCAAATCAATGACTTTGGTCCGGCCCGGTGGAAAATTTGCTGTAAGACGTTTAAAAATAAATAATCTGTTCCAGCATCTTGAGGAGAGCTGGACATTCCTCTAAACAGACGTTTGACTCAGATCCGAAAGGCCCAACTCAGAAGACCCCCGAGGACCTCAGGCCCTGCAGTAGCAGAGCTGGTCCTGGTGGCGTGAGGGCCGGCAGGATCGTCTGCACGCCGCGGCCACACACTGCAACCCTGTTACACACGGAGCATGACTAAAAGGAAACTTCAGGAATACTTGGGAGGTGTCGTCCCGTGTTGTGCGCCACGGTCTGGCTCTTGTCTCGCTCGTCCTCAATCTGGGTAGTCTTTGCAGAACCCCCCCCCCCTCCCTCCCTCCCCCTCTCCCCCCCTCACACCCACCCACCCCTCCTCCTCCCCCTCTCCCCTCTCTCAGCGTGTAACACAGAATAACGAAAACAAACATTACCACGGTCCTAGAGCTAACACAGGTCCTCATGGTAACAACAGAGCGAATGCTTTTCTCATTTCGATTCCCGTCCGAACCTGAAAGACGGGAGCAGGCAGGGGCCGGCAGGGGCCGGCGGGTAACGAAATACCTCGGCGTGAAAAACATCCAGTCATTATCGCCGGCCGTTTTGCAATGAACATCGACGTCCCTCGCAAAAGCCTTTCTCATGAAAGAGCCTCTTTAGCACACGGCATGCTGGGTGAAGCTGTCCCAACGGGATTGATGGTTTCAGCAAACAATCGGCCGCGCTCTGGAAGCGATGTAAAGCAAGAGGGAGGCATGTTGATTCTGCATGAGGAATGAAGCGCACCCGTATATAACTGTGAGATACCAAGGGTGGATGTTAAAATCAAACGGGGGGGTAGGGGGGGCAATTCATTTTTGACACCCCTCCGCCCCCCGCCCCCCCCCCCCCCCCCCCACACACTACCTCTGGGAAAGAGGCGGCGAGGCGTCGCTCCTGAACGGGGCTCGTACACAGGGGGCCCGCCTCGCTGCGTCGGAACATGCCAGGGGACAACCGACCGCAGCGCGCCGTGAGCAAGGGGACGCCGAGCGCCTTCAGGACATGCCCCCCCCCCCCCCCCCCAACCCCGCTAGACGGGGTTGGGGGACTAGAGACTAGACGATTGTGAAATCAGCGAGGCACTCGAAAAGCGACAAAACGAAACGCTTTTGGAATACTTTGGAGGTAAATTGTCCCGTTCTGGTTCGTTTCCGTGCAACGTTTCAAGCTTCTCTAATAATAATTCTGAAATTGCAGCGACGCAATGAAATTGTATTTGGATATTTTAAAGGCCAAGGGAGAGAGAGGAAAGGGGAGAGAGAGAGAGAGAGAGAGAGAGAGAGAGAGAGAGAGAGAGAGAGAGAGAGAGAGAGAGAGAGAGAGAGAGAGAAAAAAAAGAGTCGGTTCACTAATGTGTTTTCCAGTGTAAAATACTTTCTTTTCAATGCTTAATTTCCTCTGCTCTGCTTAGGGGACTGTGCTATACACCATTAACAGTACAGGGGAGGAAAGTTACTTACTGAACAGAACTCAGGAGAGAGGAGCAGGGGACCAGAGAAAAATCCTTAGGATTCGTTATAGTACCAGTGGGTGTACATGTTTGGAGAGTTTCTCAATGGTAGAGAAAGGATATTTGAAATACTGTTGCAATAATACAGGAGGCAGGTCTGGAGTTTTACACACAGCGGTAAATTAGACTGCCGCTACGCACACCGAGTCCAACATTGCTCCTCGATAAACCTTCGAAAACCCCATTTAGACCGATAGGAAATATTGTTTTAACACATTCTCAGTCGCACCGATGCGTATATCAAACCCTGAATGTCCAGTCTCAACATTCCCCCCCCTCCCTCCCTCCCTCCCTCCCTCCCTCCCTCCCTCCCTCCCTCCCTCCCTCCCTCCCTCCCTCCCTCCCTCCCTCCCTCTCTCCCTCCCTCCCTCCCTCCCTCCCCTCCCTCCCTGTAAGTCTGACAAGCCCTCATGTCGTAATGTTTCCTCGAGGGTCGTGCAGGTATACATCAGGCTCAGACTGATTCCAGGCTAAACAATGCCTGTGTGTTTCCGTAGTCTCAGATTAAGAGCAAATTAAACACGTAATACTGGTGTAGCGTGGCCTTTCAGAATTAAGCTCTTTCAAAGTCCCAAAATACATTTTGGAGTGGATGTTGCAACTCTGCGCTGGTACATTAATAAGGGCAAACAGAAAGAGACTGATTAAAAGGGTGGTATGCAGTGTGCACACACACATACACTGACGCACAAACACAAATAAACACACACCCGCAAGGCTGTCCAGTTTCTGTCGTGGCTTGAACTACAAAAAACATTCGGCTTAACGACTTTTGCAAATTGGACATTACTCTTTCGGAACACCCAATGTTCAGTCCAGCTACCAATTATGGCTAGTGTTGAACCACATACAGTGCAACAGCAGATCAAGCTCAAGTACACCATTAAATGAACATGGGAAAAAATATTTGGCTGCAACGGCACAACCACTTCATAATTTATATCACAGTTGTTACTGAGGGGGGAAAAAAAGCAGAGCTTTGACTCCACACGGTCACAAAAAGGCTTCTCATGTGAAACTGTTGCCTCAGAGTATGAGATTGGATTAGAAAATCAGCCAGAAACATTTTCCCCCCAAACACTGAATTACGGTACATGATAATTTGTGACAAGACATCAATTCCAGTTGAATCTAAACATGCAATCTCCGCATCAATGTCATGCACAAACATAAACACTGGAGAGGGCAATGGAAATGAGCTACAGCAGAGTGAAAACAGTCATGTAGTGTGCCTCTACGGAGACTCTCTTGTTCATACTTTAAGGCACTTTAGGGATATATCTTCGCTTTTTGAAACCCCCAAACCTTTACGCTGTTTCGTGAAATTAACCCACTGGCTGTGATACAAAGCAGCACTTTGCAAAGAGAGAAGGTCTCCTCTGTTAAGCAGAACGCCGTTCTGTTGTAGCTCTGGCCCATGGCGACCGTGTTCCTTGGCCTAGAACATGTCGCCGCCCGAGTTCTGCTCTCATGCCCAGGGACAACTCATAGCAACGGTTACCAGAGCTACGGCCCTTTGACTGGCTGTGTAATGGCATCTAGGGCCTACAGGGGAAGTGGCACTTCGCACACACTGAGCTGTTTGCTTTTCTGAATTCCCATGACGGTTAGAAAGTGGAGTCATGCTTCCGAACGTGAATAAAAACGCGCTTTGTTTCGGCTCGGCGGGTCAAAGGCTCTGAAAATAGTTAGAGCTTCTCAACGTTTACAGCCTGTGTTTTCACACATTGCTAAAGCGAGTTAGGCCCGCGGGAATTGACACGAATAATTACAGTACGGCGCATTCAGTCTCCAAAAACGCTAATTTCGCCTCAAATAAATTTCTTTTTACTGACACTGACAGGTTTACGTACACCAGCACCCGAGGTTGCAGAAGTGTTTGGAGAACACTCACCCAGTAGAATAAATCCCGGTGACGCCAAAAGCTGATTCAGTGGGAGAGACAGAAGACAGACACAGAGAGAGAGTAAGAGTGAGAGAGAGAGTGAGAGAGAGAGAGAGCAAGAGTGAGAGAGAGTGAGAGTGAGAGAGCAAGAGTGAGAGAGAGTGAGAGTGAGAGAGCAAGAGTGAGAGAAACAGAGAAACAGAGAGAGAGAGAGAGAGAGAGAGTGAGAGAGAGCAAGAGTGAGAGAGAGAGAGAGAGAGAGAGAGAGAGAGAGAGAGAGAGAGAGAGAGAGAGAGAGAGAGAGGGAGAGAGAGAGAGAGCCCCACCTTGACCACTCCGGTCTCGTGCATGGTGATGCAGTTGTTGGGGTCCCTGGAGAGCTGGAACAGGGCCTGGGCGGTGGCCTGGTGGACCGAGGTGTCGGGGGACTTGAGGTAGCGCACCAGGGGCGCCACGGCCCCCGCCTCCCCGAACGACACCCTGTTGCTGCCCCACATGCAGCAGCGGGCGATGGCCTCGGCCAGGTGGCAGCGGAGCTTGTCGTCGGCCTACGGCAGGGGCGGGGGGACAAGACTGGATGGTAACTTCTTCTTTCAACAAAACTCAAACAAAACCTCGATAAAAAGTACGAAAACCTGGGCCTGTGCCTTACACAGCACACAGAGCAATCGTTCCCAGTAGAGATAATGCGAGAGAGATTGAGGAATTCGAGAAACGTAAACACTGTGGTTAGTCCTGACAGTGAAGACAACCAAAAGCAGGCCTACTGGACCAGGAAAAGAGGGATTCGGGGTACTCACTGTGTTAGTCAGCTTGGCCAGCATGGGGACGACCCCGTGATCGGTGATCACTGCCAGGTTCTCCTCGTCTTTGGCGATCTTGGCGATGGCGGCGCACACGCTCGCCAGCACCTCTTTGCTTGTTGATTTCAGCAAATTAACAATCAGTTCCAATCCGCCGACGAAGGAACGCACCATCTCCCCGGCATCCTGAAGTCAAAAGGCCTGTTATTAGCTGTTAGCTCTCTCCTCTGGAAGAGCAAGCAGGGGAACCCTGGGATAGCCCAGGGGGTTCTGGGATAGCCCAGGGGGGTTCTGGGATAGACCAGGGGGGAGCAGAGCCACTTAATGGGGGACAGAGAAAATCAAATCAACACTTTTGCAAAAGATAAACAGAGGGAGGGGATGGGCTTTTCATCAACTTTTACAACAGTTGTAGTCCTATCAGGCTAGTCCTATCAGGCCGGTCCTATCAGGCTAGTCCTATCAGGCCGGTCCTATCAGGCTAGTCCTATCAGGCCAGTCCAAACGTCAGAGAGTTGCCATAGCTCTGTTAAAAAAATAACACCGTAAGTTTGTGCAGCAGTACGTAGCTCCCTGGCTACGCCGGAACAATTTAGAAACGTCCAAATAATTGAGCACTGACATTATACGCATTTAGGGATTCATCATGCAAACGGCCCCCTTTCAACATCTCTGTCTGAACGGTCGGGGAGAGGAAAACATGGGAGTGAGTGTGTGTCGTGGCTGGCACGGTTCAGTCTGGACTGGGTTCATGGCACCAGTGGGCAAGCGGGCACCACAGGACTCTCTCAGCCACTTCTGGGCAATGCCAAGGAGCTGGTGGCCAGCCCCTCAGGGAACCACAGTCGGACGCTTAGCGAGGCATGGCGCGTCGGGTCTCCGTAAAAAAAAAAGACAACGCCACTCACAACTTTGCCGCCGGAGGGAGGAATAATATATGAAGGTGGCTGAGTTTGGAAATGTCCAATACGCGTGACAATAGAGCGGCGGAGGCGTATCATTGGGGATGACAGCATGCGAATCACACGGAGCGCGCCCGGCTGATGTCTGCGTCATTCTCCATCTCGATCTGGGACTGGGAGAAGGGAAGTGTCTTTGTGCTCTCTTTCTTCTGTCCTGTTTCATGTAACTGTGTTGAACAACCTGCTCCACGGCAAGTCAAATAAAAAGAAAGAAATAAAGAAAGAAATCAAAATGTATGCGTGTTCTACTGGCCCGTACATAAAAAGGAAGTGAGTGGCATTTTGAGAGCCCGGTGTTGACAGACAGCAGGTAGTGTGGTATGTAGATGTAAGAGAAGTACTTTCCCTCCCTCCCACCCTCCCTCTTCCTCTCTCCACCCCTCTCCCTCTCTCTCTCCATCCATCCCTCCCCCCCCCCCCACTCCCTCCCTCCCTCTCAGAGAGGCCCTGGTCTGGGGATGCGGGGCGCGGCCGTGTCTATGGGCCCTGTGATGCCGTGCCAGAGGATGAGCCGGGTGTTCGCTCACTGGGCCGGGGGCCCAAAGCCAGGAGCTCACCCCCCTCCCCCCTCCCCCCCCCACCTCACACAGGAAGCCCTTCCTCAGGAATACTGATGATGGGCCTGCCTGCCTGGAGTCCCAGCGACAGAGGAAGCTCTCTGGAGCCACCAGCTGCGACAGACTAGCGAGGGATCTCTTTCAAGGCCTGGACCGGCCCCCAGACTGAGCTGCGAATCGCAGCATTATGAAGCTGCACACGGAAGGCCCCGGCCGCCATCCTCCCCCCCTCCCCCCCCCCCCCCCTGCCTGCCCGCCGAGGATGAGAAGGAATAGAAAACACATGACCTCGACGTGCCTGATGTCAACCCAGCTAGGGTGTGGGGTGGGGGCAGTTGGGCTGGCATACTCCTGACCCCTTGTGCCCTCTCTCTCTCCCCCTCTCTCTCTCCCCCCCCCTCTCTCTCTACCTGTCTCTCTTTCTAGCAATCAGGGGGGCTGCACCCCGCTGCTCCGAAGCGAGAGGGAAAAACAAGTGGGGCGTCGCGTGTCGCCCGTGCGTCCAGTCGAGGCGAATCAATGATACACTTCATTAGGTGAGCTGTCCGCCTGCGCCTCCTAGCTGATTGAGGGCACAAAAGACTAATTGACTGATTGACTGCTAAGCCCCCGTACGTGCATAATGACCGGGGGCCTTTGGCTGGAGCTGGCCGGTGGAACTGGGGCGTGCTGTATGTCTGTGAGGGGGGGCGGAGGGGCGGGGGGGGGGAGGGAGGGAGGCGGAGGTATGGAGAAGCATCCAGCAGATGCATTTGCAGCATGATTCTCTCATAAATCCACTCTGGAGCTGCTAACTAAAAGCACATGTTTTTTTTGGTGTGTTTTTTTTTTTTTTATCTAAATAACTACTGCGCAGAGGAGCCGGGGATCGAGTTTCCCTCGCTCCGCTCCACGGGCAAAAAAGCACTGTTTAGCTCTTGTCAATGCTCCCGTCTTCCAAATCACCGAGAGAGCATGTCCGTGTATTCGCCAGAGAAATTGGCACGGCGAAGTCCAGACAAACATTGTCAAACTTTGTTAGCTTTCAATAGAAGCCCGCGGTCCCTCCTTCCTCTCCATATGGTCGCCATACATCATCTTTTTTTCGGTTGCTGCCACACTTCTGGGCCAGAGAAATTCCAGCTAGTGAAAAAGGCTTTTTCTCCGAGACACCTGCCTGAGTCCAATATGTCTGTTTAAACCTAACCAGATTGTCCCACTGACAATCTGTTTACGCTAATCACGGCGATAATCTAATAGAACGATGTTACGTTTGTATTTGAAAACGACACAGCTCGCCTCTGAAGATCGGGGGTGTTTGACAGGAACGAGTTATGACTGACACAAGCGCAGTCCGTCTGCAGGAGCGCGGATGAACTGGAATCGACGGCTCGTCGATGTTACGGAACTTTGGAAATCATCACCGTGGCTACGATCGTCTGGCAGGCCGGACCAATGTAAAGCCAATCTCAGCTGAAGACTTCGGAGAAATATACTGTATGTGTAGCGCGGATCTTCCCGTTCCTATTCACCGAAGTCGACCTTTGGGATGTTAAAAAAGCGAGACGTGTGTTTTTTTTTCGTGGCACGTGCTTGATGTTGCTAATAACTCCTAACGGGCTCGTCAGTATTCTGGTCCGGTCTGCTCCGTCGATGCGTCTTGTCCCACAAAGGGGGTCGGAGGAGACACGGTCTGGCAGCCGGTCTGAGAGGTGTGTACGCGGCTGCCTGGTCGTGTGGGACTCGGTAACTGGTAGCATGTTGAGGGAAGGAGAGCTCTCAGCTGAGGAATCAGAAGCCATGCCACAGGATATTACTCTGAGTCTCTCTCTTTTTCTCTCTCTCTCTCTCTCCCTCTCTCTCTCTCGCTCCCTCCCTCTCTCTCTTTCTCTGCCTGCCTGTTTGTCAGTTCACCAACAGTGGCGCGGCGCTCTGCTTCGTGTTAGTGGAGGGTTCATGGAAGCCTCTGGTGACACAGGACTGCCCTGCAAGCCTCCTGAACTGCAGACTGGGAGGAGAGGCGCGGAGAGGCCGACATCCAGCCCACCGCGGGATGGTGATGCAGTACAAACAGGCGTCAGTCAGTGAGCCCGATCCGAACCTCACGACCAGGGTCCGGTCGAACGGCTAAACCTCTCCACCGCTCTACCGTACCTTGGCGTTCTCGATGCATGGACAGATGGCCCACGCAGCGCTGGCCTGGACATCTGGATTGGGGTTCTTCAGCAGGGACCAGAGCAGGCGAACCCCATCCAGGCGGTCAATGATCCTTTAGGGAGAGACAAGGGGAGGGAGAGAGAGGGGGAGAGAGGAGGAGAGAGAGGACTTATCACAGGGACTACGTTGTGATTTAGGTTGAGAGGAACAGTGAAGCGCACAGCACATTACTAACTGGGCTGTGTCAGAGCGAACCCCCCCCCCCCCCTTATTCCAGCAGAACATCAAAGGGGTCAGCCGTTTAGCATGGGCTTTCAATCACCGGCCACCTTCTCCTCCAATCCCATCCTGTCGGGCTCAAACCTCCCACCCAACTACGGACTGTTTGGTGATGTGAATCTGGGATAGTACAGTGAGCCAGGTGGTGAGCGGCCGGGTATGAATCCATGTATAGTGGTCCACACACACATTTAAATATAGAACCGGGACAAACTTATACAGTCAGGGGTGGCTTGTTTTTATCAGGGCCTCCCCCCCCCCCCCCCCCCCCCCCCAAAAAAAAGGAGACCACTTTCCAAATCAAACAGCGCTAGAGACAGGTCTCTCTATATTTCATTGCGTCTGAGTGAAGTTTACTTAAGCCGAAGTCATATTTCATGCTGCGTACATGACTGTAGTCAAGGCTGCAGTCAGGGTCTGGGAACCTAGAGAATTACGCCACAGTGCGCCCGTTGTCTGGTATAAATAACATGTAACCTGTTCCCCATGTGTGCTTTCACCAACAAGGCCGACATTGAATGCTGTCATAATTACTTAAACACTCCCTAATCACAGTATCTCCGTGACTGGCAACGAGCGAGCAGTCATCAGACAAGTCCCCCTGTGCCATCTGTCTTCCGTTTGCACATAAATCAGTCTGGGGGGGGGGGGGGGGGGGAATCATAATGTAAGGTCGGGGTCCGCGGGGCCCCTTAAATCCAGGCCGCCAACATACCCAAACTTCATATGGTGCGCCAGGCCAGCGGCGTCCTCCAGAGAGCCAGGTAGGAAACGCGGTAGCGCGAGGAGACGAGCGACAGTGAGGGATGGAGTCGCAGGCCGCACGGAGCCTCCAGGCGCTTCACACGCCGCGTGGTCCCCGCGTAGCTCAATGGGATTTATCCCAGGGAGCCCCCGGGGCATGTTACGCGATCCTTTCCCCTGACTTTTGCGGTGCTGTGCTGCCGATGATGTCATCGACCACACAGTGCCATGGCTTGAGGATGAATAATCATAAGTTGTTCTGCCCCCCCCCAAAAAAAAGCCAGAGAGGAAAACGTGATCGTCAGGCGAGCGATTCGTGTTTTAATATCGCGTGTGCGAGGCGACGAGCTGTGTCTGCCTCCAGCTGCGCTTGAATTACCCGACAACTGTTGTGTACAGTACCCGAACAAACTGTGTTGATATTGTATCAGCCTGTCGACGATAGCTGGCATGAGTATGTGAAGTCTCCTAATCTGAAAAACAGTTCTGACCATACTGGTTTAGAGCAGGAAACAATCAAATGTCCGCTATGTTAATTGCTCAGTAAACTACTGTACACAGGTCTCAAAATAAGACATCACCACAAGACATACAAAGGGCCCTTTGGGAAACAAATAACGACCTTCTGTCCACAGCTAAGTGTAAACGCCAAAAAATTACAAGCCCTAGCCTATATATATATTCCATGAGAAAACATGGATAGCACAGTATGGAATGGCCTGCTGATCCGTTTTCTCAGGCTATGTTGAACATTGGCCAAAAAAAATGGCAATACAGCACTCTGTGTTTTTATGGTACCCCATCCATAAAACGTATGACTTTCTCATACGATTGGCGTTCCAGGCTAGCTAACAACACGCAATTGAATGTGAAGTTCGCTGTTAATTAAGAGGGATCTCGCAGTCTGTAACAACCTTGTAAAAGCAATGAGATTCAGATGGCTGTACAGTCCTGTAAGTGCTGTTGCCGCGTTCGACGGGGCAGTTGGAGTGTAAGCCTCTGGTATGGAGGCTGGGCTGCACGGACTCTGCCTGGTCTTTCCCAGCCACGGTGTCTTGGACAGCTTTAGGTATGCTGCTCTGACCAGGCCCAGCACGAAGGGTGACCACAGAGCTCCAGTAAAACTCTGGGACGCCCACCGCAACCCCTCGTTATCACAGCAGGTACAATAAACAAGGTTTTTTTTTTTTTTCCCCAAACTGTCATTAATCCTCAGATGAAAGGAAAGTTCTGGACTACCTGTTTGACATGAAGAAGAGAGGCGGGACTTACGCCATGCTTTCGGTCTCGGTGGCACACGCGCCCACGGCCTTGGTGACGTTGACGAGCAGCGCCTGGTTGGTGCCCGTCAGCAGGTTGACCAGCGGCTGGATGCCCCCGGCCTTGCGGATGGTGGTCCTGTTGGCAGGGTTCTGGGCACACTCCCCCAGGGCCCCCACCACATTGACCAGAACCTCCTCAGGCTGGTCAGTCAGCAGACCCACCATCGCCTCCAGGGCTTTCAGCTCCTGGAACCTGAGGGTGGGGGGTGGGGGTCAGGAGAGGGTCAAATGTTTGGGATGCGGTTGGCTTAGTTCCGTATATGTGGAATAATAAGAATGTAGCAAAACTATTTTAAAAATGGTCGAATTCGGTTACAATTTACGGCTATAACGAGGAAGTAAATCGTCGGTTGGTTACCTAGGTGACAGCTAGCACAGGAAGTGGAAATATATGACTGTGTACAAATCACTTGACCCAGTCGTACAGGCAGTTTTCCCACGGCAGCTGAAAGGTCCCCCACGCATGGACTTTGCATGACCGACGCTTTGCTGCGGCTTGGAAAAGTTCACTCCCTGCTCAACTGGTGATTGTACTTTGTTTGCCAGGACTACAAAGTGGTAAACCTACAGTAAACATTTAAAAGGGATATAATGTGGTTGCAGAAAGCCTCGACAAACCTCTGATGTACGGTTAAGTTCTACGACTGTTTTTATTCACAGTTACGGTTGCTGGCAACACAGCACTTCAGGCTATTGTAGAAAGTGTCCAAGGTCATATGGTTTTGGTCAAGATCCACCAAAACACAGCCTAGTCTTGCAAGTAAAACAGTAATGAACAGGACAGGCCGTCAAACTGAATTCAACCGTATTCAATAAAGAAAAACAATGTTGTTCATCCAGTACAGGCCCCTACAACAAGGCTTATCGCACACCGGCTTACAGTAAAATTCCCTTGCAAATTGCACCCATAACTTCTGATCATGTCTATTTATGCTAAGCCAACCTCAGCGCGCATAATTATGCCGGCGGTAGAAACATGACAGAAAGCCGCCAGGTCCTTACTGCAAACACTGAGCTCCTCACAAACGGAGGCTTATTAGAGCTTGTCTAAAGACACAAGAGCCACAGAGAGGCTACTGTGCAGCACAGCTTGTGATTGATTGTCCTCCTCCATCCTCTTCGAAGTCCTCGGCTACAGTAACCCATTTCATCGGCGTTAGGAACCCTGACGTTACAATTTCTGATGTTTTTTTTTAAGGGGATGTAAGGAGTGTAAAAACAAAAAACATTCCAGATACTGCTGGAGAAGACCCTCCGCGAAGCTCACCAGTGACCATGAAGGGAAGGAGGGCTGCAGGCTGTTACGTGGCTCCTAATAACTTACAACCCAAAAGCTATAGCTAGCTGACTTCAAAACAAAGAGAGACGCAGGGTAATGAGTAGCTGCTGCTCTGTAGTGCTGTAGACAGAACGTGAGGTAAGGAGAACTATCTTTACGATATGTAATTATGGCTTTGCTCATCATGGGCTGGAACGGAGGTAAAAAAATGAAATAAATAAAAAAGCAAAGGATAGTCAGTTATTGGAAGCGAGGCCCACAATCTTGACCCCAAACATTATTGTCTTGGCAAATACAGTCCGAGACTTGGCAACACTGACTTTCCATTGCGAGTTATTCCCTCATTCTTTGTTACAAAGAGCTAAGCTCTTACACAGCTTACGAGTGAGAGCATAACACCTACAGTATGGGTTCACAAGGTTACATATTAGTGCATTCATAAATCTGCTTTCAAATCCACACTGAACAATGTTCAAAATTCGAAGTGAATGAGACATTTCTAAACAGGTTTACTACACTACGCAAGTCTGTAATATCTCGTAGTGAGAGTTCTGGGGAAATCACAGGAGATTTAAAACAATGAGAGTTTTAGATAAACACAGTTAGGTTATGAATGTTGTTATAGTTTTTGGCCATCTATCATTTCTCATTCTGATGCATCATTAATCAGGCAAATAGCTAACACATGCTCCTTCTGGTGTTTAGTGGAGGTCTCTCCCTGCCATTCAGGCCCGTATAGACATTCTATAGGCCATGTCAAAGATCACTCACACAAACGTACGCTGTCTGCTACCGGCCGCAAGGGCTGTTTGATTTGTTCACAGGCTTCTCCTCCCTCATTACTGCTGCTGTAAAATATTTTCCAAAATGATTTTCGTCTCAAAACACCACCCGGCATGTGATTGATTCTGAAATGAACACGCGCCCTGGACAGCTTTCGCTGAAACCCTCTATTACCGTTTGCAGCTATTTGACAGTAATGGTTCGGTCATTTTATTTCCAAGCCTTCGCCTGACCTTGACATTTTTATATGTTGTTCAAATAACCCTTGGAGGCTTTTGGAACATTTCTTTTGGGGGGGTGGGGGGTTGAAAAACCATTCCCACTCACAAATGTAAGTGCGCATTAAAACACTCGCAGTATCATGCTGCTTGCAACCGCCGCCAACTTTCACCTTCGTTCACACCCAACCGCCTGCACGTTCCAAAACCCGAAACAAAGGCGCAGCGTGCATTCGAAGGGAACCGTTAAATGGGAACATTCTAACGGTGTTACGGCCTCGTGGTTCCCTCACTTAGAAAACCTTTTGTTGTTTTACCTCAACCCCCTCTGTCTCCCCCTCGCCTACCTTAATGAGTCTAAAAAGGGTGCTAGGGTCCATGTGCTTTGGTCTTTGTAAATGAAGCGACACCACTCGCGGTTTACATGCGATTATAGATACCATTATTATCATTGCTACTATTAGCATGAATATTATTATGATTGCCTTTCTACATAGCAACAGTGTTTTGAGTAATTACACTAAGGCCCAGGGCCCATAATGGGAGCAAGTGTACTGAGGTGCCACATTACTCATTGCCAGTGTAGTTAACTTGTTTTATCGCCTTGCCAAGCTGAACTGGTTCCCAATCGCAGCCATTTTTTTTTCTGTTGTTTTTCGGGTACTTTTTTTCCTCATAACTGGACTGAATATGAAGGCTTGTTTGGTAGCCAGAGACTGAGAAACAGACTGTAAGGTTCACTTTGTACCCTGGAAAAGCAGCCTGGGTCTGTCATGTGACAGGTTGCCAGAAACGTATTTTGTGCTAAACTAAACTGTTTATAGCAACATACCATAGTTATCCCTTATGAACTTGGCAGGAGGGATGGTGATCTGTCCACCTGTTTTACAGAGAAGTTATTGGCAAAGTTCTGCAATAGGATCTTTAGTTGAATTGAATATGGCAACAGGCACTTGCTTCCAATTGGGAGGACTTAACTTAGACTCTAAATGTAGGATATCATCCTGTCAGTTATGAAATATGATGTGTTGAGAGACTGGTGTGAGTGCTACTGGTTTATTATTTTTAGAATGCCTCTGCATTCTTAATTCTACAGGGATTTGTGAGTCAGATCTTTCCACACGTATCTAACATTGTCATGAAACCCTAAACCTTTAAAGACATTTGCATCATAAACATATAAAACACTTTCTTATCAGTGTTGGCTCGGATTTTGAAAAACAGGCTTGAATTTATTATGAAGTTAACTGTGGCCTTAAATGAATTTCTGTTGAATCTGAGACAGAGAAAAAGAATGGCTACATCATTTACCTTTGCATTGATTGAGAGCTGCCAGAACACGATTCTTGGGGGTTATTTATTTTGAAGTAAAATTGCTGACTTAAAAAAATGTCATCAGCCACAAACTCAAGCAGGGAACCGTTCCAGAAATGTGTAACTAGTAAGTGACAGCTAAATAAACGACGGCGTAGTGTACATGACAAATGATTTAAGAGTCTGTAAGCTTGCTTCTCTGGCATTAGGGAATAGTGTAGTCATTTCAAGATGGAGACATTTGGTCCTCTTGCCCGCATTCAATACTAACGGATGAGCGGCCTTGACAAACACATGAGTGGTGTGTGTGTGTAAAATCAACACTTTACTTCATCTTTTGTTAACAGTGGAAAATATGGCATTCGTCTTCCAAAGAGTCCCATAAAAGATCAGAGCTAATAGAATCCGTACAAAAACGTAACATTTTCGGCCAAATAATCACTTCGACCAGACACGACGACAAGGACGAGATACGACAACGCCTGCGAGTGGAAAAAGTGAGACATGGTCGTAGACCAACGATGGAGCCTGTAAAAAAAAAAAACAGCATGTGTGACGGTTGCTCAAAGACCCCCGCGCACTCCAATTCATCTCAACCCTCCGCCACAGGGCTTTTCATTAGAACGAAACACCTAAAACCATGGAAGAGCCAGACCACGCTCAAGGCATCGGATGGATTTTTCCAAGCACTTGCTGGGGCACGGAAGGGGAGAGGGGTCCAGAACGCTGAATCGCCATGAACCCTCTTCAGAAATGAGCCTCATTAGATAAACGAGCTGCTCTCCTGCGAGTGATTTGTCAAAGTCAGACTAATCCTGTACCACTAATAGCAAACACATACGCATGGCTCTCTAATACAGGAGAAGTGGAGAGGCCTGTTCCCTCACCCCCCCCCCCCCACACACACACACACACACACCCCACCTGCCCTTCGCCCCCAACCAGCACACTTTGCCTTGTGCTGACCGCTGGTGCTGCCTCCGAGCGTGAGTGTGTTAGGGTAAGTGTGTGTAGAGGGGGTGGGAGGGGTGGGGGTGGGGGTGTTGCCCAGAGCAGGGCGCCGCGTGATAATGAGGGGGTGGTGGTCATAATAACGGGAGGCCCAGCAGGGCCCTTGGTGTGGGGCATACTTAGCCACGTTCTCTGGACTGATGGAGCACTTCCAGATGGCTCCAGTGGTGGCGGCCAGGAGCTGCTTGTTGCTGGCCTCGGCCAGCAGAGTCACCAGGGGCTGCAGGCCGTCGTACTGACGCACCAGGTCCCGGGTACGCTTGTCCTCTGCACACTGGGGGGGGGGGGGGGGGATAGACAGGGGCAGAACATGTCCTGACGAGTCTGGGCTTGAGTGTGGTGAGGAGGTGGGGGTTGTGTGGGAGAAACATGAGGAGATTTCTCTGTGTGAGCTCGCGGCGAAGGTGGTGGAAGGTCCGAGCCGTACCTTAAAGATGGCACTGGCGCAGTGCATCTGCAACTCGTGGTTCTCACAGTTGAGGTTTTGGACCAGGTCCTCGATCATGCCCTCGGTCTGAATGGCCACCCTGTAGCTTCTCTACATGGGGGAGGTCAGGACGCACGGGTGGCAGAAGGGGGAGGGGTCGGCGTCAAGGCTTTCAATCACACAGTGGTCCCAACACACAGAGAACCTTGGGTACTGTAACTAGGAGACGCAGTTTCTCACGACTTGACATGCACACACACACAAC
This sequence comes from Thaleichthys pacificus, assembly GCA_023658055.1. Classification (NCBI taxonomy): domain Eukaryota; kingdom Metazoa; phylum Chordata; class Actinopteri; order Osmeriformes; family Osmeridae; genus Thaleichthys; species Thaleichthys pacificus. The sequence continues at coordinate 5,221,627 of CM042872.1, read as the reverse complement.
AAACAGACACACGCACACACATGCACACACACACACAAAGACACACCATCACACACAGAAACACCCTCCCCCACACACGCACACACTCCTGACCTCGGAGGCGCACTCCTGCAGGGTGCCCACCACGGGGATGAGCATGTCCTCGTGGGGGGACTTGAGCAGGCGGGCCAGCAGGGGCACTCCCCCGGCCCTGCGGATGGCCTCCTTGTTCCTGGTGCTCTTGCTGCAGCTCCACAGGGCCAGCGCGCCGCAGCGAGCCACCTCCACCTCCTTCTCCTGCTCCCCCGTCAGCGCCGCCTGGTCCGGCACGCAGTCCAGCAGCTCCACCTGGACACACACACACACAGAGACACACGTGTGTCCACACACACAGACACACGGTACACACACACTCACAGAGACAGACACACACACACACATATAGACAAACAAACATGTTAGCACATACTCACACACCAACGACACACTGATGTACCCACACACACGACACATACCAGACGCACGCAGGAACGGACACACGTGGATTCACAGGCTTTTCCCCCGGAAAGGTTTCCTTTTCACGCGGGTCCAACGGGTCAAATCTCGATAAAGCGTCATGAGAATATCGTCCCAAAAATCGGAAAAAGAAAGGTCGCTTTCACTGGTCGCCGTTTCCTGTGAATCAGCCAATGACTGGAGCACGCTGTTGGATGGGGCTAGGCGCCTCACCGGGCCACAGGACCGGAGGGGACCACGAGGCAGAGCCGCGGGGGCGTGGGTGGAGGGGGAGGAGGACAGGTGTGCGTGCGTGTTCCAGGGTGCACGGGGCTGTCAGTCAGCGTGTGAGCCCTCAAGTCTCTGGTTGGTGACACACGGGGCAGGCAGAGCTATTACACGCGCGAGGCGGTTCAAAGGTGGTCTGCAGTTTAGCGTGAAATTAATCTGCCTAGCTGCAACGACTGCGTATGAGCACATCCGATTTGGACTTGGGGGAAAATATACAAGGAGTGGGGCTTTAATCACAGGTCGCTCTGTCAATAAACATAAATGCAGGTCTGGGGATGTCAGTGACATTCTATCTGTTTTCCCCTGGACTGACTTTGATGTTGTGATGTGAGACCTGGGGAAATGGAGGGGGGGAAAGGGGGGTGCACGCGGGTCCAATCTGGCAACCCAGCATATGGAAACAGAAGGTAGATGGGCTGGGCAGGCCGTTGCTTTCTGTTTGTTTTGTGGAGAATGAGTGTAGGGTAGCATGCATAGGACCTTGTTATGTTATTATATATATACACACACACACACACACAATGTACAGGTGTACACACGCACACACACACACACACACACACACAGCCTCACCAGTCTCTTGATGCCTCCATACTGTCTCACGGTCCTCCTGGCTCTCCTGAACTTGGCCACGTTGGCGATGGTTTCTGCCGCCAGGCACTTGAGGTCCTTGTCTGGGGAGTCGAGGATCTTCACCATGGTCTGCAAGCCCCCTAGGTCAGCGATTGCCCTCCGGATCTGAGAGTTACGACTGATCTCCTTCAGGATCTTCAGAGAGCCGATCTAATATCACACAGGCAGATGAGTCAACAAATACCTTCCCCAAAGCTCCCTCATGCGAAAAATAAAAACAAGTGACTTAAGCCTATCTCAAGGAGAAAGGAAAAAAAAACAACAAGCTAATGCCAACATGAGGTAAACATCTGTGAGAGGAGAACCAAACAGCAACGAGTGGCCAAACGTCCTCCACCTAAAAATAGAGCTGAGACTTTCTCTCGAATGTTTCAATAAAGGCTGTATATATATAAATTACAAAAAGAGAGAAGTGCTCACACATCTCATTAGGTCTATTGGAGAATAATTGCTACCCTGTGTTCTGACTACCAGGCCTCTCACTCTCTCTCTCTCTCTGTCTCTCTCTCTCTCTCTCTCTCTCTCTCTCTCTCTCTCTCTCAGAGTTCTGTTGCTGAAACACAGGCTGGCACACATGGAGGGGGGGGGGGGGGGGGGGGGGGGGGGCTCTGATGGAGCATGGGGCATCCAGGTCCCAGGTTTGGCAGGGCTACTCACTTTGCATTTGATTTCTTCGGTATCCAGCAAGTTAATGAGGACTTCAAGGCCACCTACGTCCCGGATGGCAAGTTGGCACGTCTCCTGCGCTAAATTAAAGTCCCTCATGGAGCACAGAGCAATCACAGTGGCCGTCTGGTTGCCTCCCTGAAATAATAATACCCAGCACGAATGAATGAGAACGGCAGGCAGACACAGAGAGGAATTAAATAGACATTCAGGGAAAGTGAAGGAGGACAACACAAGTCTCCCTCCCTCCCACCAACCACTCCTGCCGGGGTTGTTTTGTTTACCAGCGCTCGGTAAGAGCTTAGCTTTGGGACGGTAAACACTGGTGGAGAGAAGTGATTAGCTTGTGGAGCTGCCGCAATCTGGCTACTTGAGTGAGGCCAGAGACCCATAGACACTGACCTCATTTAGAGATGAAAAGAACACCATAGTTGAGATGTGGAGGATAATAATGAGTTGGCAATTTTCAAAAAAGACTTTGTTTTGACAGTTGCTATATACACATAGGCCTGTAATATTCTAGGTTCAGCTTCCCCACAATTAGCAACTTAGTGACTACTTCTAAGTAAACAAGTGGTCTGGGTAAGAATTGTTTCTTTGATTTAGTTGAGTTCCTAAACATGATGTGGGACAGGAAATTGAACCAAATTGTTTTTATTGCCTCTTAAATACGATCTGTACATATACAAAACAACATAGGCTGAAGATTTAAAACAGGTGATATGTGGTCAAACTGACATGACGTCTGGCAGTGTTGAGACCATGCAAACCTGTTTACGAGTGCTACATTTGATGGGTGTGTGTGTAAGTGTGTGTGTGTGTGTCTGCGCTTTTATGTTGCTTTCTCCTCACTATATACACAGATAGTGAAACACTCTTAAGCTATTTTTATATTATATATATACATATATAAAGCTACATATAGTGGTGAGGAAATGTTATCATCGCATATCCTAGCTGTGTATTTAATGTCTCGAAATAAAACGTAAATTGCCCCAAAACATTTAAATAAGGCCAGATGGAAACAGAAGTTCAACCGGGTAGAAAATACAACAGTGAGCTGCTATAATATTAGATGTGTTACATGACTTTGAAACGTGAAACTGGATACTGAACTCCAAATCTTCTGGCAAGTGAACAATCGAATCCCGCTCTTTTTTCCCCCCAATCTTGTTTAAATTAACCACAGATAGAGACTTGCTTTCGGTGAATTCTAGGGCAGTTCGGCCCTGCTTTTATTAGTTGCACATTCCACAAACATCCCAGACTCAGGACTATCACCGGCATATGATTCCACCCACATGGAAGACATCTTACATAAACACTTATTTGTGTGAATGACACCTCCACCGCGCTCGCTCCCCGACTCGGCTGTATCAGAGGGCTGTTACATGAGGCTGTAAAGGGGAGCACGGTCGGATCAAATCGCCCCAGAAAAAGGCGGATTCATACGTGCCTTATGGGGTGACGGGCACATGTGTTCTCCATACAGCATCATGACGCTGGGGCCTAAATAGGAACCATTCGCCCGTTAACAGCAGAAGGTCCGCCGCTTCTTTCGTCTGCGCCGTCCGCGCTCTTCAAAGGATTCGAGAGGGTTTGGGATCGTACCTTATCGAAACAGAGGCCGGACCGAGGTGCCTCGGAAAGGGAAGGATCACATGCTTCCATTTTGGGTCAGCTCTCTTCTGGAGGGCAGTGGCGTGTGGACATTCTTTAAAACGTCGACAACATCTGACAGTCTTTTATGGGGGAGATCTCTGACTCAGCTCCAGACAGATGCTCCAGTAAAAGTGAGGCAGATACCACAGTAAGAATGGGACAGATACTACAGTAAGAATGGGACATATACTACAGTAAGAATGGGGCAGATACTACAGTCAGAATGGGGCAGATACTACAGTAAGAATGGGGCAGATACTACAGTAAGAATGGGACAGATACTACAGTAAGAATGGGGCAGATACTACAGTCAGAATGGGGCAGATACTACAGTCAGAATGGGGCAGATACTACAGTAAGAATGGGACATATACTACAGTAAGAATGGGACATATACTACAGTCAGAATGGGGCAGATACTACAGTCAGAATGGGACATATACTACAGTAAGAATGGGGCAGATACTACAGTAAGAATGGGGCAGATACTACAGTCAGAATGGGGCAGATACTGCAGTCAGAATGGGGCAGATACTGCAGTAAAAAGTGGACCAACTACGTTTTTAAACCTACCCCAAAAAAATCTCGGGGAGTAACACACATACACAGAAAGACAAATCTCCAGAGCGGGACTGCATAACCCCAATAATAAGGGACTTTCAATGAGCCATAGACCATCCAGGACAGACCTCCACGTGTCACGGGTGGGAGGAAAGAGTGCTGTGGGGTTCTGTGTTTTGTTTAGGCAGCTAAGCCCAGGTGAAGGATGTCTTACGACCTGTTTCTGCTTCATTAAGCTAAAGACCTACCGCTTTAGACGTCCGCTACCAGGAGGATCTGGAAATAACAATAGCAGTGACGAAATGTCCCCGCTAAATCACATCCAGGGGAAAAATATGGTGAAAAATCACACATTACAAAGCAAGGAAACTATGAGAAGGGGGATCCATAAATCCTCTCCAGATCTGGTAAATGAAGTCAATCGTCAATTTATCAGACAACATGTACTCCCAAACATGTCTGTTAATGCAGACACAGCCAAGCAGCCCCTCGCAAGACCTATTGGAGAATCCCCCAACAAGTGCAGATCCCATAAAGGGGATTTATGTGTTAGACTCACCGAGGAATTCACACCAGACACGCAGGAGAGGGGAATACACATTCATCAGCCATTCAATAGTAACTCCTCTGGTAAAAGAAGGTGAGCGTCTAGATGATTTGTCCACTCTCCTTATACAATTACGGGTAAAAAAATCATTAAAAAATCACGGATTTATGACAATTTGAAGGGATCCTGTTTAAATGGGTGTAATTGATATCAGCCACTTAAAGATGTTTTAAGAGGGTTTGTCTCCTTTTTCTACAGCGCCTAGTTAGGAGAGCCTCCAGCAGTCATGACTGGGGCTCTTCCTCTTCCTTAATAACCTGGATACAAGCTTTGGAGCAGCCTCTCTGTTCCACAGATCAAGGCTGTCTTGCCTGTGCCACTCCCCGCACATAAATCACCCAGCTAACCGTGCCAGAGCCAGACAGGGTTCATCGCTGACCCAGACCTCTGCACCAGTGTGTGTGTGAGCGTGTGTGTGCACGTATAGTGTGTGTGTGTGTGCACGTACTGTTTGTGTGTGTGTGTGTGCGTGTATTATGTGCGTGTGTGTGTGTATGCACTGTGTGAGCATTGTGTCAGTATGTGTGTGTATGTGTTTGTGAGCGTGTGTATGTCAGTGTGCGTGCGTGTGTGAGAATGTGAGTGTGTGTGCATGTGTGTGTGTGTGCATGTGTGTGTGCTGGACTAGGGACAGGTGGACAGGGGCCACTGCCTGTGTTCCTCAACCTTGGTGTAAGAAAGAAGCGACCAGCTTGGCCGTGCTGGAGGATGCATGTGGTTTCTACTTTACTGCCTTTCTGGATCCCATTTATACAGAGCAGGGTACAAAAAAGTCGAGATCCAAGCCAAGTCCATTATGGGTAACGAATAGGGAAAGAATGATTGGTCGCTCTCTATTACTTCATATTTGACATTAGATCTTCTATAAAGTAAAACCGGAGAATTTGCTCGTGAAATAATAAAGATAGTGTTACAAATCCAAACTCTTTGAATGTGTTGTCCCTAAAATAATATTAACTTATTTGTATTGAAATATGCCACTTTCTGTAAAACATTTTGCCGTCTAGACGCATGTTACAACTTCCAAAGTCAAACTTTCAGTTTTTGCTTTTGGAAAAGAGCTTAAACTTTCTCTACGAATGGGTTTCCAAATTCATGCTTGAGAGGGAAAATTGCTAAACACTTTAAGGTCTTGAAATAATCACATTTTATACGTTTAAGGGAATCTAGTGCTGAAAGTGTTTTTATAATATAAACTTTCCATTGACGCACTCAGAATTTAACCTAATGTTAGGCTTTGGTATTGAAGAGATATGTTTTTTGGTTCAATGATTAGGAAAAGGGGGTTCTCTGAACCTAGGGACCTGTGGTACACCCCATCTACCAGCAGAGGGAGAGCAACTTCAACATGGGTAAACTGATATGAATGGGAGAATCGAGCCTCTCAAACACGTTCTCACCTTGCTCCTACATGTGATCTCTTTACAACGTGCTATTTCTCAAATAATTTTCAAACCCCCAAAAGATTAGATATGTTAATATGACATGTGCATACGCTAAATATACCAATCTCGCTAATTTGATGATATGATTTAAACGTCTGAACATTCTCACCTGTGAATGATCAAAAACAGCAGACAAGGGTAATTGGTAGCAGCTTTGGTGAAATAACATTGTATGCAACGCTGTAAAGTTGCCATACTTGGCATATATAACTAATTCAAGCTAATGAGGCAGTCAGCTTTCTGCTTGTAAAACAACTCAGTGGTAACCTACTGTGGATGGTAATGGCAATGATGTGGTCTGTACTGTACGCAGTGTGTTCTTCCATCATCTCGACTGTACACAGTGAATACAGTTTACCCACTCTACTTGTTAATGCATTCCTTTCATATCTCGTGTCTAAATATAACCTAAAGCCACCTATGTTGGAGAAGAAAAAAAAAAAAAGAAGGTAGTGTTTACATGTTGTAGCCTACAAGTCTCCAGTGTAGCATTTGAGGAGTTTCTGTCAATGGCCCACCGGATGCTAAGGCACACACAAATTCATGTCAGACATGCATGTGGCCTACAGCCTATGCAGGCAAACATATTAGCACTCTGTGTAAATATCCTAACATAAATAATCCTTTAAACACAAAGCAGATCATTCATGTGTTGCTTTATGAAAGTCTCTTAATCTTCCTGAAATACAAATGTCTGTGTATATACGACCGGGGGAAAAATGTCTTACTCCTAAAATAAAACAGATATTTAACTTGGCCCGGGGTTGGTTTAAGCTTCTGATGGTAATGATATTATAAAATGACTACTGGACAAACCCCATAAATAACTGCTCTGTGTGGTTTCCAGACAGATAGAGGTCTGGAAGTGAAGGTTACAACTGTATCTTGGTAAGGCTGAACAGGACAACCCTTAAGCCTAACCCGCCTTTCCTCCTGAAAAGTATGAAATACTGTATACAAACCTAATTCCAATTTAACGTTTCTTTATCTGAAATTGCCTCTCCTTTTGGCTATATCGTTTACCTCTTATTGCCGTTTTTGGAAAGGTATACCTTCTTTTCTAGGGGAAATTTTCTTTCATTACCTTAGTGTTTTGTTAAGCTAAAAATATCTACCTTGAGCTGAACTTGGGGAGTGTTTTCCTAACAAGTCTTTGCCCTGGCTGCCCTGTCAATGATCCTATTTAAACTCCAATTCCAGTAGTGTTAGACATCGGCCAGGCCACATCTTGGAATGACCAAATCTTAACCTAATATTTAATGATCTTGGCTTCATCATAGCAAATAAATAAGAACATAGCACCCAGCCCGCACACACACACACACATTGTACAAACGAAAACGATAATAATCTCTAACTCTGTCAAACTAAGCGCAGGCCTAAGATAGTCTCAAAAAGATCTGAGCGTACTAGCTTGTCCACATTCTGCATTTTGAAACGGGCTGTACGGGCTTTCCTCTACATTACACATCATTATCTATCAAGGGCAGAGCCGGATTGGCAAAGCATGACTATCCATAATGAATGTCATATTGTGTGACGGCAGTAACATCAAGTCGGGCAGGGGCCTAAACGGTATCTATGCACCAGTCCAAATAAACGAATCAGGGTCCGCCGACCAGGAGATGAGCGGTCTTTTGGAGCAGGCAGATGAGGGCGGTATTCCTGGTCTGTCTGGGCCCGTGGCGTTTCTCCTTCTCTGCTCTCTCTCTCTCTCTCTCTCTCTCTCTCTCTCTCTCTCTCTCTCTCTCTCTCTCTCTCTCTCTCTCTCGCTCTCTCGCTCCTTCCCTTCTGTCGTGTTTTGACACATTAATATTCCCCATATGCATCTGTCAGACCTTTCAGGGGAGCGTTTCCCTCCGCACTCTGTGGTGCGGGTGGACGCCGCGTCCAGCTGCTGCTGCTGCCGTCCCCCAGGCATCACACAGGTCTTCATAACACACGCATGTGTGTGTGTGTGTGTGTCAGAAACCAGGAATCCACCAGCCAGGCCAACCGCTTCAATAAATATCCGACAAGAAAGCAAGGCTTTAAAACGTGAGTTTCGTCTAGGTTATTTCGTTTGACACGACGTTCGCATCGCCGGGCGACCTGAGAGGATGATTCGCCGCGAGGAAGACGGGGTGGAATGATGTCAAGATCATTACGACGAAATATACTGTCTAACTGTCAGCTATTATAAATTCACAATTCCTATATAAAATAGGAAATATTATCGAGAGAGTTACTCTACTCCTTAAATGGACGAGTATCTTTTGAAGTTTGGAATATTGACTCAGGTCCGCTTCGAAATTCCTGTATGGATCACAGGAAAAGAACTGGGGATTTTACTGTTTCCTGCCGGTTGTGGATTGCCTGCCCCCCCCACCCCCCCCCCCCCTTGCCGTCCAACATGTTTTCAAACAGGAACACTATTTCTGGGACTGGATTCCAGCGCGGCGGAGCGAGCGTCAGGGCCCAGGCGGCTTTACTGTACCTTCAGGTACTTGACGAGCTTCTGAATCTGCCAGTACTCGGAGGGCAGGTCTGTGTTGCTCTCCGGACGCCGCTCTGGCTGCTCCTCGTCCTCCTCGCTCTCCGACGAGCTCTCGCTGAAGTCCTCCATGCCCTGGCCTCCTCCGTGGGTCTTGCTGCGCACACCGGAGACACAGAAAGCTACTTTCGCACACTCACAAAACACTTTCATTTCAACATGTTGACACTTGAGAACAAAACATGTACTCAGGACCAGCGACGTACTGTGCAGTACTATGAACCACTATGTTCAATACAGTGCTGTTTATAACCCACATGCATGTGGCCTACCCCACAAATGTGAAAAAGCAACGTATAAAAACATGATTGGTTGTCACTGTGTGGGTCTACTGCTCCTTCAAGAAACCTTCAAGGTCAGGCTCAACGAGGTCCCATAATGGCTCAAAACTCCAGCTGAAGTGTCGGGTTCGAACTTCCTCTGACTGAAAGCAGCAGGGATTAAGAGAAGAAGAAAGTCTAATGGGGGGGGGGGGGGGGGGGGACTGGAGTCTTCATCATCCAGGGCCTGAGTCTGTCCGGGCCATCCACTACATGCAAACACAAATGCAGATGGCCTCTTGAAAGTCGGTACGGCCACTCAAATAACTATCATGAAAACTGCGCACCGCAGAGCAATGAAATTTGGTACACGTTCAAATGGGGCCGTGGGGAGAGAGTTCCCGCGGACGCAGATGGCATTTCCAGGGGAGCCCATTATCAGAGGAAGTCCGCCGATACGGCCTGGTTCTGTTTCCCAGGCAGCCAAGTGCAGGGCCCCCCGATAAACACAGAAGCAGGCCTTGATGAAGCTGGTCACAAGGTCCGCGGGCGTACGCAGTAGGTAATGGCTTCGGTTTAAAAAAGGCTCCCGAAGGTCCGTCGCTGTATCAGTACCGCGTTTAACTGGGCCGCTTAGGAAAGCTGTCAGTGTACAGTGGCTCGAACCGACCCAGTAAGTTTACTAGCTGCCTGTATACACTGGCAGTCCCTGTTATGGGGACAGCTGGAGACCTGCACTGTTAGGAGTGGGACCAGGCAGAGGGGAAAGTGAACATCAGACTATACATTGGCTTCCATAAAAGATTATTATCAGTTTCCACTGAAAATATCGCCAAGGGCGACAGATCCGTGCCAGACTTTTCAGTGGCTTCAGCAGACATGGGCCTAGTGCGTTCCTGCTACTAGGACGCCGTCTCTCCAAGCAGGGTCGAAGTGGGCCTGCCGGGGACTACAAGGCCTTAATCCAGCAGGGACGGTACCTTTTCTGAGAGGACTGGCGACCCGGCGAGGACGCCAGCGAGAAGTTGGGTTTCTTCTTGCTCTCGGGTCTGGTCGAGGCCTCCTCCGACGTCTCCAGGCCCGCGCTCTTCTTGGGTTTCTTGCTTTCGCCTTCCCTGTAATGAGCCGAAATGAACAGCCATTATCTCCCCTCCCCCTTTTTTTTTATCTAGGGTGAAAAAAAGAGTTATTTATCGCGCATTATTACAACCTCAAATCGCGGGGGTGAGAGTGATTAGTGGGCTTTATAGCCGTTTAGACACTTTTATCGTGGGCCAGTGACTGCTCAATTGGGGGACACTTATCATAAGGTACAGCTGCAACAGATCAGATCCTGCTCAATCTATTTATCAATCAAAGCCCATGTGCGATGGATCACCGCTGTGTTTCGGCAGAGCTCTCCCCGAGACGTATGCCCAGTAATCGAGCGGAGGGGCTCCTTTTCAGGCAGTGAACACAGCCATTAACTTTGATCGGCGTATAATCAGGAATATTTGTGCTCTCCCTCAAATTCACAAGCCGTATATAACCGTCTCTTTATAGTGTGTGACTGCTGGCATGGTGTGGAGGAGACACACAGCGAACAGACGGACAGCTCCGGACTCCAGCATCAACCCCAGTCTTAAAAGCTCGTCTACTGGCCCGGAGAGGGGCCCGGTCCCGCACGGTACGTGGTGGCAGTGCGATATTTCAAAAGACATCCAGGGAGTGGAATTATCACATACTCATGAGGGGGAGAGAGGCCGAGGTTCTTCCATTTCAGAGATGGTTCTAATTTCTTTTTGCCGTCTGGCTTGTTCGGCGAAAGCTGTTGTCTCGCCTTCTCATGCACATTCTTTTCCTGATGCTCGTAAGACCTCTGGGGTTGGCCTTGTTCCTCCGCGTCAACCGATTCCACATGTTGGATCTGTTGTGTTGACGGAGGTTCTTCTTGAACTGCAAAGTCCTGTTGAGGTAAAAAAAGAGAGAGAGAGAGAGAGAGAGAGAGGGAGAGAGAGAGAGAGAGAAAAAGAATAGGGAAAGTAGTGAGGAAAAAAGGACCTCTCTCAATTTGCACCGAAATGCTAGCAGTGAAATATACAATAAATTCGGGTCGTAAAAATTATATGGACTTGGGTCGTTAAAAAGTTCTTCCTCTAAATGATTGTTCTTTTTAACAAAAGGTCCTCGGTCCTTTCGTTTTTCTTTCAAGTCATAAGGCATATTTTCCACACTACATCTGACATGTTGCCTCTTTGGTCTTTCTATGAGGGACACATCACACACTGGTGACTGAGAGAGTGCCGGCTCTCTCAGACTAAGAAGATTCACGTTAAAACTAATCCGGCCTCTGAAACGGTATCAGTGACTGTTGTTTATGAAAGCCGCCTTTCTCAACGGGAATATGGCAGACTAACAAATCGGCCTTTATTGGGTGGGGGGTGAACAGAATAACACATTGCCTATACCCCCACCTCACCCCACCACAACCCCCCCCCCCCCCCCCCCCCCCCATTAATTGGCTGAACAATATCAAAAGTTTATTGTTTCTTTACATTCCTCGTGCTAAAACCTTGCAGCTTGGCACAGAGAGACTAGAGCCTTTGTGTCACTATTATTCAGAGATGATTTTTCACGTTTTTGAAGGTCTCATTCCCAACTTTACTACCTGTGTAAGAATGCCAACAAAACACATATGAATGGTTTGCAGGCAGGAACGTTTTTAATCACAGACACCTGTTTGGGTAAAAAATAGCTTGGACCGTCAACGGTCTCTATAAGCTCTATTTATTTTTTTTTTATTTTTTTTTTTGCTGTAGGGGCAGGGAAAAATAATTAGCATGGGGTGTTCACACAGACGAGTGCCCAGCAGGCTTGGTCACTTTACAAAGGCTTGTTTGTCGTAAAACCAGGAGTGACCTGCTGTTGGAGCAAAGTGGGCCAATTCAGTCCTCCTACGCCAGTCAGTTTGTTGGTGTCCAACTCCCCCCCCTTTTCCTAATCTACCTGACAAATCACAAGTGTTAACGCAGGACAGAACCTTCCAGAACAGATGGCAACGCTACTGCACAAAGCCCAGGCCTAGCACAGAGAGAGCTCCCAGGCTTCAGACCCATGTACTCCAGCAGCTCGGCAGATTTCCTCATATTTCTCGACAACAAACATTTTTTACGACGGGGGGACTTTCAATGATTGGCACTCGACTGTATGCCTCCCATTTGTCTTATTCCAAACCCTTGCCCTGTACTAAAACTCCAAATGTCTACATGTGCTTAGGCTGACTGGTATCTAATTACTGGATTCACAGAGATGGAAAATCTGAAGTGCAGCAAATCTGTAGCTGTCAGTTATGGAGACGTAAAAGAGCAGCTATGGTACAACAGTGGGGAATGTTATACTCATTGAAAGATCGGAATAACACCGATCCCTAAAGAACAGAGCTGGGATTTTTAGAAGCCGTTCCGTGCATCCGAATGGCGAAAGCAAGTCCAATTTCTAATCACGCACGTCTGCGTCACTCCAACACTTTTCAATCCCTCCAACACTTGAACTGAGATGTTGAGTCTGCCTCCTCTGATTCAAATCTCTTCCACTCGGGTTATTTTGCTTATTCGCTTGAAAATGTCTGATCTAATAAAACACGGGAAAAAAAAAAGAAACAGTTGTACTTCCTCCCAATGGACAACAACAGATATGTTCAGAGATTGGCTCTGTATTGTTTTTGGCTGTGACCTGCCGTGCTCATGTTGAATTAGACCACTGACTCGGTGTACTTGACCTGACAGCGCAGCAACTCCTTTCGGAGGCCACTCGAAAGGGATTTGGGTCCACGAGCACGAGTCTTATCGAATGCCTGAGAGGTTAGGATAACATTGTGCACTGGAGGCCTCCTTGCAGCCAGTGCATTGCAATCATCACAATGTCTGTATTTAGCGATCGGGTTCACGTACGACATCAGCGATTCGCCGTTTTCGATCCCTCGCGATTCCCAAAATGTACGCGACGAATGTCTTTGGGGCAGTGGGGTGGGGGGGGTGGGGGGGGGGTGGGGGGTGGTGGTGGGTGATGGGGGGGGGGGGAGAAATATCTTGTGATTCAGCAAAGAAAGCTATTGTACATCCCCGCTACATGTTATGTCCGACACAGCTACTTCAAAGGCGAAAGGGGAGACACAAAGGAGAACCTGGGACATGATTTGCGATGGAGCAAACCCGCTCACAGTAGCTTTTTTACTGCCTCTGTCCATCATCTTCAGACAGCTCGACTCGGGGCACGGCTCCTCACACAAGACTCGTAAAACATTAAAGCCTGGATGTCCTGCTTTTTACACGGCTAAGCCTGGCACTGCTCATCAGGTTAATAAAGCCTTCACTTACCCCCCGACTGAAAAACCCATCTCTCTCTGTGCCAGCCTGGGTTCGATCGGCCTCCACTGCGCGGCACACACTGACCAGCCCCAATCTGTCCGAAAGCTAAGAGGCTTATTATGTAAAAATGAGTCGCCTGATACTAGAGGCAGTTAATGTCCCGGTAACGTTCTAACATATGGATGGAAAATCCTCTATGGGGACCAATTTTACCCTGACCTGTAAAAGTGTTGTTGTAATTTTGTGCTGGAATCACCTACATGATCATGCTAGGTGCTGTTGGCAGTGTCTGCAGCATCATCCTATACAAATCTGCGTAACTTAATTACACCATATTATTCTGATGTTGTCTCTTAATCCTATTAAAATATCAATCTTTGCAAAACATAAAAGAAACATGTCTCAATTGAATCTCATTTTGATGGCAGTACATTAGAGCAGAATTAAGCACTATCAAATGGGTAGCACAACAACAACATGTTGAAACATTATGTTGTGAAAGGGCTCACCAAGTTTTTAGCGAAACAAATCAGGAAATAAGTTAACACTGCTGCTATTGACTGACTCCCTCCCAGACTTTATAGTGTAAGAACCTTGTGTGAAAATAGCCAAAAAATAATACAGGGAAAAAAGTTTTTCGAATGATACACACATTTTCCCCCTACATCTTGAAGCCATTATTTGAGTGATTTGTTAATTCATCAAATCACTTAAGCAGGAAACAGCACTACTGAATGAATCACTGATGTTTCAAAGCACACATGACTGTGTGTGTGTGCGTGCGTCTGTGTGTGTGTGTGTGTTTGTGAGAAAGTAACTGGGCTGTTTTTTAGACCGTGGTGATCTGGAATACTGGCCAGTGATGCACGGCTTCAGAGAGTTCTTTATGTGACAACCAGACACTAGCTCACATGTGCGCACGAGAACAGACACTGATTTCACAATCCTTACTCACTCGCCCGTACGTAACGCTGTGTCATCCATAATCAGCTAAATGCATCATTTTTTGTTCCACCACTACCAGCAAAGAAGAGGCTTTTCAAGAGCAACGGCAACTGCAGTTGTCTGACACGGGCCAATGTCCTCATCGTCTACTGTCACCTGCTGCGATTTCGTAAAGGTCAAAGGTTGCTCATGCGGAGAAGGGCGGCCTTTGATTGGAGCAGCCGACGGTAGCTGGGCGGCCGACTTTACCGTACCTGCATGTGGATGTTCTCAGCAAAGTGGGGAGAGCGGCTTTTCAGAAGAGTTACAAGGTCCTTATGCACGTCACCCCTTCTGTCATAAGCCTTCTCCTCTCCTTCCCGCTTTATACCCTGTAAAAGAGAATTCAAGATCAGTACCCGATTCACATGATGTCACGGGGAGATTCCGAACGAATGAGGTCTCGAAAGCCGCCCCGCGGCCGATATCTTCGACCACCTTATCTGGAGCTGGAGCTCAATCTGACTCGACGGTGTGGACCACTGCTCATTCAGGACGAAGGAGAAAAAAAGGGCTTCAGACTGTACGTCTGTCCCAAACGGAACGGTTTCCAGGTGAAGAAACAGTGAGACAGGAAGCCTCGGCTAGTCCAGGACCGAGAGAGTGAGAGATGCCGTGGCAGGCAAAATGTTCTCTTATGATTAATTGCGCACACGTTGAAGTTCGTGGGGAGCTCTAAACATTCAACCAAGGCCAAATTTGGAATCCGTCCATGCGACTGAAGGCCTAGGGTGAAGGGATTCACTTTTCGGTGACACTTACCTCATGTTTTGGAAACTTCCGGGCCGTCATTAGTTAAAGCAACATTAAAAAAGCATTGTTTATGTCACGCCTGGTATTTTCCATATTGATGTTTGTTAGCAATGTCAGCTACACTGTTACATTTAGACAGTTACGTATGAGGAAACCAAATCCGGTTGTTTGAACCCGATTTCAGAGCATAGGCTCAGCGGATTTCCTCTTCCTCGCTTGTCGAACGCTACTTTTCACTGGGCCGCAAAACGACTTGTCAACATGGTGTTCGGCGAGGAACAGTGTCGAGTGCCTCTCTACATCCTCACCCCGTTGAGAAAGACTCCGGCCGTGCTGCAGGTCACGTCCAGAGGCTCTGTGTCGCAGGGTGCGATGAGGAGGTAGCAGATCTCCCCGTGCACCTGTCTCCAGGGGGGGGCACGCCAGCCATTGGTGAACTCATAGTCTACACACACACACACACACAGGGAAAAAAAACTGACTTTCAGGCCAGACTCACAGAGGAATGTGACTGTATCTATAGACCGTAAGCAATGGGATTCCATCATTAAGCGAGCACACGATACGAAATCAGGTCACATCGCAATTTCTTTTTTTTTTCCCCACGTAGGGAGGAGAAGGAGACAGGAAAGAAGGGGGGGGGGGGGGGGGAATGGAGTTCCACGGGTTCAAAGAGTGCAGTAGCATCACACGGAGAGAGGGAGAAATCATGGCAAGAGGCCTTGCTGCCAGGGAGAATGACAGATTGTTCCTCCTCACAGTGCAGGTTCCTGAAGACAGCCCAGGTTAGAAGCGGGGTGATTTCACTGACTTATAAATCATCCTCTAAAAAACAGGCTGCCCTGTGACAAACCGCCAAAGTTTAAATCGTCCCCGATATCTCAGGTCGGAGAATGAGCATATTTGTATAGAAGGTTTCAATTTTCCCTTGGTGTACTGGGACACATTTCTCAAAAGGCTACATTTATCACTATGGGGTGTAGAGGGGTCTTCCCCCTTGACGGTTAATTATGAAGGCAATGTAAATCTACTGCATTGAGGCGAGCGAAGAAATTGATTGATGTCTCAGAAAACTGAAATCTGACAGATGTAATGACTTCCATGTTTTGCGGGGGTACAACACAGACATTTTTAGATTTTCGGTGTACCCAGTATTAGGCCTAATAGCAATCGCTTTCTTGCAACCGAGAGTGAAATGTGAAGATAATTCAAACCTGATGTGTATTGAACAGACTTCAACACCCTTTTCTCCCCTCCACTGCAGAAGCGTTTCAACAGCTCGACATCCTTCTTAACGGCGGCGGCGGGGCTGAGTCCAGCCTCCCTGTGTGAGGGAGACGGAAAAACAAAACAGAACAAACAGACGATTCATCTCACTCGTCCGCCTCCTCCGTCTCCCTGGGACCTGCTTCCAATCAGAGCCCTTCATGTACCTCGGGCCCCGCATAGGAGAGGAGCGGGCGGAAGATTGATATATTACGGATGAACTGGTGCAACGCCGAGGGAGAGGAGGGAGAGGGAAGCGGCGCTACCCACTGGGGGATGTGTTCCAGGGAGCTGCGGAGGAGCTGGGTGTCCAGCTGCCGGAGCAGGGAGAGCAGGCTGACCCCGGTCTCCTGGGCCTGGTCCCCCTTGTCCACCTTCTCCAGGGGAACAGGAGGAGTCCTCACCCGCCACCGCGGCCAAGCTCGGGCCGAGGATCTTCGCCAAGGCGTCTCGGTTGGCTGGTGGGAGGAATGGCAAACACTGTGAGAGTACTGTCATGTGTGTCAATTGACAACAACCAGATTGTTTGGACATTTTGTAAGGTGCATAACCCAAGTTCCTCGACACACAGACTCAAATATTTGGGTTCATTATATTTAGCTTTACCAGTGACCGATTTAGTTACAGTACACCCTCAGTAACATTTAAAAGTAGGTTTTTCAATAGGGACATTGTTTTCTTTGATTTGTGAACCTCAGAAAATGTGTCAATCATTTGAACCTTGTCGAATAGTAAACCTAATCATGTCTGTCTATTAAGTGAAAGCATACGATAACAAGGACGACAAACACATTGTGTCTGTGGCTTTTGGTAGTAAGCAAACACGGACTACTTAAGATGCAAATGGTATTCACGTCTGGTTCCATGCTTTTACCTTCTAAACCAGCTGTCACCTCCTTCAGCCCCTTATCATTTGCCAACTGGACTATTCTAGAAAGCTGCCCAAAGCTGCACACGGAGATGGAGGGAGGAGAGAGCTGCAAGAGAGGACGTCCGTCCTTGTCCTTCTCCAGGGACTCCACTTTGTCTCCACTGCAGAAAGAATGATCACACATATTCAAAACCCTGATGTTACAGCATAAGAGCAGCACAGGTATCATTCTTGAAAAACGGTGCTTCCCTGTGTTTTCATCTTATGTCTATCATTTGTATGGGAAGTAGTGAGCCATTTTTATCAGTTAAATCGAATGCACTTTTAAGTATGTTCTGCTAAAAAAGAATAATGTGCAAATGCTACAGAGAAAGTACTTAGCAATTGAATGCTGAAAGCTGATATGTTTAACTGAAGTTTAATGGAAATTATGTTATACACATCAGTCTTGCAGTTACTTGTGGACACAATGACAGCATCCCCAGAACCATTGCAAAGCACACAAGTCCGCATGATGATTACCGGATGGTGTACTCTGTTTTGAAATCAGATGCCTCTAACGAGCTGTTCCACTGCAAAGGCTCCTTGAACACATGATTTGCCTCCCGAGGGTGTCTAGAGCTGAACTGTTCCACAAAGCTCAGGATGTCTTTCAGCAAGTACTCATTCATTGGGGTGATCTCCAGTTTGACAGTCCCTGAACTTGCTGTCGTCCACTGTGCCGCTCTGGTCAGTGCAACCCCCATGACAAGTCGTCACCTGCTGACAAACTGCATGTTTGATAGTTACAAGTCAAGCTTGCAATTAGATAGTCTAGTTTAGTACTGTGTAGCAAAATGTATAGCTAGCTGGCTAACGTGGCTATCGGATGTGTCTGTCAAATTTAGCAGACACTGCTAGTGTTTCTAATGTTTTAGTTTATTGATTGCATATCTACAGAAGCATGTATCTCAAAAGTTAGTTCCT
This sequence comes from Thaleichthys pacificus, assembly GCA_023658055.1. NCBI lineage: Eukaryota > Metazoa > Chordata > Actinopteri > Osmeriformes > Osmeridae > Thaleichthys > Thaleichthys pacificus. Next base: position 5,203,309 of record CM042872.1, on the reverse strand, counting down.
TACTCATTAGTTCGTAAACTTACCCACTATGTCCAAAACTGCTTTTTTATTTGTTGCTAGAACAAATAACTTCTACTTGCTAACTAGGTAGCTAGCTAACCTATTAGCAAGGAATCCGTTTGTGAGTTTCTATGGAAACGACCTCGCGACTGCCAGCAAAGTCTCCGGTTGCTAGGACACGCTTTAACAACTACGGGGGAGCTGGGTCAAAAAGTACAGCCTACTGAAAACGCAAACGTATTTTCGGTCTATCGCTGCCATATGCCTCAATTAGGCTATTTATTTATCAAAATAGAATACTCAAATCGTTTTAGTTTTTTTATGTTTTCTTATACTTTATACTGCTTAAAATCATATGTCATGTGTTCGTTTTAGATTGTCCACTCAACCACGCCTTTAAGAGCCTCTTTAGGCTTCCTCTCCGTCATGGTGCTGCTGTATGGTTTGGCAGTGTTTTTGGAGGCAAACATTTCTCTTGCTGAAAACAGTCTGTTTGTCCAGCATACCCACCAAAGCTCTGCAAAGGTCATTCAGTTCAGTGTGAATCTGAGTTATTGACAGGTCAGACCCTTATACTGTTTTGTTGTATTTTGTTTTTAAAATGTTTGGCATCAAACTGATTTTGTCTTGCAATACAGAACGTTTGAAACACATGCTGTAACAGACTTCAAATTTGTTGGGGACATTATTTGAATACCAGTGGCATATTCTCAATCAAAAATTTCCAGGAGAGTGAAAAGTAGGTCTGGCTATGCTTTGAGACATGACAGGTAAACACAATCAGCTGAAGTTGATGAAAAGGATCCAGTTGCATATTTTCCTTTTCAGCTTGATGCAATAGGAAAATAACCAGATAGTTCCAGGGCTTTGATTGGGCAGCTATGCGATGAAGGAACCTACTCACTCAGCCCCATAAGAAGTGAACTGAGACAGTAAATGGGGCGAGAGAGAACGAGACCCAGCTCGCCCACCGTCGGCTGGGTTTCCAGGGGGAAGAAGACAAGAACCCAGAGGCTATGATTCATAACTGCACAGGTCAGACATGTTTTCATTTGATTTGAATCACGTCCTCTTTTGATTGTGGCTGAACGAACGACACCGTTTGGGAAAATCAGTGAGTGTCTTATTGTCTATGATGCCTCCCTCCCTCCTTCCTTTCTCCCTTCATGCCTGCCTGCCACTCTTCCAGCCTTCCCAGCCTACTACTATCTGACAGTCTTCATACCTGCCATTGTGTTATCCCTCCCGTCTGCCTGGCTGCCTGTCTGTTTTCCTCCCTGCTTGCACACTGGCCTGCCCTGTCTCAGCGTGACTCACTGGAACGACAACACACACGCACGCACACAGACAGCCCATTCCGTGGCCTATTAAAACCGAACGGATTTCCACCATCGCCGTGCACCGCTTCACTCTTTACCCAATGACTCACAGAGCCAAGTTTATCCCGTCTGCACGGCACAGCAGGTGGAATTGTGTCGTCCCTTTAACCGTTAAGGTAGGCTGGACCCACGCGGGCGGCTGCGAGTATAAATCAATCACGAGGGATTCCCGAGGGGAGGAAGCAGTAGCTCATCCCTGGGATCAAGAGAGATCATCCAGAGTGTTGTTGTTGTTACAAGGCCGGATTTATGAGTTCCCCTCTCCTTCGTTCTCCAGGTATTTCATTTGGAACCGGGGAGGACTTTCTAAATTGGGAACCGGAGGAGGAGGCAGGCCTCCACAGCGGGGTGCACCAACGCAAGACACAGTCGCCAAGTTCTGCCCTACTAGTGTACGAGAGACAAACCGAGAGTAAGAGAGACCGAGAAGAGAAACCCTATGCGAGCGAGCGAGAGAGAGGTAAAGGAAGAATGAAAAACAACCAAAGAATATTGACGAAAAAAGTACGAGAGAAAGGATGAATGAGGACTTTAATGTATGTAGCCCAAGGTCTCATTAGGAAGCCTAATTGCTGTTCACAGAAATGGTTAAATGGAACAGTCTGGAAGGACCAGATCCAGAGGCCTTCTCAGAACGTAAACAAATATAGCCTTGCGGTTCAGAGCACCTGCAGGGTCTTCGATGCACTTAGCCTTTAACTTAATACAGGATAATAAACATAGCCTGTGCTCCATGCTCCTGCCTCGACGCTTGAGTTGAACCGTTGATTGAATAGCATGGAAACACAGAGGACACGCACAGAAAGGTACCATGCCTTAAGCTTTTAAAACATGGCCGTCATGATTGCATCCGTTCACAGTGTACTCAACCCTCCAAACACTCCATTAACGCCGAAATTAAACGTACACAAAGAATGTGGTTGAGGAGCGGGAGTGATGAATTGTATGGACTACTGTTCCCGTTCTGTTTTGAAGGGAGTATAAAAACCGTATCTCCTTCATTGCCTTTTTTTCCTCCCAGCCATACGTCCTCAACCTCCAGATATCCCTGGTATTATTACAGGCCTAATGTCAAATACAGTTCAGTGGAGTTCAAGGCTGCGGTTGCAGAAGGGAAGGGAGCAGGGAGCGATCGAGGGGTGACACCAGTCACCATAATGAGCACCTGCAAGATCTGTCGTGCACATGTACGTCGACATTATCCAAAATAGAAAAGACTTGAACTGGGTCTAACAAGAGGAGAACATTACCACATCCCCTGTTTTAAAGGGCCGAGCTCTCTCCCTATAATCCGCTGGGTCTCTGAGGACAGAGTAAGGGGCAAACTCTATGAGAGCACTACTGCCTGACTGACTTATGATGAACAAGAGACTTGATGACCTGTCATATAACGTTCTTCCAGGGAGCAATTTACAGCACACATGTGCTACTTTGTAGAGTGGCCATGACTCGAGTCGCCACTAACAAGGTTATCTTGTTCTTACCCCTCTCACCCAAACTCTGTTTTATTATGACACATAAATGGCAACAGAATATGATCGTTATAGATAATTGCCCGGAATATGGATGGTTTCTTTGGGTTATTTTGCAGGTCACTGTCTCATGGAAAATCCATCTATGGTCTTCTCTCTATCCTGACAGATAGGTGAGGGGGGAAAGGGGAGAAAAGAAAACAAGCATTAACGATCTGTCAGTGACATAACCAGAGCTGGCATCTTATTGGCAGTCAAATTCGCCATGTGATTCACGGCAGCTATCACTGAATTGGAAAGATTGAGTTGAGCTTGTAGAGTTTGAGCTATTGTTGGCCAGTGGATAATTCTGAAAGTGTCTTTTTCTGAAAGCTTGGCATGAAGGCCACCAAGAACGAAATATAGTAAAGTCCAATATATCTGCATTAAACTAGTTTAGTAAAGCAAGCAAAACCAGATACTGTTGAAAAGTTTTCTCTGTAACAATGAATATCATTGCTCGGGCTTGTTATGGACACAGACCTGTAATTGTGGTTTTCAAGTACTGCGCATGTATTTCTAGTTGTTGGTGCCAATGCTTTCTTTGGAGCAGACGGTTACTTGTCAAATATAGAAGAAAAACAAGATTTATGACCTTATGGATTCATGAGAAAACCACAAGCTTGCATGTGCATGTATTAAAACATGAATGTATATTTAGATATTTGGTGGCACACACAAAAACCTCCTAATTCCTTTTGCTAAAACATGATTGAAATGTTACGGAAAAGTTTTGTAAATTGCAGACAAAGTTGAACTAGCACAGTAACCCTCAAAACATATCTTTCAGGAAATCATAGTCTTCATAAAGATGACCATTTTCAATCTTTTTTTGTTGTTGATAGGCACACAGTCAGTAGCAGAGCTCCACAAGCTAGGTATTTAGAGTAAACATTAAAAACATCCAATAGCAAGGTTTTCCTTATCAGTAAAACTGTCACAGCATCCTGAAAACAATCTCATTGGCTCACTGTAACACACTGTCACTGAGCAGCTAATGACATACATCTGAAACTAAATGGGAAGTGTCATGTGTTATTTTGCGTGGCGCTGAGGAGCCCAGATGCTCGTTGCTGTGGTCCTGCAGTGTTTGTGTCGTGACCAAGACTGATGACATGGGGTCTGTGCCTCCTTAATCAGCATCCAGATGGATTAATGTAAGGCTAGGTCGGCGCTCATCTGATATATTCACCAGCTCTTTCTCTCTCTTTATTTCTGTCTTTCTCTCTCTCAGGGGCGATTTCATCATTCGAATCCATTTCTGCCCCGACCAGACCCTCCGCCTCAGCTGCCGAATATCAATCCACCCTCCCCCCCCCCCCAGCCCTACACCCACCCCCCTCTCTCTTGCCTGAAGAATAGCAGCTGGTTCTACTATTTTAGTCGTTCACTTCTCTTAAATAAAAACACAGATCTTCACTTTCTTTCTTCCTTCCCCTGGTCCCCCCCCCCCCGCTCCCTCCCCGCATCCCTCCCTTCCTCTATCTCTCACGGCGTAATTATTATTTTGAAAGTGCGGTCGGAGAAGCTGTCTGCCTTTTGGCAACGCCTCACTCGCTCACGCTCGAGAAGCGTTAATACAATTTGACTTTTGTTTTATAATCTCTCCTGGAAGAGAGCGAGGGCCTCTCTTCTTCTTTTTTCTTTTGGTTTCCCCATGTCTCGGGATGAACAGGCCGAGACGCTGGCATGTGCGGAGCCGGGACAGAGAGAGGGGGAGCCGAGGGAGGAGGACGAGGGGATGAGGAGAAGGCAGAAACGGAGGGAGACACCGTGAGTGAAGAGGGGGAGGACAGATGGCAAGGAAGGAGGGAAGAACCGGGGGAAGGGAGCCGGAAGGGAGGAGAAGTAGGGGGGAAAGAAAGAGAGAGAGAGAGAGGCCGTGACAGGTAAGAAGGGGAAAAGAAGGCGAGATGACTGAGAGAGGAGCGGGCGTACACAAGGGTGCGGCTCCTCTCTCTCTTCCATCACTGGGAGTGAGTGCTTATGTTGTATGTGCTCCAGTGCTGGCATGGAGAGCACCATCAGTGAGATGCAGACAGATAGACAGCCAGACAGAGAGAGAGAGAGAGTGAAGGGGGTGGAGAGCCCCCGGACAGGCGTATTACTCTTTGGAAATAATGAGTCGGCCTAGAAAAGTCACACGAGAAAACAAGACTTCCCTGCGAACAGACAAGCAACATTCACAAACATTAGTCCGGTCCGTCGTCTGCCTCAGAGGCGGAACGTCAAAATGAGCGGCGTTGACGGAAGGAGAGAGGGAGGGAGGGATCCCATTGGTCGCTTTGAAGTCGAGATTCGGAAACGTGATATGTTACCGTGGCTTGATGAAGCCCGGTGACTCGACCCGCCAAGGGAGGCCCTCAAAGGCTACGGGCTTTTTCCAACGCTAACAACAGAGCCCAATCTCAAAGCACAGAGGACTAATCAGTCTGTCTGCAGGCTGCGTGTGAGCTGCTCTCCTCCACTCTGGAGGGAGGCAGGTCTGATCCCAGGCCTAGGGCCCCAGACCTGGGCTGCGTGCCTGGCCTGCTCTCGATACCCCCCCAGTGGGGTTGGAAGTGCCAGACCCCCGTGGCTACTGGAACTCTGGACGTTGGCCTTTTCCAAACAATGGGTACAGGGGGCGCTGGCTGTCGCTTGGCAGACTGGAGGTTCACCGCAAGCCCACAACTCAGCCCTGGGAACACTCAGAGAGCCCACTCCCCAACATCAACACCTGCTAACACACACTCAGTGCTGACGCACACCCTCTCTTTCCTTTGACCACCAAGATATCCCGACACGTGTCTCTCTCTCGCAGCTCTCCACCTCGGGCAGTCCAGTTCAGCTCAGTTCCTCCCCCGTCCTGCTTCTCTAAGTCGCGTTTCTTCTCGGGAAGGGCACTCACCTCGACATCGAGGGTCCCTCCACCAGCCCGCCCACTTAAGGTAAAGCCAACAGTTATTAATGACCAAAGGTGCAGCTCTTTACAGTTTGTTTGTGTTAGCTCCATTGCCACCTGGTTCTTCTCACGTGCGAGTCATGGCCCGTTTGACAGTTTAACACCAGGGCGGCCGGGACCTTTACACAACCCTGTCCCATCCAACCAGGCCTGGCTGTATATCTGCCTGGCTGGAGCCCCGAGCCCTGGGACCCCTGTCTGGTCGATCCATACGACGTCCCGCGGACAGCGCAGAGCCCGTGGCTCTTTATTGGAGATTACCTCACCTTGTAAAGGGACACGACCCATTACAGAATCACGCTGATCCTGGTTATTCTTCCCCAAGACACACCAGGCATGTCTCTTCCAGAACTTTCTGTCGGCCTTTCTCGCTCTCTTTCGTTCTTTGTCTCTCTCTCTCCTTCTCTCTCGGTCCCTGTCTTCTTGTCTCTCTCGACTGTGTTCTCGTCTTCTGTACTTCCATTGTGGCGTGTGAGGTCTCAGTAGGCCTCCCATGCAGGCAGGCAAAACCCTTCTGGAATCTTCTGATTGGGAGATGATGTTCCTAATAACAGTGTGAGTCAGTGTGTGTCCGACCACCCTGCTCTCCTCCAGACACAGGCTCTTCCTATAGAGGGTCGACAGCTTGTCTAAACACGTGTTTTCGGTGAGTTGTGTGAGCCAGACTAAACCGGTGAGAACAAATTCAGAGGAGGAAAAGGAGTGGATAGGTTAGCGGTGACCAAGCGTCTGTCTTTTACTCCAACTCTCCTCCTTAATTCCAGTTCCCTCTCCTTCCTTCCTTCCTTCCTCCCCTCCCGAACCTTTCCTTCTTTCTTTCCCTCTCTCCCCCTCTTTTCCTCTCTCCTTTCAGCCTTGAGGCCGGCCGGATGTCGAAGTGTCAAACTCTCCCCTTCCCCTCGCGACTCCTGGAGCAGTGTGCTGCCGCCAGTGTGACTCGTATCCTACGGTACAAGGATGGCCCGGCCAAGTGTGCGAACACAACCTCCACCACATGGAAAAGTATGGCTTCTATCAACACTCAGGGTTACATGGGAGGGTTTCTGAGTTCCCTGAACAAGTCAGCATTTCCCAGGGATTTGAGGCCACGTCAGGGCCGGTTATGTTTTATGTCCATTGTCTAAATCCGCTCAGTCGTGTACTGGAAATCTTATTTCACTCCGAGTGTGTGTGTTGTGTATAGTTGTACGGTGTGCATGCACAGTATATAATCGTGTCATCTACTATCCTTATCTTCCGAATTGTTCTCTGTCACGATTGACCTTTATAAGCAGTTTACATTAACTTCAACTTGATACTATCCTCAAATCTTTCCTTTTATACACAGTGCCACGACAGTGGAAACTAAATATCGAAAGTAAACTCCTCGACTACAGTATCTCATCATCAACAAACCCAACAGCAGTGTACGTCATGCTGAAAGTGCTTGTCAGGGGCCTTTGGTTAGCCACTGACAGCTAACCTGAGGTAGAGTCGAGGGGGAGAACCCGAGTGGTTCTGGGGGTTCTCAGGTATCCTGGAGGTCCGTGTCGTGTCCCGGTGGTGTGACCATGCTCGAGACCTCACAGAGTAACTCTAGAACCCCCGAGTAGGACGGGAGCTATTAATGACCGACGATCTGGCTTCTCTTTAATCCGCTTAACGTCATTACAGCAGGTCGTGGAGGAGAGCAGCTGTACTGGAGGACTTCTGCTCTCTGCAAGGATCCTTCAGCCCAGCTGGGCCCGAGCTACACTTTCCTACTGCGATATGTGCGCTGTGGAGAACTCTGTTTCTGTTCGACACACGCCTGCAGAGAACACCTCGTATTAGCTTTGTTTTGTTTTTTATCATTAGCAAAACAATGAGAGATGCGTATTTCCACAGAATGATACTGTTTCTGAAACCTAGGTTGAGGAAAATATACCTGGATTTACTGTACTTGTAGTGAACATATTTGACAATGTAGGCTACATTTTTCTGTCTTATGTAACTCCACAGGGCTCTGATGAGAGCTCGCTCATTCTGAGCGCACCAAAGCGTGCTTGACCTCCATCCGTCCCTCCCTCACTTTAAACACGACGGTTCCTGAACGAATAATTAAGGCTTGGGTAGATAGAGGCCAAGGGGTCTCCGGGGAAGGCCACAGCGAAGGTTTAAGAAAATACAGGTGGACAGCTCGGCGTTCCTTCAGCTAACGTAGTCCCTGCCTTCGCTCAGCCCCGGAGCCCCTGCCTTAGCTCCACACATGTCAGAGGAATTTCCTCCGCCATCGCCGGACCCTCACCCTCCGCATGAACTTTTACCCCCTTGCTCTCACTCGCGCACACACACACACATACGGACACGCGCGCACGGACGCTACCTAACAGGCAGAGCAGTGTATACATCCACCCCTGCGTTCACGACCTGCCCCGTGCCATGGATATTAGCGCGACCCTCCGTTGTTATGGTTTCCACACACTCTCATCAGCGCCGCTCTCCTCCGCTGTCCCCCGGGCGGGAGAAGGAATGAAGGGCATCCCCTGTTCCCTCTTTCCTCCCTCCCCGAGCCCTGTAATTGAGTAATACAGCTCAAGGTAACAGGGCCTGAAGACCTTTGCCTACAGACGTGAGGTAATGTGTCGCTAATTAGCAGGAGGCAGACAGTGTGGGCGGAAGCCCGGGGCAGCGCTAACCCACTCCTGCCTCTCCGTCCCTTCACCCCTCCCCCCCCCCCAACCCCTCCCTCCCTCCTGCAGTCAAGGGCATTTAGCGGGGATGAGGAAAACAGAGCGGCCAGGCTCCCTGGCTCCTATGACCAAGTACCGGTGACGGAGCGGAGCGGAGAGCCACATGAAAGGCTGGGACTCGGAGGTATAGGGAGCACTGGGCTCCTATTCTCACAGTGGAGAGAGAGAGAGAGAGAGAGAGGGGAAACAGAGAGGGGGAGAGAACAACAGTGAAAACAGAGATAGAGAAAACAGAGAGAGAGACCGAGATAACAGAGAGACACGAGAGAGAGAGAGAGAGAGAGAGAGAGAGAGAGAGACGGACAGATGGAAAGACGCAGAGACAGAGAGTGAGAAAGAAAGGCTCTTTCATGAGGACCTTCATGAAAGAGATCATATCTCAGCAGGGGCTAGGGCGCCCCCTCTCTACCCCGGCTCCCCTCAGTCCAACACACACACACACTCACGCACACACACACACACACACACACTCACACACTCCTCTCTGATGCGCATGATGTACAATTTGTCTCAAAGCGAGCACAGGACTTATCACATTGAGCTGGCCGCAGGATATTGTCCCTGACGTCGTAATTCAGGGCAGTAAATCAGAATGATTGGAGTGTATATCACGAGGGGCGGTTGAGTCATTTAGCTTTAATGGTTTCCGAAAAGCGTCAGAGAGACCATGTAGGAACCGCGGTGGCATGTCACTGGGCCCGGCCGGACCAACAAATGGCAGTCTGGCTTTTCCACAACATAATGCCCTGTTGGTCTGCCTGCTTTCGGCTCACAGTCCACTGATCTCCCGCTCTCTCCCTCTCTCTCTCTCTGTCTCTCTCTCTCTCTCTCTCTCTCTCTCTCTCTCTCTCTCTCTCTCTCTCTCTCTCTCTCCCTCTCTCTCTCTCTCTCTGTCTCTCTCTCTCTCTCTCTCTCTCCCTCTCTCTCTCTGTCTCTCTCTCTCTCTGTCTCTCTCTCTCTGTCTCTCTCTCTCCCTCTCTCTCTGCCCTGCGAGTCTGCCGCTGGCTCCTGGCTCTCTTCCCCTAAACAAAGGGCTCAGTTAATATGGGGATTTATGGACATGAAAATAAATACATGAAAAGGGCAGAGAAGGAGTGATTCAAGAAAAGGTACTGCGTCCCTGGCAGGGCAACATTAATCTTGAGGATCACAGATAAAAGCTGAACATTAATACTCTGTATCCCGGGATTCCTAAAGGGCGCGCTCGGTGAAGCCATTATGGCGGGAGAGGGGGAGGAAGAGGAGGACAGGGAGGACAAGGCAGCTCTTTGATTTGGTCAGCTCTCGTCGATGTCCTGCCGTAACTGTGGAAGCAATCGCAAGGCCTTCCTTCTCATCCCGCTGGGTTGTGGAGGAAACAAACTACACAGAGAGGCAGGTGCACACACAGACAGACGGACAGGCAGACAGACAGACAGACAGACAGACACACAGACAGACAGGCAGGCAGACGGACAGACAGACAGGCGGACAGACAGACAGGCAGGCAGGCAGGCTGGCGGTCAAGCAGACAGACAGACAGACAGGCGGACAGGCAGACAGGCAGACAGACAGACAGGCAGACGGACAGAGAGACAGACAGACAGGCAGGCGGACAACTGCTAGTTAAAGGAGTACAATAGCAGATACGTATCTTAACCACACAGGCACCCACCCTACATTCCCCCCCTTAAACACACACACATCATCACATGCTGTTCCACTCAAAATGTGGTTTTCCCTAACCCCTAACCTTGACCCGCTGACCTCAACCCTAACCAAAACCTCAACCCAAAAACCTGACATGAATCCTAAAGATAACGCTAGTTTCTAACCCTAAAACGCTCCCTACCTCTTAACCCCAACCCTTAATGTTATTGTAAACGTAAGCCAAAATCAGACCCTAACCCTAAAACGCCTAAAAATAGCACTTTAACAACCAGTACCAAGTAGTACCAAGAAACGGCCCACACAACCTGAAGTTGTCCTTGCTTCATTACTATTGAGGAAAATTCGGGTCCCCACAAGAACAGTTAAACAAGGCCACACACACACACACACGTCTTTAATCACACTTAATCCATCCATGTCGTCCCTGATGAATGTAATGTAGCCCTGCCAGCAGTGAGAACAGTACAGTACACCCTCTTCCTCTGTCACAGCCCCTCATTGTCTATGGCACTCCAGGAGAGAAACCTAATCTGCCAACATGTGTTTCTGTCCTCCCCAGCACCCGGGTCGACGAGACACGGCATCGAGGCTGACGCAAATGCCCTCACCTCGCTCCCTCCGTCGGAGAAACGCGGGGCTATCCAGCCTGCCGTGAGACGGCCAGTTGTCAAGAGTCCCTGGGAGGAAAAAACGGCGTGTCGGTCACAACCCATCAACGACACGCCGTCAGACACGCAGGCGTGCGTTCCGGAGAACTCTTGGAATTCTCCCGGTGCACGTCACTCTCCCGGTGATGGTGTTTGGAGCGCTATCAAAACACAGCGTGGCGGTCGTGAGGTCAAAAACGCCAGAACACGGACATAGTCAAATAAACACACGGCGAAACATTATACAATGGATGAGATAGTGGGTGAAAAACGACACAGGTTTCAGTGTAATGGGGTGAAGGTGGAACCACGGATGGAAAAGTCATTCTCGGTGTCTTTCGAGAGAGGACTTTGACCTAATCACAGAGGCCAGGAGGCTGGAAGACAGGAGAGAGAGAGAGAGAGAGAGAGAGAGAGAGAGAGAGAGAGAGAGAGAGAGAGAGAGAGAGAGAGAGAGAGGGGAGGAGAGGAGAAGAGGAGTGAAGAGAAAGAGGAGAGCAGAAGAGAGGGTAGAAAAGATGAGGCAAACCGGCTCCAGTCGCTTTGGCTCCTTCTGAATCCCGGGTTGGCTCTTTGAAGTCTGGAAGGAGACACTGTGGCCCCTTAGAGCGGTCCACCGGGGCCCTGAAGACTGGGCACCCTGATCATTACAGCTGCCATGACAGGGGAGGAAATGGAGGCACATTCGGACTCACTTAGAGCCTTCGACCTGTCACCGTGGCCGCGTTCCCACGGCTCCCGTTCCCCTCTGTTCACAGGACGAGCGAGGCACTGTTTTCCTTGTGTTAAACATGGATCATTGAGCTTGATGGCTTTTGGAAGGTAAAACCAAGTGAGGCTCTCTTCCTCACTCACTCACTTACTGCCACCACCCCCCCCCCCCCCTTTCCCAACCCTTACCTCAAAGCAAGGCATGATGGGCCAGTATTGTGTCCCTCAATACTGCAGAGCCTGTTGACAGAGTGCCCCCTATCCCCCCCCCCTCCCCCCGACCCCTTCACTCCTAATCCCAATTAGGGAGAAGGAGAGAGTGAGAGAAGGGTCTGGAAAACTCCAACAGCTCCTCCCCTAGGCTTTAGTGCCTGCTATGTTACCTCTGTCTGACCTCACCTCATCAACCGCCCCCCCCCCTTCCTCCTTTACCCCTCCCTTCTCCTCAACCCCTCCCTCTCGACTCCATGTCCCTCTACTTCTCCTCCCTCCCTCCATCCACCTCTCGTTCTTTCTCCTGACCTCCCCTCCCCCCCCCATCTCCTCTTCCCCTCCCCCACCCCCCTCCCAGCCTCCTCTGTCCTGTAAAGCCCAGCTCCGTGCGCCCATCAAAGGTTGCTTTGTGAGAAGGAGGAAGTCTGAAGGTTGGACGACCTGCTTTGGACGCGGCCGGGGGATTTGTTTTGGAAGGTCATCAAGCGGGCCCCGGCTCAATCCCCCAGGGGGCCCCTGAGGAGGACTTCTCCAGATCTCCTCTCGTTAAGCCACGGCGGGCTTGAAGGTCCAGTGACATCTGAGTTAAACATTTAGGCCCGGGGCTTCGAGTCAACACTGTTTAATTGAGCCACACCATGAAGATAAATAAAAACCCTTCATTCATCTCTAAGGGCCTCGCTTCTCCTTGTTGTTTCGGCGTGCGCTGAACCGTGTGCCTCTTCAAGACTACGAGTCTCGTCGACGAGACGACTTTGCGTTTCCCTTGTTAAGATGTATCAACACTTCCGTCTTGTTTATGGGTCTGTTCCCACTGCGCTCATTAGACTCCAGGTGAGTGATAACATGGACAGTGAAGAAAGGATTCCTGAAACACTCTAGTGGGGATTCTTCATAGGGCTGAAGAGCAGAATCCAGACATACAGAGCTACACAACACAAACAGATGGAGAGACGAAAGCAAATCTTTCAACAACCCCTTGACGACAGTATCATGTCCTGTAGCATTCAGAAAACACATTATTGATACACGTAGAAGGAATGCATTTGACGTAATACTTTAATTTAAAAAATGGTACAGTTATGAAAAGGAAGAAAACGTACAAATTGCCTCAAAACGGTATTTAATGTACAGTACAAACAGACATATGAGCACAGACTGCAGACCAATTCTATGGATGGAAGGTAGATGTCAACCAACTGTTTGTACATTGAGGGAACTTGGGTTATAAGTGCAATACAAATCTAAATAGCACTGTATTCTAGTGGCATAAACTAACCAGGAGAAATACATCCACTTAATGGAAGATGCTTCTTAGCCAGAGTAGATGCATAATCAGACAATCATTTCAATAGTGAAAAAACAACACAGTTATCATCTCAAGAAAAAGAATGGGGTGGAGGGAAAACTGAGGAGAGCTAGTGTAGAGTAGTGAAGAAAGAGAGAAAAAGAGAGTTCTGGATTCTTCTTCGAGACCTGAGCAGAAGATACAGGGAACCGCGTCAGAGGAAATCTTTGAATATCAACAAATACACGCCACAACCACCTCACCTATAAACAGGGCACAGAAAGAGAGTAAGTACGGAGAGGGAGGGAGTGTTAAAACGAGGTATGGGGACTCATCCAAATCCCCTCTCGTTATATAACATGAAACTTGTTAAGTTGGAGTCAGCTACTTAATATTTCTGAAATTACAAGTCTGGTGCTGCTATGACACAGACTCTCTATTGCTCTCTGTGTTCAAGGTCTTTTTAGTGAGAATAAAACACAGACTGTCCCAGCCTCATGACAGAAGGCTGAGAATGCTTTTTATTTTGTGTCGGAAAGACGGCCAAGATGTCTGGTACCTTAAATGGCAAAGCAGTATAGCATACTGGTCAGGTATTGTCTTTCAGAAAGGAGGGGACACTTCAACAAGCTCCTGAATGAAAGACATAAAACCCCCAAAGAATGAGTGTGGTGTGTGTGTGCGTGCGTGTGTGTGTGTGGGTGGATGGCGACAGCCCTGAAGCCCTGCTTCCAACGCCACTACTCCATCTGAGCGGACAACAGCGCCTTATACAAACCATGGCGAGACATCCATATAAAAAGGTATGTAAAATGGCGGAAAAATATTAAAATATATTAATTTCTCTTAAATAAAATGACACCTGTTGCCCTTGTTTGGGAGTGATGTACCTGACAGTGTTTTGCTCCTGTTCTAACAGTCTAAGGAAGCATTGAAAAGCACAAGGGACACTGCATTAAAGTTAAGACTGAAGGCAAATGTTTGTTCTCTATTTCCACGCTCGACTGTGGAGGCTCCTCCGAGGCGGTGCTCTACAGACGCGTACACGTAAACCTTCCACCCAGACACACGGTAAAACACCAGACGATACCAATCCCTTTGATTCCTATAAACTAAGGTTAAAAACACACGACGAAAGGGGGGGGCCTGTACTGGCACGCCACTGACTGGCCGGTCTGGGGCATGTTTACTAGATCCTGAGGTTGACCCCAGACTCAAGCTTGAGTCACGACCCACGTTGTGGCTTCGGGAACTCTCCGGCAGGCTGAGATGCAGGTCCAAAGGTCCAGTCGTGTCCACTACCCCCGGGTTCACTACCCCCTCCAAACGCAACCACCGACAGTATCGAAAGCGCTCCTCCATGCGCTCCATCCCTTTCAAAATCCTTCCCTTCTTCTGACTCCTCCTTCCCTTCCTGTGTGGGGGGGGGGGGGTGGGGGCAGTCTGTCGTCCGGGCGTCCTCAGGAGTGGGTCCAGCTGACGGGGACCCAGTGAGTGTCCGTCTCCACCCTCTTCAGCGCCGCCTTCAGCTCGTTGAAGGCCGTGGTCAGGTCGTCGTTGACGATGGCCTTCTCGAACAGGTGGCCGTACTGGCTCTCCATCAGCTGGGAGGAGATAATCATCTCCTGGTAGTCCTCCTCCTGAGGGGAAACAGGGACACAAACACACACCGCCAGTGTCAACACTGGGACCCAAACCGCCCCGGTTTAACCCTGCGAAGGACACACACACACACACACACACACAGACCAGGCACACAGAGGTCTGCCCGTACTCAGGCCAGACCTCATAACGTCCTCTATTTGCTACACACGGCTCCTGTTCGCAAAGGAAAATAAAAACATGCTTTAAAAAGCAAAACAGGCTGCACACAACCATAATTGACAAAGAGGCAGACAAAACCAGTTAAAACGACACATAATTGATACATGCCAGTTTGGTTTTTCGACGTGACGAGCCAATGACAGGTTGCGGACGAGGCTACTTGGGCATCGACAATGGGAGTGGACCAAGAGGGGCCGAATGCCTGCCAACCTGTTGTGTAACCTCCAACCATCCACTCCTCACCCTGGGACCGGCAGTTGAGACGTCAAAGTCGCTTTGGATAGAAATGATATCCCGACAAATTTGACCGACGGCAATGAGACCAAAGCCATGTCTTGATTGAGTGGTCATGCTCCTATGTATTCCTGTGTGATGACCTTGCTGGACTCTGGTGCTGTGTGTCCTGGTGGCTTTGCCCTCAAGGTACATGGCTGGGTTAACGCGGCCTGACTGATTTAGCTTTTTTACGAGGGGAACACTAAGCGTCAGATCTGCAGTCAGTCTGGTCACCCAGATAGGCACTGCCAAACACACACGTAAATATAAACATTCATAAGAATTCATAAGCAGGAGTAGCAACACTCATAAACTCCTGATGTTTTTTCTCTCTCTCACTCACACACACATACACAAGCCCACACATGATATACACACACAAGCGCGCCTTTTTTGCACAGGCTCTTCCAAACACACACACAGTAAACACTGACGCACGGACGCAGGAGCGCACCGCCCGCTCGTTTCAGCGGTCCACTCTCCAATGACTCTCTGTTCTCCCAGCCAGGAGTTCATTGAGAACGCTTCTCGCGGTTTTCCGCTTCATATTTGATTAGTCGTGCGGCTAAATATAGACTGCGCGCCACCGTGACCCGACCAGGATTGGCTGAAACAGAGTCTGCTGTGTCGGCTTGTCTCGCCCAGTGTGTCTACCTTATAGGAAGTAGAGGCCCACCTCCATGATCTCACGCACTATTGTCTTTTGCGAGAGACATGATGGTTTTATCGTTCTGTGCGTCCTGGGAGGAGGGGATGGAGGGAGGAGAGGAGAGGAGGTTTGTTGGTCTGGGAGGAAGCAGCTCCACCTGTGATCCAGACTGACCCCTCACAGACTTCCTCTGTGGGCCAAGCCTCTCACTGGCTGGGCCGGAACAAACACACACCCACACCCACGCAGACTCACACATAGACACACTCTCTCTCTCACACACACACACACACACACAAACAAATACACACAGATCCTCAGGATTCACACACACAGACACACACACACACACAGAGACTCACACATACACACGTACACACACACTGTGTCTTGATGCCAGAGTGGAAGGCCTCTGATTCTACTGGCAGGACTATGGGATGGATAGAGAGCTCTGGAGACAGGACCTATGCTATATCCATGGCAACCATTCACTAGCCATGGCTCCATGCAGTCTTTGGTCAACATGCGCCAGGTGAGGGAAAGGGGGTGTTTTTGAGACAGACAGAGAAAGAGATAGGAGAGAGAAAAGAGAGAGAGAGATATACTGAGAGAGGGAAAGTGAGAAAATGGGGGGTTATAGAGACAGAGAGACACAGAGACCCAAATAATTCAGACAGAAAAACACAGACAGACAGAGGAGAGAGAGAGAGAGAGAGAGAGAGAGAGAGAGAGAGAGAGAGAGAGAGAGAGAGAGAGAGAGGAGAGAGAGAGAGAGAGACTCTGGAGGCATAGTTGAGCCAGCCAGTCTCTTTTCTGTCAACCCATGGAGAGAGAAAGACAGAGCTGGAGAGAGAGGGACATAGATAAAGAGAGAGAGAGAGAGAGAGAGAGAGAGAGAAAGAGAGAAGAGAGAGAAAGAGAGACAGACAGAGAAGGAAATGTCTGAGCAACAGGTGGTAGATAAGAAGAGAGAGACAAAGAGAGACAAAGAGGCGATGAGATTGACAGACAAATAGCTTAAAACAGAGAGAGAGAGAGAGAGAGAGAGAGAGAGAGAGAGAGAGAGCCCCTCAGCTCTCTCCCGGCCCTCAGCTGGACCCCTTGGCTCAGTGGTCAGGCCCTCAGCTGGGCCCCTTGGCTCAGTGGTCAGGCCCTCAGCTGGGCCCCTTGGCTCAGTGGTCAGGCCCTCAGCTGGGCCCCTTGCTCAGTGGTCAGGCCCTCAGCTGGGCCCCTTGGCTCAGTGGTCCGGCCCTCAGCTGGGCCCCTTGGCTCAGTGGTCAGGCCCTCAACGGAAAATCAGCTTTTATTGATTCCTATAAAATGCACCTGCCCTCTGTATCAAAAAGACATAAAAAGAAAAAAAACGGAGCAGATTTGGTTCGGCTAAAAGGTCCCTGATTTTTATTCTCCGTGGACGCTGGAAGCATTGTCACAGCCTGGCTGAGACGACCCCTTCTATTGATGACTTTTTCCTTGACGGCCGTTACTCTGGTCCAGGTCCCCGACGTCCCCAACAGAATACCAGACCGAAGCTCCACCTGCTTGAGGGCTCTCATACAGTTTGGGCCGTGGCTGAAAACAGATACGGCACGAACACACTGTAGGTCCATCAGTAACCCTCTCCAGCTCTCTGTTCTGAAGGCTGCCCTGCTAAAACAATGAAAGGACTGTTTCTCGGCAGTCCGCTTTATGTGAAGAAAAAAGAAACGGGGGACGCTTTATTCATATCCCAGACTGGCCTGTGTCACTCTGTGGGATAGAAATACGGTAGGTTAGGGGTGATATATGACGTAGAACACACCAAACAAGGTTTTCCTTTCAGGGATTCAGTGGCAGGGATCGGGCGTCTAGCTCGGCTGTCACTACTCATCGGGGTTTACAGACGGCAGGGCGACTCGGTGACCCGGCTGAAATACAGTGTGTCTGATAGGTAGTGAACAATGGCTCGCTGGGCTCGCGTCTCCGGAGCCTCGGTTGGAATCCGAGAGAGGCACCGAAGAGGCCAGACAGGTGAAAGAACCGCCCCCCCTCACCCCCCACCTCCCCCCTCCCCCCTCCCCAACCCCTCCGTCTCCGACAACTTAGTCTAGGAACGGAAAGCAGAGAACTCAAGTCATACCCCCCCCCCCCCCTTCCCCTCCCACCTCCCCTAGCACACCAAGCGTGAACTCGTTGAGGTTAGAGGCCGGGTGGTGGGGGGGTCATCAGAGGACTTGGCGAGGCCGTCTGCTCCGACAGCTCAGCAGGGAGAGCGACACACACAGCCCCTGCCGCCCTCCCGCTCTCTGACCCCGTGTCCTCTCTCCCGGAGACCTGCTATGCGTTAGGTCACGCTCGCAACACACCGGGGGGGTGTGTGCGTGTGTGTGAGGACTAACACATCGGAGCGTGTGACTGAGTGGAGAAGACACGCTCGCAGGGGGAGGTGTCGGAGGTGGGGCGGAGCGTTGGTCCGGAGCCTGCAGGGGGTGGAAGGAGTTGAAGAATGAGGCGGCCTCCCGCTGAGACCAACCTGCACCTGTGGTCGGGGGACACTTCCTCCTCCCCTCCCCCGACGCCCACCCCCCCCCCCCTCCCCCCTCTCCTCCCGCCCCAATCTGACAGCAGGTCTTTCAACCGCGACCGACACAGAGTCTCCATGACTCGGACATGACAGGCGGGTCTATCCCTCCCTCCCTCCCCCTGTCCGTCTCATCACGTCATTCCCCGACGTGTGGCATCGTTGACCTGGGGTTTTTTTGGGCCCCGGGCGCGCCCCCTCCCCATCCACCCCCCCCCCCCCCCCCCCCCCAACTCCACCTGCCCCCGCCGCGGGAGAGACACGCGAGCGACGGACCCTGCGGCGGAGCTGGGAAAGCCATCAAGCACCCCCCCCCAGCCCTCCCCCCTTCCCCCCCCCTCTCCCTCAGCACGCCACACGCCCGCCTCAGAGGCACCACGCACTGCCTCTAATTGGTTTCACGTGGGGCCCGGCTGTGCAGGCCAAAAAAAGGTGTGCAGGTATGACCTCATCACACACACACTCTCTCACACACACACACACACACACAATGTGTAGAATAACAGAAATGGTATCTCTGGGGCAGGAGTGGGAGTGGTCTGATGACCTGCTGCTAACCAGCAGCACGGCCATGCTCTCCTGCCACACCACCATCCACCTCCGACTCTGACCTCATCCACCACCAGCGGGCCCCAACACACCACCTTCAAAACACCTCCGAAACACCCTCACACCGAAACACTCTTCAACACAATCTACCCCTGACCATTTTAGCATTCGGTCGTTTATCACAACATGCTACAAGCAGCGGTTGAAAAAAAAGAAAGAAAAAGTTATTGGAAACTGGGAATAGTTCCTCTATCGTGTTATGTGTATAATGTGATACAGGGCTCATGAGAAAGCGTGAGAGAGGATGTAGTCATACCGTGAAAGGCTTGGCGATCCCTTTGTCGTCCTTGCCTGAGATGACCTTGGCGTTCTTCCTGGTCTCCCGGAGTCTCTCCATACCCGGGGGGTTGATCATCACCACGTAGGGCTTGAACTCTGCCGTGCGCAGGTGCTTTATGGTCTGCAACACACACACACACACGCACAGAGTCCCGCACACACAGTCAGCCAAACAGAAGAGATGAGACGACGAGCGCCGTGCGTGCCTGTTGGAACGCGCGCGTGTGTGTGTGTCTGCGTTGGATTGAGATTGCACGCCTGCAAAGTGTCTGTTTCTATCCGTGTTCGGCAGAGTGGAAGCAGACATGCGAGGGGGGAGACGAGAGCACCGTCAGCAGCCACGGCCTCACGGAGAGGCGAGGACACGGCCACAGTGCCGGGGTCGAGTCCACGCTGGGAACACGCCGAACCCCCACATGTGGATCCGAGCACCGGGGACCAGGAGGGGTGCCAGGACGCAGCACGCGTGGCATAACGGGCCTCATCTGGAGCCCATGGCTGCTGGCTGTGAGCTCAGCGGACGGGGGAGCAGGCCCACAGCCAGGCTGGAGGACAGCGGGGTCTGGGTCTGGTGTGGGGGAGGGGGGGGGGGGGGTCTGGGGGGTCTGGGGGTGGGGGGGAGGAAGGAGCATCCATCTGTCTCAATTGCAGGGAGCACGCTGCGAGGCTTTCATCAGCAGGGGGAGAAGACAGCATCGCTCAGCAACAGCACACCAGAGCCGGCTCTGATACCAAACTCATGTCAGAGAGAGTGTGTGTGTGTGTGTGTGGTGCTTGGGGGTAGGGGCTGGCTGGCTGAGGCGGAACCCCACACACACACAGACAGACAGATGCTGACGCGTAGACACACCGAAGAACACACACACACACATACGTACATATGTGCACGCACAAACACGCAACAAATAACACAAACACATAAACAGGGGCTCAAACTCATTCTACTGCTAGGAGCATCAACAGCACATAATAGTGTCTTTCCAGCGGACAGCGGTTAGGCTGGGTGTTGGGTTGGGGGATGGTGGTGAGGAGGGGGGGGGGGGGCTGCATGAGAGGCTGGGGCAGGGTGACATGCCCGGGCGGGCCCACCAACACAACATCCTGCCCTCGGCTAGCCCAGGCCAGCCATTTGTGTGGAGGCCCATCACCGCCGCCCAGATCCATAAGCCCAAAAGAGAAAAACTTCACATGAGGGGAAATTGCTGTAATTGGTAATTACTGCCTCGAAAATGTCCCTTCTGGGCCTACTGCTTGTAACCCAGTAAGCAGGCAAGGCCTTTAAGAAAGCAAACAGTCCCTGTGAATACCGAGATCTTCTGCGATAGGGAGAGACTGAGGTGGGGAAGGACTGTAAATAAAGAGGTGCGGGAAGGAGGGGGGAAGTGGAGGGGGCGGGAGGAGGGCGGGAGGAGGGAGGGTGTTTGTTTGGTGGTTTGCTCCTGTCACTCACGTGTGGCTGGACGTCCAGTAGGCAAACCTTGTTCTTCGACAGGATGGACCGCACCGAGTCCAGACTCGTCCCATAGTAGTTCCCCTTATACTCCCCATGCTCTATGAACCTGGAGAGAGAGGGAGAGACGAAGAAAGATAAAGACAGAGAGGGAGAGATAAAGAGAGAGAGAAAGAGAGAGGGAGAGAGAGAGATAAAGAAAGATAAAGAGAGAGAGAGAGAGAGAGAGAGGGGGGAAGAGAAAGAGAGAGAGAGAGAGAGGAAGAGAGGGGGGGAGAGAAAGAGAGAGAGAGAGAGAGGGGGGGAGAGAAAGAGAGAGAGAGAGAGAGAGAGAGAGAGAGAGAGAGAGAGAGAGAGAGAGAGAGAGAGAGAGAGAGAGAGAGAGAGAGAAGAAAGAAGAGAGAAACAGAGGGCGCAAGAGAGAGTGGTCAGGAGTGGGAGGGAGGGATGGAGGGAGAGAGATAGAGAGAGACAGAGAGGAGATGGGAAAGAGGGTAAATCCACGAACGGACGAGCATCAGGACTGATGGAAGATGAATGATGTGTGTGTCTATGTATCACTCTGAGGAGCAGCGTATTATAACAGTATTCCCTCTCGGCACTCGGCTGCTTCTGTCTGCACGCGCGCCTACGGAGCGCGCAGACACGCACAACAAAGATGGCACTGGAAGATGATGACATCTAAAATCCCAACAGCTCCGCAGAGAGAGGAGATTACTCCTTCAGCCACACGCGTATCCCCCGACATCCCAGAATCCTACAGCTCAACGCGAAAACCAGACATTTTGGCGCTTTTATATAATCTCCTATGTTACTCTTTAAATCAGTAACACCTGTTTGTTTGGGAGAGAAGGGGGGGGGGGGGAGTGAGAGAGTAGGAAACCGTCAGGCCAGCACTTCTCTCATTCTCTCTGAGAGGGAGCAGGGAGCAAGGAGCAGGGAGCAAGGAGCAGGGAGCAAGGAGCAGGGAGCAAGGAGCAGGGAGCAAGGAGCAGGGAGCAGGGAGCAGGAGCAAGGAGCAGGGAGCAGGAGCAAGGAGCAGGGAGCAAGAAGCAGGGAGCAAGGAGCAGGGAGCAGGGAGCAAGGAGCAGGGAGCAGGGAGCAGGGAGCAAGGAGCAGGGAGCAGGGAGCAGGGAGCAGGGAGCAAGCGCGAGCTAACAAACACTTTTCCACCGCACAACCAAGGCAATGAACTCCCTCCTTCACCAACACCTGCGCTCAAAAGCCCCAAGGCCACTTTAAGAGGACGGCAAGGAGAGAGGGAGAGTGACAGGCAGAGAGAAATGAGGGGAGGGAAAGAAAAACAGAGAGCGAAAGGGAGAGCGACAAATGGAGAAAGGGAGAGAGAGAGAAAGGGAGAGAGAGAAAACGAAAAAGAGAGAAAGAGAGAGAGACAAAACCTGGACGGCATGTGACACGCCGTAGTGTGTCCAGACTGCGTGTGACGTTCATCATTCCAACTCCTCCCCGGCTGCACTTTCAGGCCATGTAAAACACCGTTTTATAGTAATTACCCGTGTTAGTGGATTTGATTCAACGACAGAAACAAAAAAAATCATAATAATAAAACAGAGTCTGCCTGCCTAACAAGCCCTCATATTCCGTTCTGGGAAATTCATTTAAAAGCCAACGGTAGCCCTCAGTCTCAGCTGCTGCACACTGTGCTGGTTTGTTGTCCTCGAGTCTCAGGGTAGATCTGAACCAGCAGGCATGCCAGCCGGGTCCTGCTATATTGGTCATGTTTGGACACCGGCCCATTTGAAGAGAGGGGACTGGGTTCTCTTTGGGGAAGGCAGGCCACACCGATGCCTCCTTCCATGCGGGCCTGCTCGGACGATTGTTTCTCTTGCATGCAAAGAGGCGCAACACAAACAACACCCTGACCCTCCTGTCCGGCCCTGGCCTTCTCATTTCCCCCCGGCTGGCCACATCACAGCCCCCGGGCCCGTCAACCCCCTAACGCCGCGTCGACCATGGCGTGTCTGGCCGTGCCACCGCCACGACTGGGCCTAAAAATACACGACTTCCCTCCGCACGCTCGGACACTCAATACACCCTCGGTGACACGGCATTCCTGCTGTGGGATGTGTGTGTGTGTTCTCCCCTCCTTTGAGTTAGACGAGGCATCCATCATTCTGATGTCAATTTCTGTTGCAGTTTGACCAAAATGTATGTGTGTGCGTGTGTGTGTGAAAGAGAGAGAGGGCATTTTGCGTGTATACAACAGGCGGACGCGCAGAGGCCGAGGCCAGCCGGGGGAAGGAGGGAGAGAGGCCCGGGGTGACCCAGGGCGGGTTGCAGGGAGCTGGGTTACCAACCCCGGGGCCTGCCCCTGTCAACATCACCTCACTCTCAGTTAGAGAGAAGCCTAGCTGGGTGGAGGAGGGAGAGAGAGGCCTGCTTGTTCCGTGTCCGCCCGCCGCAACAACTCCCGGAGGCCAAACGCCAAAGTGTGGATTAGGAACCCGACGTCTCAGGGCCATTCACCCAGACCGAGTTCAGCTCAGGTTGGTAGAACCGAGCGCTGGGGCCCGCTTGCTGTGGTTGTACAGGCCGGGACCTACTTGTTGTTGTGGATGTCGGTCTCGAACAGATGTTTGGAGATGAAGTGGTACTCCACTGCGTCACTCTCCTGGTTCCTCTTGGGCCGGCTGGTGTCTACAGGGGAGAGGGAGGGGGTGGAAAGAAAGAGACAGAGAGAGAAAGAGAGAGAGAGAGAGAGAGAGAGAGAGAGAGAGAGGGAGAGAGAGAGAGAGAGAGAGAGAGAGAGAGAGAGAGGGAGAGAGAGAGAGAGAGAGAGAGAGGGAGGGAGAAAGAAAGAAAGAGAAAGAGAGGGGGCGAGGGAGAGCAAATAAGAAATGATCACCACAATCCCAGACGATGTGACTCACTGTTCGGACAGAAACCATCTGAACCAGCCTGCTTGTTAACATGCCTGGGAGTCTGTAGCCCAGCGCTGGGCCCTGCCAGGCCTTGTATACATGATTGTGCAACTGCTCCATAAAAACACCCAACCTGTAGCGCTACCATGAAAACTCAGACGCTTAGCTGACACTCAGTCCTGCTACTGTAAATTACGTTTGGCCTGTTGCAATGCTGCTTTTACTACTGAAGTCCAGGAATTAGTAGGCAGAGAAAGAGGGAGAGGGAGAGAGAGTAACAGAGAGACAGACAGACAGAAAAGAGAGAGAGACAGACGTAAGAAAACTGAGGGCGAGCGTGTGTGTGTGTAAGGTAATTGAGTTGCGGAGTTCTCATTAAGATCAGTTCCTACTTTTACTCGCTCGTAAACCTTCGCCGTTAAACTGGGGGGGGGGGGGGGGGGGGCGACGCGTGGCGCGAGGGACGCCGTCTCTTCAGCGGGTTTGTGAGGGACGGGGGGAGAGAAAGGGGGGGGGTTTCTCGGCGTGGACTTGGTGGAGCGGCGGTGTGTTTAATGACAGCTGCAGGGGTCAGGGGTCAACGGCGTACACCCCTCCGACAAATTGTCCGCACGCTCCGTCCAGCTCCAAAACAAACTATTAAACTTTTATCACCATTCCTGTAACCACCGCCAACTTTTTTTCAGTCCACCCCCCCCACCCCCTCCCCTCCATTTTTTTTTTCTCCTTCTTCTCTCCGTGTTTGCCTCCGATGTGGCCTAGCTGGGACGAAACAACATTCTCTTCACTTGACCTGTCAGCCGGGGTTGCTACGTGATCAACAGTGTGATTTACTGGCTGGCTGAGGAGGGGAGATGGGGTATTGACAGAGAGATTAGGATTCCTCATCAACTACGGCAACAGTAGCAAAATCCATCCAAGATAGCTAGTCATAAGATACCCTGTATTTATACCCCTGAATCACTACATTACACACTGGACCAGACACAAGCTCGTACGAACAGACCACCAGAATGTTTAAGCATTATTTTAGCATCTGTTCTGTGGCGTTTCCATTGCAACAAAATAATCGGAATTCCTCTCCCAATCATGGAAAATAAGAGTAATCCTGGATGGAAATCAAGTTTAGTCTCTCGTTCTAATCACCTATTGCAGTACTGCTTGTGTTACAGCCACGTCTGGTTTACATTTTACAGGCTAAAATAAAAATATAAAATAACATGGTCAACTTCAGCTCAGGACCAAGAGCCGGGGGTCTTCAGAGCGATCGTTTTTCGAATTAACAAAAGTGTAATGTTTTGGCGTTTAATCGGAGACAACAGCAAGTGTTAAACACATCCATCTGAATGCTGGCAGGAACCGACTCGAAAAAAGAATTTTCTTTTCCCAGATACTTTTTTTGACTGAATGCGACCCAAGACTGGTGCTTCAGAATGAGTCTCCTATAGCTTTTAGACTGTGTCTGGCCTTTATTATGCTTACAACCACAGGTCACATTTGAGAGCAATTAACAGATATTATGGAAAAAAAGGCTTTGCCAATGGGATTTTAATACCAGAGACATTTCATGTGTCAGACGTTCACTGGGACACATCCATTAGGCCATTCTGCAAGTGACAAACATGGCAATTAATATCAACAGTCTGCATTTACCCCGCCGAAACGCACTTTTCTTCCCAGCCACATGCTAAATATGCCATTACTTCGGGTACTGTCTCACATAAATAAATCACACCAGTTCATTTGTCCTAATATGTTGGCTTTGGGACTTCTCACTGACTTTTTCTTCCTTTTTTCTTGGGGGGGGGGGGGCTAAAAAGCCTGGCATTTGAGGGACTCGCAGTGTTAACCAGTGGTGTTCAGCTGCATGGCAAGCTGTCATTTGGTCCTTATAGAGAGGAGAGAGGGAAAGAGAGGGAGGGAGCGAGAGAGGGCAGAGCAGGGTGCCAGAACATGAGGCAGTGGAATGGCATGTGTTGAGGAGGTAGAGAGTGTTGTTCCCTCCATCACTCTGGTGCTGTCAGGGCAGCCGTGAGAAGCTGACAATTACACAGGAGGAGAACTACTCTGGCCTTGAGAGGCACCACCGCACACAGACAGAGCTGAGCCTGGGACTTACTCACCTCCAGACAGCTCCCACTGCGTGCGCGTGTGTGTGTGTGCGCGCGTGTGCGTGTGTGTGAAAAGGCATGGGTGTGAGGTCAGAATGGACCTTCATCGAAAACTAAACTGGCACGAGAAAGCCTAACATCCTTCACCTCGAGTGAGTTTTTCGAATTGAAGTTGACATTTTGTAGTTCTTGTTTTTACTCGCAGGGGGGCATTTGGCCTCTGGTGGGTCCCAATTTAATCTGGCATCTCCTCCACTAACATTTCCCTGCCAGTGTGTAGCCAGCATGTGCTTCGGCAGAGGGCCTGTCGAGGGTCTGGGCTTTGTCAGGGCCTGCAGCCAGGTTCCACAGAGGAGCGACTTGTCTCCCTGACATGTTGACGAGGGCCAGGGTTAGGGTTATTTATTGATTAGCAAGCCAGGAGAATCCATCGTGGCCCTAAGCACCTGACAGGCGCTCACCTACAGCTAGGCTAGCTCTCCGACGCTGGGAGGAACCCAAACGGACGCTACAGCCCAGTGGAACCCTCTGGAACTATGAGGAAGGTTCTAGGTTCTAGACCAACTACAAACCCATCAGCACTTCCTGGTTTTGGACTGGAACCCAAGCTCCCACACACAGATAACATTTACGCTAGTGCACTTGCCCCCGCACACACACACACTCATTGGCCTGACTGTGTGGGTCAGTGAGGTAGACTTACGCGGCACGGTCACGCTGAAGTGCTGGGGGTCAGAGATCAGCAGCTTCCTCTTCAGCTCGTTCAGGCCAACCCCCGTGGGACCTACACACACACACACACACACAATACACAACACACACACACAACACACACACACACAATACACACACGCATACACACAAACAAAATACGCACACACACACACATACACACACACACGTACATCCAATACACACACGCAATACACCCACACACACAATGCACACACTCATACAGGGAGACAGAGGGAGACAGAAGAAAACCATCGTTAAAAGCCCATCAGTCAGAGCAGTCATCACCGCCTCTCTACACGGTGAAGGTGGGCGAGCGACCGGAGGAGGAGAGGCGCGAGGACTCAGACAGAGCCACGGTCGACCGGAACACTTTCCATCCCCTCCGCCAGCGACCAGACGCTGATAGATGGGGCCCGGGGCCCATCTCAGCCGGTGTGTGATTGTGTTTACAGACCAGGCACACACACACACAAACTCATCTGGGTCGGTCACACACACGCAATCTAGTGTACGAGGGCTCCCACACAAACAGTTTTGTTTGTCCACGCTCGGACCGAGGCAGATGATGGAACTCTCTCTCTCCCCTTCTCTCTCTCTTAATGTAGCTGGGCTTCTGCCACGAGAACACTTTGTTGTGTTGTCCTGAACAGCCGAAAGAGTCAACAAGGCCTGGGTCCCACTGGGCAGATGGCTTTTCCATCACATCTCCACCGGGGAGAGAGAGAGGCAGGGAGAGAGGGATGGAGAGAGAGAGAGAGAGAGAGAGAGAGAGAGGGTAATGTAATATAGATTTGTCTGCGCTGCTCTGAAGCCTTGTGCCTTTTCCAAAACACCAAACCTGGAGTACTCTCCACTGACCTTTCTCTTCCTCCTCCCCCTCCTCCTCCCCCCTCCTCCTCTCTGTCAAACGATGTGTCGCGGGCCAAGTTTCGGCTGAGCCGTGTGGCTCTAACTCGAAATGACTCCGTATCAATGTCTTTGAACAGCATGAACGATAATCAATCAGTGGTCTGGCCCTCCACTGTCCCTCCTCCAGATTTCCCTCCCTCTCCGTCTCTCCTTGATTCTCTCTCTCTCTCTCTCTCCCCTATTCTCTCCATCCCGAATTCCACACATGCCTGGCGTTCTGGGCCGGCGTTCTGAAAGTCATTGCTGCAGGCAAATGCCTTTAGCAGGCCACCCATCCTAAAACAAATGGACATTGAGTTCATTCATCGATGTGGATGAGGTGTGTGTGAGGGAGGGAGGGAGGGAGAGAGAGAGGAGGGAGAGAAAGAGAGAGGGAGAGAAAAAAGGGTATGCTACGAGGACGAGTGATGTACTGTTAGAGAGGTCGTTTTTCTGTGTGTGTGTGTGTGTGTGAGTGAGTGTTACTATCTGTCCTGTTCCTCTTTCAGTCATCACCTAGCCACCTCTGCAGAGACACAGAGCAATCTGGAGGCTGATAAGCAGGTGTGAACAAAGAGGTTCTGTTGAACAGCCAGCCCAGCGTCCCTGTGAACAGACAGAGCTAAACACACTGACAGACACAGACATCCACCCCCAACCCCACCACCCAGAAGCCCACCAAACCCCACCCCACCCCACCACCCCTCCACCCAGAAGCCTCCTGCCCCCCTCCCACCCTCGAGCCTTGAGGCAATCAACCTTCCCATCTCTCTCCACGCCTAGAGCTGTTAGACTCACTCTCAGGAACCCCCACCCCCCCCCACACACACCCAACACACACACCCAAACACACACACGTCCTAGTTCTAGGGGAGTAATAAAGAGCGCTTCCCCAAAGGACATTCGCTCCTCGGCAGAAAAGAGATCAGGAGAAAAACGACGTCCAGAGGCCTGCGGTCGTCCTGTCGGATAAACAGCACATGCTCGCTCGGAGACAACCATCCATCACTCACCCAGAGGTTCCTTTAGGAGGGGGAAAAAAAGTGCTACGCCGAACCTGGGCCTGTCCGGAATTATTCAGACGAGCGGGCGAGCCGGTCCGAGGTGAGGGAATGCTTGTGGAGGGGGTGTGTGTGTGCGGCGATGGGCGGAGGTGTGGAGGGGCGGTCGGGGCGCTGCTGCTCTGGGTGTTGTTGTAGGTGTGAGAGGAGCGAGGCGTGATGACACGGGCCTGGGGGGGTGGGAGGTTGGGGGGAGTTGCTTGTCTGTGGAGGAGAAGCGAGGCCTGTTTGGCGGTCTGACGCTAGGGAGGGGGGCCGCCAGCCCCTGTGATGACGTGACGCCGGGAGAAATGCACCCGCCCACTTCTGGACTCTCATCAAACCTGGGACAAGTCTCTCCAGTCAGCCCCTCTCTAACTCTATCTATCTGTCTCTGTCTGTCTCTCTCTCTCTCTCTCTCTCTCTCTCTCTCTCTCTCTATCCCTCCCTCTCTCTTTCACTCCCCCTTTCTCTCTCTAACTCTCTCCTTCCCTCTCTCTCGCTCTCACTCCCTCCCATTCTCTTTCTCCCTCCCCCTCTCTCTCTCTCCCCTCTCCCCCCCTGTCTGTGCAGAGATGTGGGGCCGGCAAGGGTCCTCTAAGGGGCCCAGACGGCCTGGCCTCCAGAGGTGCTGGTCTCCATCTGCCAAACAGGCCCACCGCGAGGCCTATAACCTGCAGCAGCACACTGGGGTCTGGCCTGGCCGTCTCAGCCCACATAGGCCCTGTCTTTGTGCATTGTTTGTTTTTTAACAATCCCACACGCAATGGGCAAACCTTTCGGAATGAAACGCCCCAATAAAAAAAAAAACATATTTCTCATATTGTTTTCCGTGTTATGGCGTTCCGATATTGCTTGGCGCACCCTTGTGTCAGACTGTCCTCTCCTTCCCCCTTGCTTCTTTTCCTCACTCGCTTTCTTCTCCCTCCCTCCCCGCCTGTCTCGCTCTCTCTTTCTCTCCCCCCCCCCCCTTACATCTCTCGTTCTCTCCCCTTCACCCCCCTCTCTCCCTCCGGCCTCCCTTTCTTTCTTTCTTCTTTCTTTCTCTCTCTGTCTTTATCTCTCCCCCCCCCCCCCTCCCCTCCATCTCTTTCTTCTCACGGGCAGTGAGAGCTCCTACTGAGCTCCTGGTCTCCTGGTGTGGCAGGTTGCAGAGCCAGTAAAAGTGTCAGCCTTCATTACTGCCCTCATTAGAGAAGCGGGTCTTAAATATTGGGAGCTTAATAACTTCCAGGCCAAACGCGGAGCACATCACAGTCGGTTAGCGCTGAGGGGTCTGGAGGCAGAGGGCTGCAGGCTGGCGAGAGGCCTGCTCCGAGCCCCGCCGCCTCCCACCGCGCTGGGCTAACCTCCACCTCCGCCAGCCTGCCTCCTCACACCAGCCCTACACCATCCCACCTGGCCAACTCACTCACTGGGCCAAAGGGCGTTAATTTTGAGATGTTGTGTTTTCTTTTGATAACTATTATTTTTCGGTCTAAGCGAGCAGGATTTTAATGAACGTGCAGAAGACAACTCCACTTGTTGTTCGTTAATTAAGTGAATTCCTCCACTCACTACGGTACAGTATCAGTTGACATGGAAATACAAATGACCTTTTTACATGGAAAAGGGGAGACAAACAGATCCAGTTCGGTGAAAAACACTTCCAACACGTGCGGTTTCGACAAACTATGCGTATGTAAAATAGATTTTCATTGGCGCCCTGATTTGAAGAATGTACAAATACAGATAATCATCTTGATTTGCCTTTGAAATCAAGCCGTCCGTCCTCGCCAGACTTCCATTCGACAACCTGAACACAACGATGCTTTGTTCGTCAGTGATCTTTTACGACCAAGTCAACCTGATGGATACTGATGGATAAACACCTTTTTTTTTCTTCTTCTACGCTCCGTGGGGGGAGTCTCTGAGTTAAAACAACGCAGGGAATTAGTTGCGTTTGAGTGGAGTGGAGAGAGGCTGAAGCCAAGGCGAGGACACGGCCTAACCCTAACCCTCCAGGGCCTGTCGGGAAAACCTTCTCACCACCTCTCTCTCACCACCTCACCTCTCCACTAGACACCTTCCCTTCGGAACAGGACCCAGGGGGAGAGTGGAGGGAGAGAGAGAGAGAGAGAGAGAGAGAGAGAGAGAGAGAGAGAGAGAGAGAGAGAGAGAGAGAGAGAAATAGAACATAGAAAAGGGAGATGGAGAGACGGACAGAGAAGGAAAGAGAGAGAGATTGAATGGGGGTGGGAAAAAGATATGTAAAGAAATAGAAATAATGATTGCGGGAAAGAGGTGGGGGGGGGGGGGAACTACAGCTACGAAGAAAAAGAGAGGAAAGGAGAGAAACATATAACAGATCTTTCCTTTGCCCTTCGCTTCGTTAGGTGTGAAATTGTCCATAAGTTGTCGTCCAAATTATGGAAGTTAATTGAAAATATTTACATTAGCGTGACAGGGTAGAGGCTCTGGTTGTAGGGTCTGGGTCCTGTGTTTAAGGCCGGGATACTCTGGCAGGAAAATGGGCCCGGATAATTAGCAAAAAGCGTGACGAAGACCATGCTCTTGAGACGTGTTCAGCGACCAAGGCCTATTCAATCACGCTAGAAAATACCCCGAAAAACAGGACGGCACTGATGAAGTACTGATGGGTAAAAAAAAAAAAGAAAAAAGAAAGAAAGAAAATGAATTGAAGTTGAAGTTTAAGCTATCCGTAAGGTTCACCAAGACAGTTGAAAAGGGACCTCTACAGATAGGCGAACAATACACCAGCTATCCACCAACCCTAACTGCACCTAACTGGTGCGGTTGATCGTTTCAGTGTGTGGACACGATGCCAAGGCGACTTTTTAATATCGAGCTGCCACAAATACGTTCTCATGGCACTTGCATGACGTATTGTTGGTGTCGTTTGTCCCAGAGTGATTTGACGACCTCTCCATTGCACCTGGCTTCGTGTGTTGTTCCACTACTCGCTGGCAACGTTTCTCTTTTAAAACTACAAACGTGAAAAACGGCTAAATTCATTTCAAGACTTTGGCACTTTATAAAGTCTTCTGGAGAGGCTTTGAGAGACCAGCCACGGAGGCAAGTGTTAACAATTCTGTCGAGTCGGACGAAAAAAATGGAATAAAAGAACAGCGAGAGCAAGGTTGCCGTGAACGAAGGCACTAAATATGAATTAAGACCAGGGTCTGGCCCGTCGATTCCACCGGGGTGCTAAAAGTTAAAGGGGTCTCGCCTGTGGGTGACTCCCCACAGTGGGAGCTCATTTCTGGGTTAGCGCTCGGCGGGGACAAGGCCAGGCCACCCCTGTGCTCTGGAGCTCTGGAGCTCTGCTCCGGCTGACTCACTACTGTACTGGAAGCCAGCTCTTCCATTTCGAGAGCGACTCCCCCCCCCCCCCCTGCGGTGCCAAGTCTGACAGCCCGCCCAGCCCTGGTGGTCTGTGGGCACGCGTTGTTAACTGGCGACGTACAGGAGCGTGTTATTCATCGACGGGTGTTCGCGTGAGTGCGCCGTCTGTGCGTGTCACTCACCGACAAGTGCCTCATGACAAATGTGTGTGTGTGTGTGTGTGAGAGAGAGAGACTCACCGACGAGGACCACCAGCCTGTGCTTGGCCCCGGGCTGGCGTCGGAAGGGGGCCACCTCCTCGTAGGTGGGCACGTCGGCCATGTCGTACTGCTCGCTCTTTTTACACTCGTACATCGACTTGTTGGTCTTCTTGTCCCTCCTGCTGAGACGGAAGCTCCGCCGGAACCCCGCTACGAATCAGAGAGAGAGAGAGAGAGAGAGAGAGAGACAGAGAGGGAGAGAGAGGGAGAGAGGGGTAGGGAGAAAGAGTGGGTGAGAAAGAAAAGGAGAGATGGAGAGAGAAAGAAGGGAAGAAGAGGGAAAGGTGGAGGGAGAGTGAGGGAGGGAGAGAGAGCAAGGAAGAGAGAGAGAAAGGGGGGCAAAAAATGGAAAGAGTGAGAAACAATAAAAGACATGAGTTCTCTTAAGAGTGGACGGATGGCTGTGCCTGTGTGTGCTCATGTGTGTGTTTGAGTGTGTGTGTTTGAGTATGTGTGCGTGTGACGCGTCCGTGGTGGTGCATGAGCCTGTGCTTTATGTATGCAGCACCGTCGTCGGTGTCAGTTCACTTGCCTGCAGCTGCACTCTCACTATTTATGAGCATTTCAATGTCTTGGCAAGTGTGCGTATGGCTTGATGTTCTATAGCCCTTCGTGTGGTTTCTACTTTGACGGATATCTCTGCTGTAGGTGAGGGACTGTAAAACGCTTTCCCCGGGTCCTCCACTCAAACACTTATTCCAGTTTCTCCCCAGACGACATGTCATGCACTTCATTCCTGGTCTCGCACGTACTCCATTCTAGAAGTACCTGTGGCCGTCGACGGATTACGGTGCGGGTTTAAGACTTCACGGCGTCCCAAGACCCCATAAAGGAACGTTACTGTTAGGCTTCCATTTGCATCTCCCTGGATCCACTTAATGTCCTGCACCTGTAATGGGTTGCCTTTGAGCGGGTGATGGGTTTTGGAGCGCCTTTGAGGCCTTCACGCCCGTCGTCCTCGGCCCTGCCTCTCCTGTCTCGCCCTGGGAGGTTTACACTGCGGTTTTCGACTGAGCCAGACCCTTTGAGAAACGGTCCACTGTCCTGGGTCTACCTAACCCAGGGGAGAGACAACCTGCCAGGCCTGGTGACCAGAAGGAGGCGGGGGAGGGGGGTGGTCTCCATGAGTCCCCACATAGCCTGTTCAAGGCAGGGATGTTGGGCCTTAATGCCCTCACAGAACGGGGTTTATTGTTAATGAAGCCGGCAGCTAAGCTATCCACGGAGGCGAATCACGTCTGTGTAAACGGGAGAGGAGGCCTGGTGGGGCTTCACATACCTTCTGGAAGGCTGACGAGCAATCTCCAACCACACACGGGGTGACACGAAGCTGCCTCTGTTCGGTTCAGGGTAAACCTGACCAAGTCAGCGTTCTGAAAAGGCTTCTTTAAGGCAGTATGGCGGGATCTCTGTTTAAAAAGCGCTATGGACTGTGACTGCATACCCCCGACCCAATTTGAAGAACACAGCTTCATATTTAGGACAGATGTTGCCCCCCCCCCCCGACCTCTCCTACAAAGAAGCATGCAAACCGAGGACATCCAATATCCAAAGTTCTAACAGTGATTAATGAACTCAGGGGATATGATGCAAGATGCCCATGTCACATTAAGGCAGCATGGAAATTACAGACTGAAGAAAAAGGGAGAGGGGGCGAACCTCTCCCTGATCCCATCCCCTTAATACTTTCCACAACATGGAGAAACCGCTGGCCGAGCGCTGTGCAGATGTGCAGCTAACAGAGAGAGAGAGAGAGAGAGAGAGAGAGAGAGAGAGAGAGAGAGAGAGAGAGAGAGAGAGAGAGAGAGAGAGAGAGAGAGAGAGAGAGAGAGAGAGAGAGAGAGAAAGCGTCTGTCTGCATTCCTCGCTTGTTCTCTTCCAAACAGCCACTTATTAAGGTATGGAGAGACGGACCTACTCTGAGTTTACGTTTATGAAACACGCTGTAAGTCAGACTATCAGCACAATTAGACGTGTGTGTGTGAGTATGCATATGTGTTGTGTGTGTGTTTGTGTATGTTTGTATTAATGTGTGTATGTGTGTGTGTGTGTGTGTGTGCGCACGTGAGCCGGGGTATTGTGTTACGGAGTAACATTTAGAATAGACTTTGTTCCATGCGCTGTGGGCAACTTGTGGGTAATGTTGCCAGTGCCATTTCTCCTGTGGTGTACCCTACTCATTCAGCAATCTCCCCGACCCCTACCCCCACCCACAAAGAATTAGTGTACAGCCAGCCACACGGTGGAAAGACACACTAATATGCTGCTGCTAGCCATAAGAACATAGCTAGTAAAGAAAAGAATGGGTATCATTATCATCAGTCAACGGTCAACATGATCCAAGTATATTCATCCAGATGGACGACTCCGTGCTTTCTTTCTCCTCTCAAAACAAATCTAACGCTTAAACAGACTGCAAAGACGCCCACCGCTATCTCTCCCTGCAGGTTTACGCAACGGGGCTAGCTAACCGCTAGCTAGCGTGATGCTAACGGCGCTTGTTGCATTCGATTAGCCCGGCGGTCGGAGAGCGCGAGGCGCCGGCGGTTCATTGGCTGGAGCAGAGGGGATCTGGTTGGCTTCCCCCTCGCGGCGGCAGGTGCGGGGCGTCTCGTTACGGGCCTCAGCTGCGGCCAGTCATTCCAGTTAGCCGCCGCGAAGCTGAGGGGCCCTGCTACGCTCACATTCACTTAAACCCTTCTAGACAGCTCCATCCCCACAACGCTGTGTGTGTGCGCATGTGTGTGTGCGTGTCTCCCTCTCAGCAGCCAGGGATAAATAAATAAAAAGGCCCTCATCTCATCTCCATTACCGACGGAGACAGAATTAGACCGAGGGGGGATGGAAATTAATTCAATCCAGCATTAAGGAATGATTCAACCTTTCTCTGGAGGCCCTCAGATATGAAGCGTGGAGGGAGACAGTCTGGGCTAACCCAACACAGGGCCTGCCACTGGAGTTGGATACAGGAGGGTGACTTGCAGAGGAGGAATGTGAGATATGCGCTGCCACTGAACACACGCACGCACAATCAGACACACCACACACAGGCTACAGTACACATGGACGCACGCACGCGCGTAGACGCACGCATCTCAGTGCCCTGGTCTTTCCTGTGTGAGACGTGACTGTGTGAGAGGTGAAACCACTGGTGTTCACCTGAGCTAGTGCAGCTGGGAGGGAGGGAGACAGAGAGAGACAGAGACAGAGAGCCAGAGAGAGAGAGAGAGAGAGAGAGAGACAGAGACAGAGAGAGAAAGAGAGAGAGAGAGAGAGAGAAAGAGAGAGAAAGAGACAGAGAGAAAGAGACAGAGAGAGAGAGAGAGAGAGAGAGAGAGAGAGAGAGAGAGAGAGAGAGAGAGAGAGAGAGAGAGAGGCTGGATACGGACCGGTTTCCACCCTACCCAGCCACACACACGGACCTCATAATGGCGTGCACTTGACCATGACTGGGTAATTGCCAGTAAAGCCACGAGCACACACATTCTCACACACCGACACAAAGACAATTCCATTTTCTTTCCAGTCAAAAAGAAATATTAGAAAAATACAAGAAGAAAGGCGGGGAGCACATCAAGACAAGTGTAACACAGAACGACACGTGCTGCCACAAAACACACACACACACAATTGCCTGAAGATGCCAGTGCTCCCACAAAGCCCAATTTTCCAGCACGATAATATCTTACAGCCGCGAAAGGAAATTCAGCATGTGTGCAAAGAAAGCAGCCGGAGGCCTTCGCAAACCGAGAATACTAACGGGCCACTTCTCGGACACACCGCCGGTCTGAAACACTAACACCGCTGCGTGTCTGCGAAACGACCGATGTCGGAGAGAGAAAGAGAAACCCCCCCCCCACTTAATCTACCAATGAAAACAAAGAAGAACAGATGCTCCTTTTGAGAAAAAAAAACAAAACTAAAAATCAAACAGCAGAGGCACGCATCTGTGGACGTCCGCTGTAACCGAGACGCCTGAGAAGATTGTGGAGGTCAGGTGTTCCAGATGCACCGTGTAGGCGAACGGCGAGATGACAACACACGAGGAGAGAGGAAAAAAAGAATACGGACTTTATTGTTCTTCCATATCTGATTGTTGGGGGGGGGGGAGGGAGGGGTTAAGGGTGTGGGGTGGGGTGGTGATGGGGTGGCGTGGGCGGCGGGGTGGGGGTTAGACACCGGGCCGGCTGCAGGAGATCACTCATGGATGGCTAAACCACCTGTTGTCGGTTCTGTTGAAGTGGAGACAGGGGCAGGCAGGCATACCCCTACCCGTCTGAAGCCTGATCCCCTAAGTGCAGGAGAAGTGCTGACAGCCACAGTGCCATCCTGGCCCTCTTGAGGACTAAATGGAGATGACAACCCTGGAATTTAACAGCCCAGGCAGTCGGGGGATTAAGTGAGCGTTACGCGCAGGGCCCGAGCGAGCGAGTATGTGCGGTTGGTAGCCACAGCGCTTAGCACTGTTGTGGGCACTGATGTGGGAAGCATTACTGCGTCTTGGCCTCATTATGGGTGCCAGTCCCAGCCTGGAATCTGAGTGTGTTTCAGACACTCTAAGGAGAAGGGGGGAGCGGGGGGGGTTGAGGGCAGGAGGTTATTAGTGTGGTTGGCCTTAGAACACTGGAGGGATGGGGCTCTACTGGGAACTGCACGAACAAGAAACACAACCAATACAATGAA
The DNA here is from genome assembly GCA_023658055.1 of Thaleichthys pacificus. Taxonomy (NCBI): domain Eukaryota; kingdom Metazoa; phylum Chordata; class Actinopteri; order Osmeriformes; family Osmeridae; genus Thaleichthys; species Thaleichthys pacificus. The sequence goes on along the minus strand of CM042872.1, from coordinate 5,166,664 downwards.
TACACTTGAATGAATACACCCGGTTAGAGATCCTTTCCAAACTCAGTTTGTTAAGAATCAAATTTATTTGGAGGCTGAGAGAGAGAGAAAAAAAACCCAAGGACGACTGGAGGTGAAATCTCTGGAGACTGACATGCAGTCAATACAGCAGAGAAACAGGATTAGCATAGGACAACTCGATGAACTTTGTCCGCCCCCGTCCCGCCCACCTACAGAAGGGTTCATTAAGGTCTCGACAGCCTGCTGTGATGTGTGTGTGTCAGGGATTGGACCTGACCAGACACACACGCAGGCGTGTGTCCTTCAAAACTCTCCCATCCCAAACACAGTCCCTCTGTGTAAAAAACCTGCTACAGCCATCTGTGAAAGGCATCATGGGTAGTGTAGTGGCCTCGTGGGCCGTCCCAGAGAGACCCCCCGTATGAAGCATCAAACTCCCAGAACCAGCGGAGGTTTCCGGAGGGGCGTGGAGCAGCAGGCACGTAGCTGGCCGGCCTGCTGACCGACCGGAGGGCTGATGGGAGAAACAGCGCTCCCACCGACCGGGTTTAACAAGACAGAGCGACTCTACCGACATCTGTGGTGAACTCACCCCTCTGCTTCACAACGCCAGCCCCCACCCCTGGACAGACGTTTCGACCGTACTTCCATTAGGCTAACGAACAGGGGGGTAGGTAAAAAGGAAACAAAAAAAGAATAAAAGCAGAAAAGATCGATAAAAAAAAAGGCAATTGTGGGGGGTAAAGGGGGTCAGATGGCTGAGCGGTTAGGGAATCGGGCTATTAATCCGAAGGTTGCTGGTTCGATTCCTGGCCGTGAAAAAATACGTTGTGTCCTTGGGCAAGGCACCCTACTCGCCGCGGGGGTAATGTCCCTGTACTTACTGTAAGCTCTGGATAAGTGCGTCTGCTAAATGACTAAATGTAAATGTAAGTAAAAAAAAATAAAAAATGCTCACTGCCTTAAAAAATCCCCCAAAATCCAGCACGTCCAGTGATTGTGACGTGAGAAGACTGTGCTGGGAGGGCCGAGAGCCAGCGATTCCCTGTGGTGAAAACATTAGCGTTATGTGGACGCAGGACGTTCTGGGACTAGCTTCCATGGCCTTGCGGCGTGTGGAAAGTGGTCCCCTACCCAAGTGTTACAGGCTTATTCACTGGAGCGGCTCTCCAGACTCCTGGCTGAGCCAGGGCGGTTTGTGACGGACCCTATTTGTTTTTCCCCTCCGTCTTATCCCTCGGCTCTTTGGGCCCTGGAATGTCTCCGGAGGAACGCTGCCTAATGCGCTGGTGTCATTTTGGTTCTTCTTTTAAGACAGAGAGAGAATAAGAGAGAGAGAGAGAGAGAGAGAGAGAGAGAGAGAGAGAGAGAGAGAGAGAGAGAGAGAGAGAGAGAGAGGGGAGAAAAGCACAACACTTTGCACACACGCATCTCTCCAGCCTCCTCCGCCTGCTCTCTTCTGTTATCAGCCAGCCAGCCAACCAGCCAGTCAGTCAGTCGTCCAACCAGCCAGCCAGCAAACCAGCCAGTCAGTCAGCGAGGGCCAAGAGCTGTTTGTCTCATCAATCACTTGTTCAGACAGAAAGACGCTGAGCAGCAAACAAGCATCTCAGAGGGATTCCAGAGTATTCTCCTCCTGAGGATCAATCCAGTGGAATGCCTGGCAGTTTGACACCCGACAGCAGACACACCTGCCTCCTTCAGAAGGTTCCGGACTAATGGAGAAGCATTCGAACGTGTGTTGTTTCAACGCTTAGTTTATCTTGTACATAAGATCTACCTTTGGATGGAGACGGTAGGGGGAAAAGCCAGTAAGTGGGGAGGGCTTAATGCTCGCCCTGTGTTTTGGCTGCCGTTCGGCCCCGCAGTAGTGAACCTGCAGACAGATGAAATAAGCTCGTTTTGGAAACGGAGCGTTTTTTATTTCGGTTTATAACACGTCTCCGTTTTTCCATAACTCGGCCTTAATTGGATTCTGGGGGCCTGATAGCTTTCCCAGCGCCACCCCCTCCTACCCCGTCCCCCCCATCCCCAGAAATGTTTTGGCCCTTCTCTCTAACTCCTCTCCTTTCCTCTCCCCCCCCCCCCCCCACCCCCCCTCTTTCCGGATGTTTCTGAGGGGTGTTGTAGCTCTCTGGATGTTGGGATTATGACGGCAACGTGAGATGTCGCCGTGCCTACGCGTCTGGACCCCCGATGGCCGGGCGTAGGGTTTCCCCTCCGAGGGACCCTCCGCGCTACGGCGCGCGGATGGATCCCAGGGAAAACACGTCCTCTCTGCCTCGTCGAGGAAGAGATCCTGGGCGGCCGGGCGTTAATGATACTCTCTGAATACCCCCGGCGGCGGACGGAGCTCTCAGAGTCGCCGTTTTTAAAAGGACTGATGGGAAGGTTGTCTCAGGGAAATCGGCCCCTACCCTCACCCCTACACCCCTGCACCCCCTCCTCCTCCTCCTCCTCTTCTCCCCCTCCTCTCCTCTCCTCCCCCTCCTCTCCTCTCCTCTCCCTCCTCCTCCTCTCCTCCCCCTCCTCCGCTTCTCCTCCTCCTCTCCTCCAAATCCTCTCCTCCCTCTCCTCTCCTCCTCTCTCCCCCTCCTCCTCCTCTCCTCCCCCTCCTCTCCTCCCCCTCCTCTCCCCCTCCTCTCCTCCTTCTCTCCTCCTCCTCTCCTCCTCCTCTCCTCCCTCTCCTCTCCTCCTCTCCCCCTCCTCTCCTCCTCCTCTCCTCCCCCCTCCTCTCCTCCCTCTCCTCCCCCTCCTCTCCCCCCTCCTCTCCTCCTCCTCTCCTCCCCCTCCTCTCCTCCTGGCCTTGCCAAGGCGCGGCGTCTCGGGGGCTCTGCTCGTCCACAGGAGCGCTGGAGGAGCGTTCCTGGCAAGGCTCCGCTCAGACGTTGCATCACTGACAGAGGAGGGAAAACCAACGAGAGGCTGCAGAAGACAACCACCCCCTGTCCCTCTCTCTCTCCCTCCCTCCCTCCCTCTCTCCCTCTCTCCCTCCATCCCTCACAGCTCCCTCAGCAACCTCAGTGGCATTGAAAAAGCATCTGGACTCTAGGATGTCGAACTATTAGGCCGGGCCAACTTTAAATCATGCAACCACATACAGCAGCCTGAAAAGCAATGTGCAACGACTTACGCTTGTAGAAGAGATGTTATTATTATCGAGGAGGTTTTTCTCTCTCTTTCTCTCTTTCTCTCTTTCTCTCTTCTCTCTCTTCTCTCTCTCTTCTCTCTCTCTCTCTCTTCTCTCTCTCTTCTCTCTCTCTCTCTCCTCTCTCTCTCTCTCTCTCTCTCTCTCTCTCTCCTCTCTCTCTCTCTCTCTCTCTCTCTCTCTCCCCCCCCCTATTCCAAAACCACTCTCATTTCAGAAAACCGATGCTTTGCTGTCAAGCATAGAAACAATGTTAGCTGTTCTGGGAGCAGGCCTGAAGGTTGTTGAGTCCTGGGGAGGAAGAGGAGAGGTTGAGGCTGGCGACCTCATAAAGGGGTCAGTGTGACAGAGGGGCCAAGTGCTGAGGACAGGACTGAGTGTGGTGCTGGGAAGGTCACCCCTATAGGATGACATGCCCTGATTGAGCTTGGCAGGCAGGACTCAAAGTCTGTATTTATAAACCGTGGCATGCCCTTGATCTCATGTAAATCAGGAGTCTAAACTGTGCAGTAAGCCTGGAGTGTCCAGAGACCAAACCGCCTCCTGGCCTCCACACTGCAGCCATAGTGTACAGTATGGAGGGGGAAGGGGGGGAGGGGGAGAGAGAGAGAGAGAGAGAGAGAGAGAGAGAGAGAGAGAGAGAGAGAGAGAGAGAGAGAGAGAAGAGAGAGAGGAGAGAGAGAAAGAGAGGGAGAGAGAGAGAGAGAGAGAGAGAGAGAGAGGGAGAAAGAGAGGGAGAGAGAGAGAGAGAGAGAGGGGGGGAGGGGGAGAGAGAGAGAAACAACTAGAGGTGGAAAGGAAATAACGAGAGATGGAAAGGGACAAACAGAGAAAGACAAAAAGGAAAGAGAGAGAGAGAGAGGTTTGTTTCCGCCAGGACACTTTGTGGTCCGGCAGAGGGATTATAGCTTATGATTTGTCGGGAAAGTGACAGTGGTAATAACAACAGGATGAGGAACATTTTCTGCACGCAAAGCCAATTGAAAACCAGTGTGGGGAAACAGCTTCAGAACAGGCCTTAATTACCCAGAGTCCAAACAGGACCACATCAACGGACCGTGGCCCGTCCGGACCTTAGTACAAAGAGAGGAAAATAGGTCACCCTTTTACCCCAAATCCCTAAACCCTATCTTTATAAATTCCCAGCAGAAAACTAAAAATGCATACTGTATTAAAGTCCAGCCAAAGCTGTTCTGTCACTGAAAGGACACCACTGTTGAATCGTTGGACAATGTTCTGTAGGAGCATTACATAGCCCACAGATGGTTGTACTCGTAGCATTCATATTTTACTAAACGTCCTCATTTTCTTTCTAGGAGGTCTATTTTTGTGAAAGCGTGTTCCTGGGAGATGTCGCTAAACACAGCCTCTCTAGGACAGACACGCTACAAGAACTGGATCAGGGAGGGAGGGAGAACCGGAGTGGATGGTTACACATAGCTAGGCCACAGATGACACACCACTGGGGTCAGGGGTCGGGGGGGTCAGGGGTCAAACAGTTCAGGGTGACATCCTGCAGGGCTACGGTAGGGGGGGAGGAGGATAGGGGAGAGCGAGGGGGAGACTAGGGGGGAGTGAAGGGGAGACAGATCTCTCACCTATGGGGAATCCGTTAAAATAGGACCCATAGTCGTCTTCTGGTGCTGGGGAGAGAGAGAGGAAGAGGAGGGGCGCGGAGGCCAGGTGAGAAGGACAAGAGTTAGAGGACCTAGGACCGACAGGACTAGACCCGTCTATCCTTCTACCCCACACACAGAGAGTCACTGATGAGCAAACCATCCTGGACCGCCCCACAGAGAGAGACACAGAGGAGAAATGCACACATACAGATACAGTATGTCAAACTGCACCATAAACAACACCTGTATTCACATACTATGACATATGAATCTATGCGTGAGCCTTTGTCACATGATGGGATGGATTACGGCAAATTCGGTTACTACGGCGACGCGCTATTATTAGATCAGCGTGAGAGCAAGCTAAGCAGAACAAGGGGCGCGGTTTGAGATGTGCAGCTACAGGCTAACGTGTCCAGGAAGTTCCTCTATATGCCCATTGGCTCGTGTCGAGCAACGGTCACCGTCGTCGAACGGCGTCCTTTCGAAGGCGACACCAGAGGACGGGGTCAGGGTCGGACCTGAACGCTGGGAGGATGAGCAGACGAACGGACAGAGACGAGGCAGGCCCAGACAAGGGGGAGAGGGGTCAGAGGTCAGGTGTTTGCCCCCCTCCCCCTCAGCCCGCACGAATGCGCTCCTCAACACATATCTAAAAGCGTAGGATTGCTGCAAGCACTTAAACCGCTCCTTAAGGCTGGAAATCCACAGAGACGTGACAGACAACCATGGAAGTCATGGAGTCATTGTTATGGTTCTGTGGGCGTCGTTAATGGCAAAGCTGTGGGTCTATCTAATGACTACAAGAGTTAGTCTGGTGACAAGTACCTCTACGCTCCTCCACTACGGGAGCAGGGAAAACGGAGAGACGGAAAAGAGGGAAAGTTAGAACATAAAAGAAAGAAAGAAAGGAGGTAAATCTATTAAGAATAGGTTGTGGAACAGAAAGAGACACCTACCAAACTCAACAGCCTCATCATCTTAGAGAGGAGAGAGAGAAAACAAGGCAAAAGAAGAAGAAAAAAAAAAGAAAGAAAACACATGGTTACAATCACAGTGCATGTTGCCTGACGTTGCCTGCATCATCCTGACTTGATAGGACAGACCACAGAGAACGACCTGAAAGCAGAGGATATTCATGAGAGGAAACGTATAGGAGAGTTGATTCACGTCCAGAATGTGCCACGCGACGCCCGAGATGAGCCAGGTTCACTGCTGATGAAAGTGACAGACAACAGCTCTCTCCTGTGTCGACATGAAGGTGACATCCTGAACCACCCCCCCCCCCCCACACACACACACACACACACACACACACACACACACACACACACACACACACATATACACACACACACACACACATATACACACACACACACTACACACACACACATATACACACACACACACACACATATACACACACACACACATACACACACATATACAACACACACACACATATACACACACACACACACACACACACACATATACACACTCTAGTCTTGGGAGGATCCATGGTTGCTCATGAGGGACACACAGAAAGTGTGTGTGTGTGTCTGTGTGTCTGTGTGTGTCTGTGTGTGGGGGGCTAAACATTTGGACCCACCCATAACCTCTTCCACCCCGTCATGTGGTCCCAATCCCGGCAAACAGCCTCGAATCAAAACATACACGACCGCAGCTCGGACAGCCTCGCCGGGAGCGCCTCACCACACTTCTCCCCAGGGCGCACCTCGGCCCTGGGGGAGACACATCATCGAGGACGGGGTAATGCACCAGCCATAACAGCAAGTCACAAGCCATCAGGCAGAGGACCGGCTGAGGCTGAGGCCCGGGCCGGGAGGCCGGGGCTGTTTTGGAATAAGGGGAAGCGCGAGGCCTTTATCTGACATCTTGTTTCACATGTTAGTGTGTGTTCACTGCACCGCTCTCACTGTCGCTGCCTCCTCTTATTGTGCTCGGACGTCCCTAAGTAAAAACAGCTTCCTAAGAGGAGATGGAGACGGGGCAGGGAGGGGGGGGGGAGAAAGCATGAGAGAGAGGATCAGAGGATCAGAGAGGGAGCGAGAGACCGGGAGAGAGAGAAAGGGAGAGAGAGGAGAGGAGGGAGGTATATGGAGCGATAGAGTGGGAAGGGAGACATAAAAGGGGGTAAAAATAAAGGATTGCGACGGAAGGAGCGAGAGACGGAGGGAGTGCGTGAGAGGGATATCTATCCTTCTCTTAAGTACTGTTCTCGTTAGCCTGAGGAAGGCTTTCATCTTTGGACCATCTACAAACACGACAGCATGTACTAGTCCAGTAACAGAGCCTGCTCCTCGACATTCCTTGTTCGTTGAAACAGCCTTTGATAAGGACGCATAATTGAAATCGACAAGGAAAAGTGCAGCCAGAGAATGAGAAGTATGTCAATGAGACAGATAGAGGCCAACCGGCGGATTAACTTAGGCTTTCTCCTTTTTACGAGTTAGACATTTCCTCCTCTGACACCTACACTCAGAGGGCAGTCTCCCATGGAGCCAGCAGCTCTGTCCTGGTTCGTCCAGCGGCTGAATGTTCTGGAGCCTGCTGTGACAGGACAGACTATCATTTTACTGAGGAGAACAGCAACGACCGCCCAAGCTGTGGCTTCATAAATCCCTTCATGCAGCCATCCCTCCAGCCAGGCCAACTAACCAATTAGCCAGCCAGCAGCCCTAATGCTAGCTAGCCAGCCAGCCAGCAAGTCACTGGGTGCTCTCAGGCATCTCCTCAAGGACACGGACACACACTGAGGTGTATCACGTCACCTAGCATCACTAGCCTCCAGAGCGGGGTGAGGAGGACGGCGGGGGGGGGGGGGGCGGGGGGGGGGGAGATAAGGGGAGGGGGGGGGAGATAAGAGACAGCTTCTCTTGTGTCCTGTGAGAGGAGAGTTGGGCGAGGGGCCCATGCTAGCTAGGTACTGAGCAGGCCTGGGGGACGTGAAGAACTGACACGTGAGGAGGTTTTCCTCAGACTCTATTCATCATGGTCACGAGTCGGACGTTGAACTGGCGCTTCATCAGATAGAAACCTGGCCTGGCAAGCCCAGAACTGTCACTTCCTCGGACACTGCACATCTTCAACTCTCGACATCTCCTAGCAAGTCTGCTAGCATTCTCTCAGCTGTAGCTACTTCCTTCCATATAGCTTTGCTTGTCTCCTCTACTCCATTAGCCCTATTTCCGGCCTCCTAGCTACAGTATGTCATCCTAGCTTAATCATAGCTAAAGTAGCCTATGTCATCCTAGGTACATCCAAGCAACAGTATTTCTTACTAGCCTCCTTGCTAAAGTATGTTCTCCTACCTATCTCCTATCTACAGTATGTCCTCCTATCTTCCTATCGACAGTATCATCCTAGCTACCTACTAGCTACATTATTTCTTATTAGCCTCCTCGCTACGGTATTCCCTCCTAGCAATCTCCTAGCTACAGTATGTCCTCCTAGCCTCTTCCTAGCTACAGCATTCCTTGCTAGCTTCCTCCGAGCTACATTATTTCTTGCTAGCCTCCTCTCAATTACAGAATCTCCTCCAAGCCTCCTCCAGGCTACAGTATCTCCTAACCAGAGGAGGAGGCAGGAGAGTGACCCCCAGTCAACACCCTGTGAATGGGGCTGAGTTATGGGCTGATGTCACCCCACAGACGGCCAGCGTGCAGATGTCCTTCCTCCTCCAACTAACTGGACCTTTTTTACGGGCGGGATGAGACCGGCGGCGGAATTTTCCAGATGACATGAAATGAGATCGTTTTCATACGTCCTTCTCTGCTCTCTGTCCATTGGAGCCGCCCGCCGTTGTTTACAGTGAGTCTGGCCAGGGGAACGAGGGAGCTGCTATGCATTAAGACCTCTGTATATGACGGGAGTTTTATATTGCAGCTTTGCGATCGTTCTAATGAGTTGGTCCGGAAATGTATACGCAGAGATTAATAACGCACACTAGCACACTGCTGGGTTACAGCTTGTTCTACTACGCGGAGGTTTTCATTTCAAGTATGAAGAAGAACAAAGTCATTCACAGGCCTGAATCTACTAGCCAGTTAAAATACACACAGAGGGCGGTCCCTCGATCCCTCTGTCTCCCTCGGCAAGGTTAACTAACCCTTCGTTTTACCGATACAACTGTCCTAACTGCTCTCCTGAAAGCCTACCAATGTATATGTAATGTCTGGGAGCATTTAGCTGAAAAAAGAGTTTTGGGGAAAAAAATGACATGGGTGGATAAATGGAGGAGAAGGCCAAGTTCAGGGGCATTTAGATGAATCTCGGGCGCCGTTTAGGAGAGGTTCAATCTTTCAGCAGAGACGGACAGAGATGGAGAGAGAGAGAGAGAGAGAGAGAGAGAGAGAGAGAGAGAGAGAGAGAGAGAGAGAGAGAGAGAGCATGGAGAGACAACGTTAACCTGGGACGGGCGAGGAGTGGGCCCCTCAAGGTGAGCTGTAAGTGCAGCCACGTGTTTGGCTAGCGGGCACACCTAACCGCCCAATCAGACAGCGGGGGAGACGGACGGCCTATCAGACAAATGGAGAGGTAGACAGAGGGATGGATGGAGAGCCAGATGAGAAGACGGATGGAGAGGCGGGTTGAGTAACAGCCCTGAAAGCTGTCAGAATGGTCTGCAGTGGTCTGGAGGGGAGCCACATAGAGGGATGCATAGCGAGTTTTGGTGTTGGGTAATGCTCCATGTGTGTGTGTGTGCGTGCACACGTGTGTGTGTGTGACATCAAAGACGAAGCAGAGCATGCAACCGCCTAGAGAACGCATCCCAAGATGCACTGGGAGTGAGGCCGCTATTCATAAGCCATGAGCGACAGGCGTAAACGGACACGGCTAAGTGATGCTCGCCGGAGGTCCGCTCCAATATCAATATTGTTCCAGCCGACGATAAAGCTCCCGGGCTGGAACCAGGGAGACCCCCCCCCCCCCTCCCCTCCCCCAGAGCCCCCCACCCGGCCCTCGCTCTCGAACAGCAGGCCCCCTCGATATCGAACAATTAAGAAATGCTTTATGGCTCCCGGTCCTAGCCAAATGGGCCGGCTGTCTGATGCCAGAAACCTCGGAAAACTCCCTCTTCGCTCTCTGACCCGGCCAGCACCGGCCCACAGGGTCACATACATGAACAGTTACTGACTTTCTCTCTCCTCCCCTCCTCACCCCACATCCATTCTCTCTTTCCCTCCGTAGGCCCCCCTCTCCTCGTCAGTTGCTCCCTGTCTCTCTTCTACAGTTTGGGTGATAGTCATCCTTCTCCCTCCCCTCCCTTACTCTCCTCTTTGAGCTCTCTAATAACTTTGTTCTCCATTCTGGAACTTTCTTCATTTCTTTGTCATAGTAAAAGTGCTTTTGAGGAGATAAACACTCACAGACTTGGTAAGACGTGTGTGTGTGTGTGTGTCGGTGTGTGTGTGTCGGAAGGAGGGAGGCTTTCATGGTCATCCATCACACCCTGAGAGACCCCGGACTGGGACTTCCTACTACACACATGTATATATTCATCAAACGCATAGCCTCGTATTTAAGACCACACACACACACACACACGCAAAGGGCTCAAAGACTTATGTGTCCCTGGTAAGGGGAGGCCTGTAGTGGGACTAGTCGGCTCTACACCTGCCACACGGCACATGAGAGACGAGCCCGGGTGGGTCATAACTCAAGACGGGAACCGGGTCATTGGAGAGAGGTTCTGGAGAGAGAACAGTACCTCTCAGTCTCCCTGCGTGGTTCTGGTCCAGCTATTCCGGGCAGGCCTCTGCCGTCTCGGCCAATGTGCGGTTGAACATAACCAGGAAAGTGCGGTATTAGACCTGACTGGAGGTTGTAAGGAGAGGAAGAGGAGGAGCCCGCTGCTAAATTTAGGAGCGGTTGTCGGAGCGAGGCCCACACGGGACATGGGGTTGGGGGCTGTGTGTAGCAGAGGTGGTTTGAGGACCGCACTCCCTTGAAGTGGTAGCCCTGCGGGGGGCGGCCACGGAGAGCGAGGATGTCCTCTTGGTCGAGCGGTAGACACTCTGGACCAGTGCAACTGGGGTCCTCGTGAGCTGCGCACGTTGTGTTTGCTCCGCTTGGAATTGGATTTACAGTGTGTAAAGTGTACAGCGGAGAGAGAGACTCAACAAGTCTGCTGTCTTGGCACCGCTGAAGCGAGATTAATGAAGCCAACAGCATCTGAATTCTGCTCTGTGGGTCTCCGTGTGTGTGTGTTGTGTGTGAGGAAACTGAGACCTGTAAAGCAGTGAAGAGTCTGTCTGCTCTGATTAGCCATGGCCACATTGCTGGACATGTGTCCGCTCTGGTGATTGACAGAGCGCAGAGATATGGAGAGAATACAGGCTGAGAGAAGGGAGGGAGGGAGGGATGGATGGAAGTGCTGACATGCCTCATATAGAGGGGGATTTTGGGTGAGCCTGTAGCTGATGAAAGGATGGAGGCGACGGTGAGGAATAAACAGCTACCATGATGAGGGGTTTGTGTGTGTACAGACAGGCCCAGGAGGGGGGGGGGAGGGCAATAGGGGGTTATAAAACACTGCTGGACTTTTACAAGACCCATGAGAGCTCTCAATCCCTGCCCCACCCATGTCTATGCCCCCCCTCCCCTCTCCCTCCCTCCCTCCCTCACCCTCTCTCTATCCCCCTTCACTCTCTTCTCTCTCTCTCTCTCCTCTCTCTCTCTCCTCTCTCTCCTCTCCTCCCTCCATCCCTCCTCCCTCCTCCCTCTCTCTTCCCTCCTTCCCTCCCTCCCTCCCTCCCTCCCTCTCTCTCTATCCCTCTCTCTCTCTCTCCCTCTCTCTCTCTCTCTCTCTCTCTGTCTCTCAGTCTCTCTCTCACTCTTTCCCCTGGTGAGACCCCCGACTCTACCTCGCTGGGCAATTTACGGCTCAGAGTCTCTGTCACGTCCTCCGGGCCCCCGATCGCGGCATTTCATTCTTGGTTAGCCTCGAGGCAGCGGTACCACATACACGCAGCACACACCAACACTCTGGCTGGCTGGTGGGATAAGTGTTTCCAAAGGGAGAGGGAGAGAGAGAGAGAGAGAGAGAGAGAGAGAGAGAGAGAGAGAGAGAGAGAGAGAGAGAGAGAAGAGAGAAGAGGAGAGAAGAGAGAGAAGGAGAGAAAAAGGAGAAACTTCCCCTGACAGGAGAGAGCAGATTTCCGAGTGTAGGGATTAGGACTGAGTGTGAATCCATCAGCTGGCTTAACGTGTAAACAACACACCAGCATAGCACAACCCTCCAGACAGCCATCCTCATGTTCTGTCCTTACGTCTCTCCTCTCTCTCTCTACATCTCTCTTCTCTAGAGTGTCTGGGGGTCCTAAAACACACAAACACACCCCTGTTCCACTGAAGGAGGTGTGTGTGTGTGTGTGTGGGCATGCATGGCGTGTATTATAGTGTGTGTGTGTGAGGGCCCTGTTGGAGGGCGTCTATGCTTACATGATCTTCTGTTGGAGATTTTCTGGGGCTGGACCTGGGCTGCAGGCTTTCGTAGAGCAAACCTCCTGCAGACAGACAGACAGACAGACAGAGCAAGAGATAGACAGAGACAGAAAAAGTGACAGGAGAGACAGATGACAGACATCAAGAGAGAAAGAGAGAGAGAGAGAGAGAGAGAGAGAGAGAGAGGAGCAGCACAATAAAAACCATCAGCTTTAATGACCGCCCTGGGATTAATAAACACTTTCTGCTATGATACCCAGAAAACCTTCCTCAAGATCCATCCGCTAGATCCACCAGAGAGAGAGAGAGAGACAGAGAGAGGGCGGGGGGGAGAAAAGGGTAGAATAAGGAGGAGAGGAGAGGAAGACGAGGGGTGTAAACCCAATGCCTGCCACTGAAAAAGCTTCAGGAACGAAAGTGACAGATTGTGAAGCGGTGAGTATTTCTTTTCTTTTCGTTCCTTTATAAAAAAAAAATACTAAAGGAGGGGGGGGGGGGTGAGGGGGGGGCAGTGGGGGTGACGGACGGTGCCAAGAAACTGCCCCGGGCTTCCCGAGCTGCGCAGCGCATCAGCGACCATCAGAGCACGCCACTGATGTGTGATTTTCCATGCGCTCGCCGTCCAAAGTGGATCAGTACCAGTGCTATCATTTTCTGTCATGACTCATTCAGGCCAGACGTGCGCGGAAATCCAAAGTATTTTGGCAGCGTAAGGGGGAGAACGAAGAGGGAGAGGGAGAGAGAAAGGGAGGGAGGGTGAAAAAGTAAGAGTAAGAAAAAAGAAGGGAAGGAATGAAAAAAAGAAACGAAAAAAAAAGGAAAAGGAGTCATTCCTTTCATTGTGACGGCGTTGTTACGGGGGGGGGGGGGGGGGGGGGCTTGTAACATGGTGACGGCCGACAGGTCAGAATAGGACAGAGCCTGGCTCTAGAAACAGTGTACAGGGTGTGTCGGTGTCTGAAGGTGGGGGGGGGGGGGGGGGGGCAGCAGCAGATGTTGTGTGTGTGTGTTAGTGAAGGGTATAGAGTGTGGGTGTATTGGAGTGAGGGTAGAAATAGCAAAGGTCTGAAAGTATGTGGTGTGTGTGTGTGTGTATGTGGTATACATGCACTATGTGGAAATGTACGTATGTGAGTCTTTACGTGTGCACGTGCATGCGTGTGGACGTGTGTGTGTGAGTCTTCCAGGGAGCCTCAGTGAGGGTCGTGTGTGTCTCACCTCTCCTGGAACTGCTTGGAGGGCACCAGGCCGGCGCGGGGGTTGGCGTCGCCCTCGTGCTTGGCCTGCCACCAGGTGCCGTCCTCCTGGCTCATGATCTGAAGCACCGCCCCCCTCCGGAACGCCAGCCCCGCCTCCTTACACGGTATGGCCTTGTCGTCCGCCGGGTCGTAGTCAAAACAGGGCCTTCACGAACATCTGACCATGGAGGAAGAGTGAGAGGGAGAGAGAGAGAGAGAGAGCGAGCGAGAGAGAGAGATGAGAGAGAGAGAGAGGAGAGAGAGAGAGAGAGAGAGAGAGAGGATGAGAAAAAGAGAGATGTCTATATGAAAAAAAGTGACAGCGTTTAACTCCAGACTACCACTCTGTCCGGAGCCCGTGGCGAGAACAAGGCGTTTCCTTGACGATCCAGGCAGTGGCGGTGGAAACAGTGACGTGGACGGCGGACTTCACTTTGCCGAATCAAACTTGATTGACCGGGGAAGGGTCAGTGCAATCACAGCCAGTACCTGCAGCCACCGCCTCCTGGCTCCACTCCTGGACTTTCCATCAGGACTCAAGCACTGTACGTGTGTGTGTGTGTGCGTGTGTGTGTGTGTGTGAGTGTGTGTAAGGGTAGGACACGGTGAAACACATCGCGCCGCACGTCGGTAGGCTTCAAACAAGATCCCTCCTCCCTGCTCTGCTCTGCTCCTCTTGGATGCGTCTACTAATTCACAGGTCAAGTTAACCTCGGTCATGTTTCCACAGAGAAGTGAGCTTTCAGCGTCGGGTTCATTTGTCTTGGCCACAGTGGCCGGTAGAGACACAGCAACACACACAGGGGAGGTCCAGCCTGAGAGGGGGGAAAGTGTTAGCTACGGCTAAGGCACCTCACCGTGTCCTCCGACTAAATAAAGTAGCCTCACAATGAACGATACGTTCTGAGAGGGGAGGAGGGAGGGAGGGAGGGAGGGAAGGAGGCAGGGAGGTGGAGGGAGACAGACACTGGGTTAGGTCTTATCCCTCTGTTTGATTTACGGAGCACTGCGTGCCATGTGGTGAAATTACCCCTGAGAAGGGGACGTTTTGTTTGGGTCTGAGCTGAGAACAGGGGCTCTGGCTCTGCACCCCCCCCCCCCCCCCACCCCCCCCCACCCCCCCCCCCCCCCCCCCCCCCCCCCCCCCCCCCCCACAGAGAACACTCATCCATCCACCCTGATATCTCCCGTTTTCCTCCCACAATATCTTTATTTCTTGGCCACATGCACTTTTTTTTTTCTCTATATTTTACACATGTACTCAATTAACTGCGGTTAAATGTATCTATCGTACACCTGGAGCGCAAAAGAAAAGCAGTCAGTCCCCAAAAAAAATACAAAAAAAACGACTACAAGAAGAATAAACTCTTTTCTCCGAGGGGAGGCTTGGTTTTGGCACACACGCTACAGGCATTCAGATGGATGTCTGAAGGGGCCATACTAAAACCATTAAGATATGACAAAGGATACAGCTCCCCTTCCCACCTAACCCCCCCCCCCCCACACACACACACACACACACACACACACACACACAACCGCCTCCACAGACACAACCACCTCCACAAGCAGGACTATATTCTGAATAATAGTATTCCAGCGTGTGCGTTGACCTGTGCCTCAGTTAGGGGACCCCCCTCCTGTTCCTGACAGATGCTTCTAGAAGACAATACATCAGCCCTACTGCTGCAGAGAGAAGCGCAGGGGCGAGACGAACCTCCGTGGCGTGGACGCAGATCTCACGCCCACCTACAACACGCTCCTACCCTATGTCCTCTTCCAAAAACAGATGCACAAGTGGTTTCTTTGGAGAAAAAACGATAATATATATATATATCAAATAAAAGTCGATGATTAAACCCATCCTTTTCCCATCACCGGACTCTATATCCTTGGCTTCAGTTAGGTTTCCTACAGCGTTCAGTAGGAATGTTATCCTCCAGTGTCGGAGATAAGCAGAGAGCAGAGGGCCACAGAACGAGCCCCTGTGTGGAAACCTAACCGCCATAACGAGCACGGCAGCGTCTTACCTTGGGCTCCTTGGTCGGGGCCTAGTCTTTGGCCCCGGGACCACTTTAACGTTATGGCCCCTTGAGACTTGGCCTAAAACACAGGAGAGAGGGAGAGAGAGAGAGAGAGAGAGAGACGAGGAGAGGAGAAGAGAGGAGAGAGGAGAGAGAGAGAGAGAGGAGAGAGAGAGAGAGGAGAGCGAGAGAGAGATAGAGAGGAGAGAGAGAAGAGAGAGAGAGGGAGAGAGGAGAGAGGAGAGAGAGAGAGAGAGAGTGAGGGAGGAGAGAGAGAGAGGGAGAGAGAGAGAGGGAGAGAGAAGAAGAGGGAGAGAGAGAGAGAGAGTGAGAGAGAGAGAGAGAGGGAGGGAGAGAAAGGAGAGAGAGAGAGAGAGAGTAGAGAGAGGAGAGGGGAGAGATGAGAGAGAGAGAGAGATGAGAGAGAGAGAGAGGGAGAGAGAGAGAGATGAGAGAGAGAGAGGAGATGGGAGAGATGAGAGAGATGGAGGGAGCGAAGAGAGGGAGAGAGAGAGGAGAGGGAGAGGTAGATGAGGGAGAGAGATGAGAGAGAGAGAGAGAGAGGGAGAACAGGGAGGTAGGTTCAGGGAAACAAGATGAGAGGTAGAGGAGAATTACAAAACGTCCCTTTTTTTTTCTTTCCCTCATAACAAATAACTATCCAGGTAATTTCAATACAGACTCTTAATATGAAGGGTCTATCTATTTTTCACAATATAAAGGGCTATTAGGCTAGGATGACAGTCTGGGAAGGGAGAGCCAAGTGGACTCATGAAATAGACACTCAAGAGCGTGGCCCTCTCTCTTTCACTCTATGTCTCTCCCTCGTTCATCTGTGGCTCCCTTTCCTGCTCCCTGGAACAGCCATGCCAGACTGAGGCCTGTGGCGGAGCTCGCTTGGAGGGACTACACAGTCAGAGGCTGCCCAGCCTTTCTCCCTGGGGACAATGGGAGCTGATTTGAGGGTTGAGGCCTGTGGCGGAGTTCGCTTGGAGGGACTACACAGTCAGGGCTTGCTCAGGCTTGCTCCAGGGGCACTAACCAAGCTGATCTGAGGGTTGAGGCCTGTGGCGGAGCTCGCTTGGAGGGACTACACAGTCAAGGGCCTCCTCAAGGGGGACTATGTGGCTCTCTACATGTGGTCCCAGAGTGGAGTAGACTCCAATGGTCACAAACACAAACATGCTTGTCTTGTCCAGGGAGGAGAGCGTTGTTGAAACAGCAGGCTGACAGTAACACCACAAACACACACAGACACACACACAGGCAGAGCGCACACACACACACACTGAGGCAAAGTGACGCATACCAGAATGTGAATGATTTCCTCAGGCTTCTTGTCATCTACTGGAATCCCATTGACTTCCCTCAACTCATCCCCGACATGGATCAGACCTGGAGCAGGGAGGAGAGAGGTCACACACACACACACACACAACACACCACAGAGGACAGAAGAGAGATGACTCACCACTCCTGTCGGCTGCTCCGCCCCTCATGATCCTCCGCCACACGATGACGGCGCCCGTGTGCTCGTCTCGCTTTATTGTGGCTCCCTAAATCACAGAGAGAGAGAGAGAGAGAGGGAGGGAGGAGAGAGAGAGAGAGAGAGAAGAGAGAGAGAGAGAGAGAGAGAGAAGAGTAAGAGAGAGAGAGAGGAGAGAGAGAGAGAGAGAGAGAGGAGAGAGGAGAGAGACGGGAGAGAGAGAGAGAGAGAGAGAGAGAGAGAGGAAGAGAGAGAGGGAGAGGTAGAGAGAGAGAGAGAGAGAGAGAGAGAGAGAGAGAGAGAGAGAGAGAGGAAGAGAGAGGAATAGAGAGAGGGAGAGAGAGAGAGAGAGGAG